>JAVXUP010000908.1:0-318217 GCA_033070095.1 Escallonia herrerae
ACATTTGTAAGAGAACCCAACGTACAGACATTTCAGAGGCTAGAGATGGAGTTAGAGAAACGGCGAGGCGCGAATAGGAACACGAGCAGGAACAGAAGCAGGAGGGGAAGTTGGGCCGAGGATGTGTTCGGGAGCAGCAGCGGCACGCCTGGCGGGGGCCGCCGGAGCACGCGTGCCCACGAAGACGAAGAAGCTCTAAGATGGGCTGCTCTGGAGAAACTGCCTACCTATGACAGGTTGAGAACCACTATCATGAAATCTTACATTGAAAGCAAAAGCTCTGCTGGAAACACCAACAACAACAAGGTGGTGCACAAGGAGGTTGATGTTCGGAAGCTTGACTTGAATGATCGGCAGCAGTTTATTGATAGGCTCTTCAAAGTTGCCGAGGAAGATAATGAGAAGTTCTTGACCAAGTTTAGAAATCGTATTGACAAGTAAGTTTTCACTTGATCTTCTTGTATGTTATTGAAGCAAATTCTTGTGTAATTTTTTGGCGGGATTTTTTTTTCAGAGGCTATTCGTACTATCACGGTTTTAGCCAAAATATTTTCGTAGTCTCAAGTCAATCATAAACGATGCTCCGAATAGAGATCAGTGTATATTGCTTTTAGGATATGCGTCAATTTTCAGTTGAACTTTTTTTTTTTGTGCTACGAATTGTGTTAGACTGGTAAACAAAGCAAGAATATGGAGTTAGCACAACCAAACAATTTGCTAAAGGGCACAATTATAAGAGCTTTATAAATCGATAGACTAATTCACTATTTTTTATTTGGGAGCAAAGTTAACCCGTATTAGTGATCGACTCTTGTTATGGTTGAATAACTGAGATCGGCTCAATTATTTCTTACAAGTTCTTAATCAATTTCAGGATCTCGTTTTTGTTTATACGTGACACTGATTAGTTGCCGGTCGTATTAATTTTTTTCGTTAAAAACAAATAAATAAAGCCAACGAGCATATGTTCCATTCAACTGTATTTCTCTGCAGGGAATCAAAGGGTGATGACGTGCATGTTTCTTATTTCAAGACTGACCTTTAAAATTATTATCACCATTATTATTAATATTAATATCACGTACTACTATTATTGTTGTTATTATTATCATCATTGTCAGCTTCAAACAGTCCAGCTTATCACTTTCCACCCCTAAGCTTTCCCTTGGAGTCTAAGTTTAATACAATCAGATATGACAAACCATATGGTAACTCGGTTTTGTCGTGGTAATGAAATGGATTCGAGCCAATGTCAAATATTTACAGATATTGCTACGTAAAATCGTGATTTCGACTTATCTTTTTCTTGTGGTTGCAGGGTTGGGATTAATCTTCCAACAGTGGAAGTTAGGTTCGAACATTTAACCGTCCAAGCCGATTGCTACATTGGTGACAGAGCTCTCCCACCTTGCCGAACGTTGCCCGAAACATTGCTGAGTCGGCCTTGAGCTGTATTGGAATCAGACTGGCTGAGAGAACGAATCTCACGATTTTGAAAAATGCTTCTGGGATAATTAAACCATCTAGGTACAATTAGGGTAACTTCAAGAATTTATGACTTCTAGTCACTGCTAACTAGTCATGCCACGTCTAGATTTTCTGCAATTTAGTGCAGCTTGCAACCAACAACCCCTTTGTCATTAAAAGGTTGACTTTATGCTATAAAGATGTTATGGTTGTACTCCTTAAGGTGAATATGACATTAGTGGTAAATTTGCGCCTGGGATCCTGACCCATCAATTCATAGTACTGAATTTAATGTGACATTGTTGACTGATTTTCTTTGTAGGATGGCCTTACTATTAGGCCCACCGTCCTCCGGGAAAACAACCCTATTGTTGGCTCTGGCCGGGAAGTTGGACCCTGGCTTAAAGGTTGGTTTCAAGCTAAAGCTTATAGCTTCTAATTAACAGAAAGAACATCCATTGTCATGTCACGATCACTTAATTATGTTGACAGGTTCAAGGAGAAATCACTTACAATGGGCATAGGCTCAATGAATTCGTGCCACAGAAGACCTCGGCATACATTAGCCAAAACGATGTTCACGTAGGAGAAATGACTGTGAAAGAGACCCTAGATTTCTCAGCAAGGTGCCAGGGTGTTGGCTCTCGATATGGTACTTGATCGAACCTCGCTACATTGGGTGCAATCTTTTGTAACATTATGGCTACTCATTATTGAATAAATTACAGAACTCTTAACCGAGCTTGCGCGGAGGGAAAAGGATGATGGAATTTTTCCAGAACCCGAGATTGATCTTTTCATGAAGGTAAAATGAAAGGGCGAATGCAGTGACTTTAGACAACATTCTTATATATATTTAGTTGTCATAACGTTGTCTTTGTGGGTCTTTGTGATCTTATTTAGGCAACTGCAGTGGAAGGAGTTGAAAGCAGTCTAATTACTGATTACACTCTTAGGGTAAGCTATAATTACGTTCTCTTTTACTATCTATTTTTATTAAACTCTCTACAGATTCGTGAAATTTCAAAAGGGACAGAAGCAAAGAACTGGTCTAGTTTTTTGGTCAGCATCTTAATTCCCTTTCTTTATGGTGTTCCTGCAAGACTTTTTGGGAAATTAGTTGTTTGACAAGTGATCACCAACCCCCGTTTGCAATTATTGGCTGGGGGACATCCTCTATATTTTTTGTTTTTTTTTTTAACAAATTTCGAGGCCAAAAATCTCCCCTTACCTACTGCTATCAAACCATGTTAGTGGATAAGAAGGGCCCTGGCCGCTTTCCTTTTTTGGCTTGGTTGGTGAACAACTTTGGAAGATCCAAAGTTACTGATTTACCCTCGAATTAATATCAAATAATTTTGTGCTACAAAGTTTACCCTACTTTGTACTGATACAGATATTGGGACTCGACGTCTGTCGGGACACTATCGTTGGGGATGAAATGATACGAGGAATATCTGGAGGGCAAAAGAAGCGAGTAACGACAGGTAATTTTTCTAGTTCAATAGTGTTTATGTAAGACTTCAAGAGCGTGTGAACAAAAATGTCTAGTAAAACGATGGTCCAGACTCTCGCCCTATGCATGGTATCATACTTTTTGCACTTACGAACACGTGAAAAAGAGCCTTAATCAAGACAATAAATTTATTTTAAGTGTTTAATTCTGCTATAAAGTTCAAAGAGGGGACAAGTGCATCTGTTGACCAAATCCCACAAAGTTCAAAGAGAGGGCATGTCTTCTCCGTGGAAGTGAGATCCAAAAGATGAAGCACACGTTGTCCTTATTGTATATTGTATGATACCCATGAAGAAAATGTAAGCAATTCTGTCTGCATCTCAAACAGAAGCTTCGCACAGCCTAACCAACCTACTTCACGCTACGGACTACAATGAGTGGTTTGATCAGTCGCCAATGTGACGATATGAACGCTTTGATCAAGTCTTGCACCCACCCAACATCTGAGTTGGGTGCTCCACCAACCCAAAATTGCACACAAGTGGACTTCTGCACTTCTGGATCACAAACCAATTCTATGCAGTAATTATTCAACTCAACCTAGTTAACATTGTCTCGTAGATTTTGAACAGCAGATGTTTAATGGTAGTTTATGATTTAACACGCTAATCATCATAACTAATTGAACTTATTTCTTACATAATTGGTATGTCCATACTTTTTTTTCAATTCGTTTGTTTTGTGCTATAAATATTGCGAAGTTACAACCTAAAGTCCCCACCAAATGTGCTAAATCTACGTACGAAAGAACCTAGAGCAATTTTGCGGATTTGAAACATAACTAAAACCCAAGGAAATGCTAGAAGTATTATTTAGTAGTATTCGCACCGGATCCTAACATTTAGATGGGGCTTCACTTAATCACAACCTTGCAAAATATGAGCAACATATACAGGTCAATAGGATTTTTAACAAAAGGTTCGGTAGATCATAAGACAGTTGGACTATTACTGTAATGTTGACTATCTAAGGGCGTTTGAACAAAATCCAGCTTGGGGTATAACTACAGTAGTCTTCAGAGCACATGCGAGGATAGTCAAAAGTGTATTACATCATCCAAGTCAAATACTATGACTTTTCTAGATGTTCGTCGGAGAGAATTATTGTGGTATGGGGAATGGAAGAGGTAACTGAAGGTGAAGAGAAGATCTTCAGAAGAAGATGGAATCCCAGCCTAGGGCATTTGTAAAACTAAGAGGGGATAATCCAAAAAGACAGAGACAAGTCATGGATAACTAAAAATTGTTGAACCTGTAGCCCCTAACCGAAAGCACCACGACACGAGCTCATATCCCGAAGAACAATTTCATTGAGTGAGTGTGCATTAGGGGTGCCATGGATAATTAAAATTTAGCCATGAAAGTTTCCAAATATTGCCTGTGAAGTAGCAGTCTAAAAATTGAGGATTGTGACTTTCATTATCAAATCTACAAAACACACACCTACTTAAATGGAGGGTAATGTAGTTTTGTGTTCTCGCAAAAGTATCTAGCCAGCTTTGAACAGCCAACCATACAACAAAAAAATTCATGGGAATGGGATAACTTTAGAAACCCAACCAGGTTTTCCCACATGACACTCGCCTCTGTTTCTCATAGTCTCATAGAAGTATCTCTAGGTTTTGCATGTGGAATTCCTCAAATATATTATACTCCGTATATGGTTTAAGCCTTATTCCATATCTCTAAGTATGTTTTTCCTTATGGTATTCATAACTATGTTCGACTCTCTTATATCGATAATTATTAAGGAAGAGCACACTTATAATGAAATCATGAAACCTTTCATAGACTTCTTACTTTGCCCATGCTTTATTGTTCTAGACCATAACAAATCAAATGATAACCCTAATTTCGTTCACTCACAATCTCCACAAACTCACTTCCCTTATCTCGTAAACCAACAATCCCCTCTAACTCCTCAAAATATGTGTAAAACTTCTACAAGGTATGTTTTAACTAATTGTCTTCTCTTACATACGCATAGTCCTAAATCACTAGTTAGAATAGGATGGAGTCCTAAACTCTTGAATGTCACACGTTTTAGCACAACGCGTAGAAGGTTGCAATAGTTAGTGACGTAGGTCAATTCTGACTACAAGGATGTGTAAAACTTCACTATCTGTCCAACTGACATGATATAAGCGGCTGTGGCCCATGGGCCTATGATGGTGGGCTTTTGCATGATTTTGGATTTGCTTTCACGTAATGATTACAGGAGAGATGATCGTTGGGCCGACCAAAACACTGTTCATGGATGAGATCTCGACGGGCCTGGACAGTTCCACCACATTTCAGATAGTGAAGTGCTTGCAGCAGATTGTCCATCTAACCGAGGACACCATACTGATGTCCCTCCTCCAGCCCGCTCCTGAGACGTTCGATCTCTTCGACGACATCATCCTCTTGTCGGAAGGCCAGATCGTGTACCAGGGCCCAAGGGAGCACGTGGTCGAGTTCTTTGAGACCTGTGGGTTCAAGTGCCCAGAGCGCAAGGGAACGGCTGACTTCTTGCAAGAGGTAATGGGCCTGCACAAAGCCCAACCCGTCCTACATATTTCTGCTATCAACTTGAACTTGCTTTAATGATCAAATCTGCACTTCAAATTTGTTACTTTATGATTCTGGAAATTTTTTCGGCTGTTACTCGTTTGTATTGCACGGAATTATAACTATTTTTCTACAATTTCGGGTAGCAATAAAATCTTTTACATGATTCAAGATATTTAACAAATACAGTCATTATAACTTGGTTCCACTATCTTTTCTCCTTTTAATTTTCTATATATTCATGCATGTGAACATTGATTTATCAATAATATTTTACTCTAATTTAACTTGTCAAACGACTCTTATTTAATACTCAAAATGTTTCAAAATATTTGATTAAGTTTGACTTACAAGTTTATTCAGTTAATGAGTTAGATTTTATGAGTTTCTCATTTTTCTCTATTAGAGATGAGAGAAGATAGTGGGTCTAGAAGGAGAAAATAGATTGTGAAGAATAAAATGTGGAAATAGAATAAAAAATATATAAAATTTATATACATGAAAAAACACATATAGAGTTTTTCTTAATTTACCAAGTCATTTGAGACGGTTCAAAAAGAAACTATAGTCAATTATTTTTGGACGAAATACAAATTTCTTACTGGGCAAAGGGATTATAGCTTTGGATTTCACACTGCAGGTAACCTCAAGGAAGGACCAAGAGCAGTACTGGGCAGACAGAAGGAAGCCATACAAATACATATCAGTTACTGAATTTGCCAAAAGATTCAAACGTTTCCATGTAGGCCTGCGGCTTGAGAACGAGCTCTCAGTCCCGTACGACAAGGCACGGAGCCATCAAGCTGCTCTTATCTTCAAGAAATACCTGGTCCCCAAGATGGAGCTTCTCAAGGCATCATACGACAAGGAACTGCTTCTGATCAAGAGGAACTCTTTCGTTTACATTTTCAAGACAGTCCAAATCATCATTGTGGCGATCATTGGATCAACAGTGTTCTTGCGGACTCGAATGCACACGAGGAACGAGGAAGACGGGGCTGTGTTTATGGGTGCACTTTTGTTCAGCCTAATCATCAACACGTTCAATGGTTTTTCTGAACTCGCTCTCACCATACAGAGGCTTCCAGTATTTTACAAGCACAGGGACCTCCTATTCCACCCATCCTGGGCTTTCACCGTCCCAACTTTCCTTCTTCGGGTACCAATTTCCGTGGTTGAGTCTATTGTTTGGACGATCATGACCTATTACACCATGGGATTTGCACCAGAAGCTAGCAGGTGCTCTATCTTATCTCCACATTTCCTTCATATTAGTTCGATTAATTAGGTTAAGTTGGAATGATTGCTTGGCAAGCCTAAAGCTTTATAAGAGCCAAGCCCAAAACATGCATCCACAGGCTGGGTTGGTGGATCAGAATGGTAACTTATTATCAGCAAAATGACTCCATAAACTTTAATCTTTTTAGATCTCTTAGCCAAAAAAGGCATAAATGCAACTCAGAAGGATAACACTAATAAAAGATTCGAATGGACTAACGGGTACCTTGGGTTACTTCTTTGCAACGGAGAATAGTTGAACTAAATATGCAGTTTCTTCTCTCATCTCCAGATTCTTCAAGCAACTACTGCTGATATTTCTGATACACCAAATGGCCGCTGGAATCTTTAGGCTCATCGCTGGAATCTGCAGAACCATGATCATAGCAAACACTGGTGGAGCTCTCACTCTCCTCCTCGTGTTTCTCTTAGGCGGTTTCATTCTTCCTAAAGGTTAGTTCAACTACCAAGCCTGCAGTAAATTGTGAACTCCGGGGAGAAGTTATAGCGAAAAAGGCATAAATATAGCCATAAGAAAAAACAGGACAATAAAGGCATAACAATGTTGCAAAACGTATGTGGTTGAAGAGTCACATAGATGAGACTGGAAAAGTCTTATACTTGAAATTTTAACGAATCTAATTGCAAGTTTTCACACTCTTTTGGGCCTTCCCGGCTGATCCAGTAAGCAGTATAGCAAGTAAGATAAGAGTCATAGAGGTCATATCCAGGAGTCTCCATCCAATTCCTACTTGGGACAACGGCTAACTTGAGTAGCTGAATCCCATTAGTTGCTTCCTGTGACAGGTCAAATTCCAGCATGGTGGGAGTGGGGTTACTGGGTTTCACCTTTGACCTATGGCTTCAATGCCATTGCCGTCAACGAGATGTTTGCACCACGGTGGATGAACAAATTCGTAAGCAACTTATACATCTGTTTCTGTTGTTTCCCGCCATATAAAGAAAGATTGAAGGAAGAAAATAAGCATTGCTGCAGGAAGATCTGCTAAGCGTGTACATCCATCTCATAAGTTGATTTTATCTGATGACAGGGTTCGGACAACTCTACCAGATTGGGTGTGGCAGTTTTACAGAACTTTGATGTCAATCCTGACAGAAACTGGTTCTGGATTGGTGCAGCTGCTCTTTTCGGTTTTGCAGTTCTTTTTAACATTCTTTTCACCCTTGCTCTAATGTATTTAAGCCGTAAGTTTCTAACCTTCAGATTCAGGTGGGAGATGTTTTTCTCTTCAGTTAACTTACCTAACCTTCAAAACTTCCCATTTGCTGTATTAGCCCTTGGAAAGCCACAAGCTATTATATCTAAAGAGACAGCCATGGAGATGGAAACTGACCAGGAAGAAACAAAAGAAGAACCAAGACTCAAAATATCCAGGTCAACAAGAGATTCACTCTCTCGATCGTTGTCTTCAGCCGATGGAAACAATTCAAGTAGGACAAGTGAACATAAAAGTCTCGTCAATATAAACTCTATAATTCTCATGCTACTTTCAGATTTTCTTACAAAGATATAATTTTACAGGAGAAATGGCAATCCGGCGAATGAGCAGTCGATCAAATGCCAACAGGATTACCAAAAACGAAGATTCAAGTCTTGAGGTTGCAAGTGGCATTGCTTCCAAAAGAGGAATGGTTCTTCCATTCACTCCACTGGCAATGTCCTTTGACAGCATGAATTACTTTGTGGATATGCCCCCAGTAAGACCCCCTCATCCTCTATTACTATATCTCTTCTTCTAAGTATATCACGATGCTACTAGGAAATATGTCATGCATTTCAGAATATGTCATATGCAGAAACTCAGTTGCTAAAAAACATAACCTCCACTAATTTCAACAGGAAATGAAGGAACAAGGAGTGACAGAGGACAAGCTCCAGTTACTTCGGGAAGTAAGTGGTGCGTTCAGGCCAGGAGTCTTAACCGCACTGATGGGAATCAGCGGAGCTGGAAAGACCACGCTGATGGATGTTCTAGCAGGAAGAAAGACAGGTGGTTACACTGAAGGTGACATTAGAATTTCTGGATTCCCCAAGAAGCAAGAAACCTTTGCAAGAATTTCTGGATACTGTGAACAAAATGACATTCACTCACCTCAAGTCACTGTCCGTGAATCTTTGGTGTTCTCGGCTTTCCTTCGGCTATCAAAAGAAGTCAGCAAGGAGGAAAAGATGGTAAGAAACAGTGATTCATACCAATTTTCCTTCAAAGTAGAGCTTCATATCTTATAATTAAATCCCATCATTTCTTTTCAGATTTTTGTAGATGAAGTGATGGATCTGGTTGAACTAGACAACCTGAAGGATGCTATTGTGGGGCTTCCAGGAATTACTGGCCTGTCGACGGAACAGAGGAAGAGATTAACTATAGCAGTTGAGCTTGTTGCTAATCCCTCGATCATATTCATGGATGAACCAACTTCTGGTCTTGATGCAAGGGCAGCAGCCATTGTTATGAGGACCGTGAGAAACACAGTGGACACAGGAAGAACTGTTGTTTGCACAATTCATCAGCCTAGTATTGACATCTTTGAAGCATTTGATGAGGTGATACAAAGTCGCATTCCTTCTCTCTCCTGCTCCCCGCTCTCTCGCTGTCCCTCTCCTCCCCCTCCCTCACCCTCTCTCTCTGTCTCTCTGACATTGTAATATTGTGCATCAGCTCCTATTGATGAAAAGAGGAGGACAAGTGATATACTCAGGACCATTGGGCCGAAATTCAAAAAAAGTGATTGAATATTTTGAGGTATTTCACTCTCCTGGATCTTTTGGTTAAGACTTTTATCGTAAAAATTACAGGAGGAAACTGAGTGAGGATTCCTCATTATATTACAGGAAATTCGTGGGGTACCAAAAATCAAAGAAAAATACAATCCAGCAACATGGATGCTAGAAGTGAGCTCAGTTGCTGCAGAAGCCCAGCTAGGAATTGACTTTGCCCAACATTACAAAGCATCAACCTTGAATCAGTAAGTGAGAACTTCAGTTATTACAGACTAAATGTCAACGGTGTAACGGTCGGGAATTTTTGGCTAATGCTTGTTGCTGTGAGCAGGAAAAATATGGCTCTAGTGAAGGAGTTGAGCACACCTCCTCCAGGGGCAAAAGACCTTTATTTCCCCACAGAATATTCTCAGTCCACATGGGGGCAGTTCAAATCTTGCATATGGAAACAATGGCTGAGTTACTGGAGAAGTCCCGATTATAACCTTTCTCGATACTTCTTCACCTTGGCTTGCGCACTTCTGGTTGGGACAGTTTTCTGGAAAGTTGGCACTAAAAGGTTTTTCTCTACTTGCTGAATCCAGAATATACCTCTCAATATAATTGACAACAGGTCTAATTCAATTTTCTCTTCAATATGGTTCAGGGGCAGCAGCAGTGATTTGACCACGATCATCGGGGCCATGTATGCTGCTGTGCTGTTTGTTGGAATTAATAATTGTTCAACAGTGCAGCCAATCGTTGCCACTGAGAGAACGGTGTTCTACAGAGAAAGAGCTGCCGGAATGTACTCTGCATTACCATATGCCTTGGCACAGGTGAGAACTATTTTTTCAACATGAGTCATTCAAACCCAAACCTACAGCGTATTTGTGTATTTTAGTGCTCTAAGCAATTCCAGTTCTTACATACGAATAACAAGCACTGGTTTCCTATGACTATAAGCCTTAGCAAGGCTGCAAACCTATGGCAACAACATCAATCCATCTTATTAAAAGAGTTGAGGTTATCTGACATGTAGGTGATGGCAGAGATACCATATGTCTTCGTTCAAACCACATATTATACTCTCATAGTGTATGCGATGGTGAGCTTTGAGTGGACGGCAGCTAAGTTCTTCTGGTTCTTCTTCATCAACTTCTTCTCCTTTCTCTACTTTACATACTACGGCATGATGACCGTTTCAATCACACCTAATCAACAAGTAGCAGCGATCTTTGCAGCTGCTTTCTACGCACTCTTCAATCTCTTCTCTGGTTTCTTCATCCCTAAACCGGTAAGTATATGATCCTCCCGCAAAGCACACAAATCCCTCCTAATGGGACGTTAACTCACTTTCTTATTTTGGTCTGTTGACATTCAGAGAATTCCCAAGTGGTGGATATGGTACTACTGGATTTGTCCAGTGGCATGGACAGTTTACGGGTTGATTGTGTCGCAATATGGTGATGTTAATGACACCATCCAAGTGCCAGGAATATCCTCTAGACCAACAATTAAATCGTATGTGGAACACCATTTTGGCTATGACCCAAATTTCATGGGGCCAGTAGCCGTAGTTTTGATTGGTTTCACAGTCTTTTTCGCATCCCTGTACGCCTACTGCCTGAAGACATTGAACTTCCAAATGAGGTAGATTTTTGTATTCCCTTAGGCATTACAGTCAACACAACTTGTAAATATATTGTAGAGTAAATTGTCTGATGTACACGAGGATCTTAAGTCTGAGTTCATATGTAGATTTTTATGGTGTATTGACAGGTTTTAAGGGGTATATTATAGAAGCAATTGGAAACTTTTATAAACTTCTGTACAGTTCTGATAATGAACATTGCAGGTTTCCTTTGTTTGTAACTCTTACCTTTTGCAATTCTAACAATGTCTAGTATACTTCCTGGGTTTGACCCTGTAGGCCATTTTTGCACGTTCTTGACCGATACTTACTTCTCAAAGAGAAGAAAAAAAAAATCATTTTCAAGCTCTCGCAACAAAGACACGGCTACAACCAGTGCCTGGACCCTAGAAAATTAGGACGTGCTTTTTCGTTGTTAATTCGTCAAAATGTCTCACGGTGAGACTTTATATTTCAACAGTTACATGCACAACCATCTCTGTTTCATTTTTTAATATCTGACACAATTAAAGGGAAAGAAAAGAGAGAGAGAGCCTCTACCTTGTAATAAACACTAAAAAGAAAGTGAAAATGCTTTCTTTTAAGAGATGAAATTTAAGCAAAACTGGACTGCATGTGCTACATTTCAGCAAATTTGATGCCCTTATTGCCACTATCTTCTATCATCACTCGTCATTTCCTTTCTATGACAAATTAGCATAAGGTTTTCCCCTTGCAATGTTTTAATTTTGGTAACTCTTTAACTTTTACAATTTCATCTTTGGACACCCACAATAAAGATATCGCTTGAACCACTGCCTGAATCTGGGACATTGCCTGTTTCTTCCACCAATGCAACGACCGGGCAAACAAGTGAGCTTTAATTTTATCAAAAATACGTTGCCTAAATTCTTGCCGGGAGACTTTATTTCAACAATTGCATGCAAATTTGTTTATTTCCAACAACTTTATAGGTGTTTTCAAATGAGATTTCATGTTTAACAATAGATAGCTACATAGGTTTTAACTAAAATCTCACAAAGAAGGCACTGCAACGAGAATTCAGGCACGGTAAACCCAAGTAAAACCTACTCGATTCCTTTGCTTGTGACACACTTGTCCTTGGATTCAAACATTGACTCAAAACGTTCAGTGAAGACTTCAAAACAAGAATTCCAGAATTACAAGCAACGTAAGCTAACACTAATATCAGATAACGCCTCTCTCAAAAGTCCGAGTAGACTAGTGAAGCATAAACATTAGATTAAAATGTGAAAAACGATGTTAGGAAATTTGGAGGTAAGTTCTGGAGCACATTGAGAGCAAGAGAAGAAACTAAATCACAAACACCCTTCAAAAAATGACTCGCTTGTTATCCGGACTTTGTCATTCACAAAACCTAGGATATCTTTGGAAGTGCTAGAGATGGGCTCTCAACCCACACCATGCCTTGATCTTTATCCTAACTACAGGAAACCCTGATTGGCAAATGGAAGAACTTTTCAAATTCTTAAAGCATTACGTCATCGTGTATATATTTTAGCGCATTGTCTCTCTTAACAAAAGTAACCTTAGTACGTACAGTCGATTAAAGCACTTAGAACATGCACTAGATATGCCTAGACAGACAGAAAACTTGTGGCAATCAACCAAAAACTGGGGTTCATAGTTCGTAAGACTACATGGATGAAGTTTGTACCTCCGAGGAAGCAAACATCAGTCGCCAAACCCTTTTTTCAATCCAGCGCTGTATTTGCGTAACCTTCACAGGGATTTAATGGACCGAGGGCCGGGAGGGGCGCTCTTTTCTAAGGCCAAAATCACCCACGAAGATAGTTGATGTTGCAACAACATATATTTAAACTCGCGGTGAGTAAAAGCTGTTGGCTCACCAAAAAAAAAAAATATTTGATGAGTCGTATAGTTTGAAGCGGGTATTGTCCGTTGGCCTTTCACTTTGTTTTCTTGTTTTCCTTTGTGAGTGTCTACTCTTTGTTTAAGGTGTGCAACCTTAGTGGATTGGACATGCGGCCTTAACAGTTTGGGAAGCGCGACAGGTAATAAGCTAAAGGCAAAGTAACACAAAATATCAGCGTGGAGAACTCATGAACATAAGAAGCTCCTAATGCGTCCACATCACAGAAGAAAACTAAGTTGAGCGGGCAAAGCATGTCTTACATGCACACACGAGTTCACCATTTTGTTAACTGAATCCAACGAGACCTTTGCAATGGCCGCCGTATATTGAGCAGCCTTGAAAGGAAACAAGATTGCAACTCTATATTTTTCCCCTTTTTTCCAATCTTATAAGCTGGAGTCTTCACAGAACACCAATTCCAGTTTTGTCGGTTAATATATATATATGTGTGGGGGGGTAGGGGGGGCTACTAAAAGTAAATTAATTTGTCAACGAAATACAAGAGAATTTCATTATTTTCTGGTTGGTTGGATGGGCTGAGCCAAAGAAATTACAACCCAGTACAAAACAGTTTCATAAATAAACGACTTGTGACTAAAGTCGTTTACAGTTGCAATTAAAGGCTTCTTAATTCGCTTGGCCCATCCTTCCACACCTTTAACTAATGGTGAAGAGTAGGCTAAGTGGCATCTTATATCGCCTTGTACTTTATTTTCTGACAAATAATGGCCTATTATCGATGGGGAACTAATTTTAAGCACAAATTCAATTTGATAAAAAATTACATATATATATATATATATGATTTTTTAAGAGCATCCATGATTTACAGACTTCTTCAATTGTGCCAAGAAATAGACTTTCAGTAGTTCGATGGCCAAGGATCATTTTTTACACGAATTCGCTATTGAGCTAGTCAAAATTTTGGAACTACAAACTCCATTGCATGACCGAATTAGTTTAGAAGATGATAGATAGTTATAATTCTAATGTAACTAGACCATCCCACCTAACCTGCTGACATTCTCAAAAAAGATTTATGGGTCCAAAGTTCGAACTTTTCCATTTTGCATTAGGTGATATATTCTGTGTGAGCGGTAGAATAGCGGTAAGCCTGTTTTCTTTTCTTTTTTAATCTGTATTTTCATACAACTCAAAAAAGTCAATAATTCAGTTGCTTAAACCTGAAAAAGAATAAACGTCCCTAATCGAAACATTGGGTTTAAAAGAGCGTTGAATAAAATCATCTTATTAAAAAAAAAAGGAACGTCAAACTCACAGCCATATCCAGTCCGTCGAGGCTATTTAAACCGTGTAGATTTCATAAACTTTGCATGTTCCGCATGGCACTCAGGTATAACAAAACCAACCCCCTATTATTCAGAATCTGGAGTCTTCTCACCTTTTACCAGGTGTGTGTGTGCGCGCGCAATCCATTTTTTTCTGGAACAGTTATGTCTTTAAAAATCTAAAGAGCCAAGAAGTTTCAATAATCTCAAACTTTGTTATGTCGTTTAATTCTCCACGTATCCTAGTATTTTTCACATGCCTAGGTATGCAAACCATATATTCGATGTACTAGGAGAGAAATCCATCTCTCTCTCTCTCTCTCTCTCTCTCTCTCTCTCTCTCTCTCTCTCTCACACACACACGCACACAGTGATCACACGCATGGATAGCTCGAGAGATGGAGATGAACAGGCACTGAGATGGGCTGCAATTGAGAGGCTGCCAACCTATGACAGGTTGAGAACTGGGATACTGCTGGACTGTATACTAGACAACAACGTGGTTCATAAGGAAGTTGATGTTCAGAAGCTTGATGCAAGTGAGAGGCAGCATTTTGTCGAAAAGAATTTTAGGGTTCCTGAGGATGACAATGAGAAGTTCTTGGCAAACTTAAGGAACCGTCTCGATAAGTAAGTTTCGTTCCCTGGTTTACGTCTAGCTGGTATACATATATGGCAATGGAATTTTTTATTAAGACTGCCTTTTATTTCATTGGGAATATACTGAATTTGAACTTGTTGTTCATTGTCTTGATGAACAAAATCATGGTTTACAACCTAAAGACAAAATGCACAACTTTGCATCAAACAGGTCATTCCGACCTCAATATATAGACTCGACAGAAGGGGCTCTGTAAAGATACACCATTGTCTACAAAGTTCATCATGTTCAGGACTAGCGGTGATAGGTATCTGATTCGCCACCTTTCCCTGAACCATCCAACAAAAACCACTCTCCTTTGCTGCCTAAAACACCTAACATTTCTCTCCTTCCTTATAGAGTAGAGGATGATAGAAAAAAATCAGCCTTCGAAGCAGTCCTTTGAAGTGTTTATCCTTGTAATTCAGCATATAAAAATTAGCTCAGGACTTTGGCTCATAACAGGTCGTTACTCAAGGGTTTTAAAAACAAAAACAAAGTAACCAACGAAACATTAGATAATTTATCATTAGTTATCACGAACTAATTATTAATGACAAAGATGTGACCAGAAATCCACAAAAATTTTACTACGTAATTGTTGGTGCCTAAAACTTGTACCATTTTTCGTTCCGATCGGTTGGTAGTATATTAATGTAGTAAGAAGAACAGCAATAATTACAAATCTAATTGCGAAAAACTCATAAAACATTAACAGTTAAACCTTGCACTAGATCCACCTACAAAGTTCGATTAACGGAACTGAATTCACACACTTTATGCCTATACTGACTTGCTAAGTGTCACGAAAAAAAGTAATAATTGAATGCATATGATTATTAATAGGGTGCAAGTAGCCCTCTAAAGAATCACGCTCATTTCAAATGTAACATAGAAAAAATGGGAGACTTGGACCATTGTGTATGGGAAATATTAGGTCGAATTTAACACGTTAAATCTACATTCAAACTTTGATCTTTTACAAGACTATGAATTACTATTGGAAACATTAACGGAAACATGCTCTTTTGATTAAGAGAAATGCTATTTTGACTAAGAGAAATGCTATGCTTACTTTTTCTGTAGTAGCAATTGTCGCACCAAATATGGTATGAAAAGTTCTCAAACTTCCTTTTTCTAAGTAAAACAAAACGGATTCTCATAAAGTGAGTCATGTGACTGGCTGTAACCAAACATGCACCAGTGGACAGTAAGAGGTCTGAGGATCCGAAATTCTGCAAGACATTAACATCCAAATCTTGTCTCTATCTCCCATCCTTTTCTTCTGCAGATCTTCTATATTACTGAGTTTCTGCAGAAGTTCGTCCCCGTAGTCCATGTAATCTGAAAGCGAGGGGGATCCGTGGTTTAAAATACTTGGCTTACAGTGAATCATAAAACTCTAGAAACCAAGCAAAGTCGATCTTTTTGTATATATCTTTTCTGAAAAGTGTAGTGTGTTTGAACACCACCTAAGCCTTATAGCTCCCCGTGAGCAGGTTCTCGTGGTACTTTTATGTTTTTCTACGTGAAGGGGCGATTACTAATTGCTACGACCGGGAAATTCTTAGTCAGTCTGCGATAACATTTGCAAATTGTTGTCCACTGAACTATAATTAATGCTTGCTACGTGAAAGTAGTTTCTAGTGTAACCTGCACTAAGTGCGACTCTAAGAGTCATACTTTGTACTAAGACTACGGCATTAAAGCTTGCATCCGAGGATCTTCTTGCCCAATTGGATTTAACCCACCTGCTGTCACCGGTCTTGCCTTAGAACATTGTTTGGTAATACAGCAGAATTTATGAATAGCTATAATATTGCCGCTGCAGGGTTGGAATTCAACTTCCCCCCGTAGAGATCAGATTCGAGCAGTTATGGGCAGAAGCGAATTGCTACGTTGGAACCAGGGCTCTACCAACCCTTTTGAACACAGCACAAAACATATTAGAGTCGGCACTTGGATTGCTTGGGATCAAAATGGCCAAGAGAAAGAGGCACACGATCCTCAGAGATGTGTCTGGGATACTGAAACCGTCAAGGTATATTTCCAATTACCCATTTTGCAAGACTTTGAGTTTGGATATCACACCATTATTTGTATAAACTTTCTGTTGGTAGCTTTTGAACTTCAGACATCATAGTTTTTCACTGCCGATCTGTCCATTAAACGTTTGCAATATATCGGTCTTTTTATGACACTTAGGTGCGTTTATGGTTTGTTTGTTGCTATAACACAGCCAAGAGTTAACCCCTGGCAACCTTCAGCTAAAAGGTCACAACACTGTTGCATCAAGGCATTTTAGATGATGCTTTGGGTTTAAGCAACAGCTTTGTCACTAACGGGTGGCAATGAACTTGTTTGCTACCCTTCGTAGTTTATCAGGGACGGACTTCTGAAATTTGGTAATTAGGATTCGCTTTGTTAGATAGACAAGACCTATCATCAACCGCCTCTGGGATAAGAAGCTACTGAGGAGGGGGAGGGGGCGAGGGAAGGGACTACGAACACTTTGTGCAACATTCAGGCTTTCAGTGATGTCCAAGCAGATAGAGTGTTGCACTTTGATTACTCTAAGTGAAACCTCTGCACCTCTTTTTGCAGGATGACCCTTTTGTTAGGTCCACCTTCATCTGGGAAGACTACTCTTTTGCTGGCACTGGCTGGCAAATTGGACCCTAGCTTAAAGGTATTATCCTTATTGTTTCTTGATCAAGCAGTTTTGTTTCTATGCTTTTAGCCCATTAGATCAACACAACTATTACCTTTAGTAAAAGTGACGATCTCGCTTCAAAACTTAATGGTAATTACCTGTGTAGATGCCTTGTGTTTTCCTGTGTGGATCAGGTTAGAGGAGAAATTACGTATAACGGGCATAGGCTAAAAGAATTTGTACCGCGCAAGACATCAGCGTACATTAGCCAAAATGATGTTCATATAGGAGAGCTAACTGTCAAAGAAACTCTCAATTTCTCAGCGAGGTTCCAAGGGGTTGGCAATCGATATGGTAACCAAGTTTTATTCAGTTTCAGGTTCTCTTCCCAATTTACAATTTTTCCGTAAGAACTGACACTAGCAATGTTTCAGAACTCTTAAAGGAAGTGGCAGAGAGGGAAAGGGATGCTGGAATAGTTCCTGACGCAGACGTTGATCTGTTCATGAAGGTATGAACATCAGGGTTAAGACTTAATACTAAGGAAACAAAGGAAAAACAGTTATAGTTACATCACATATGCAAAGGTGCTTGAATTCTTTTGGATGTCAAATAACTGTCTTTTTCCTCCCAGGCAACAGCAATGGAAGGAGTTGAAAGCAGCCTCATAACTGATTATGTTCTTCGGGTATGTAATTTTCTGCTTCCATATATGTATTATGCGACAACGAGATAATGTGATTCCAATCAAAAACCTTGTGGATTTTCATATATTAGAACAACAGAGGATTTCATAATCATCTAATATCCAAATTAATACCAGTTAACCATGTAAAAATGTGCTACAATTTGCAATGATCAGTTGCCAGAGCCAAGCAAAAAGCAGCTTGGTCAAGATTTTTCAATCATTATTGGCTAATAACACCCATTTCGACATTCGATCAACACATCTTGATTATATATGTCTCGATCAAACAGCTTTTGGGCCTTGATATCTGTAAGGACACGTTTGTTGGAGACCAAATGAGACGAGGAATTTCTGGTGGCCAGAAAAAGCGAGTAACAACAGGTCAATTTTGTTCTGATATACCTTCTATTGTCATACGAATTCAATTGTGCACTCCATCCCTTTTCTTGTAAACCTTGCACATAATCTTACCTATCTAATAGTGCAGGTGTAGCTTCTGTTCAAGGTTGTATTCATTATTATCATTGTACTTAACCCATAGTGATTTGTTGGATGTAATTGTAGAGTGCTAAAGTGTGACACTGATAAAATGTCTATTCTCTATTGACACAGGGGAAATGATAGTCGGACCATCAAGGGCTCTATTTATGGATGAGATATCAACCGGTCTAGACAGCTCCACCACGTATCAGATAGTAAAGTGCATGCAGCAGATTGCTCACCTCACTGAGACAACCATCCTGATGTCCCTTCTTCAGCCAGCTCCTGAAACGTTTGACCTGTTTGATGACATCATCTTGTTATCGGAAGGCCAGATCGTGTACCAAGGTCCAAGGGAGCACGTACTTCAGTTCTTTGAGAGCTGTGGGTTTCAGTTGCCTCAGAGAAAAGGCATTGCTGACTTCTTACAAGAGGTGAGAATTTTTTCAGAGTTTTTGCACCTTCAGTAGTTTCATACATATTCCAAAAACTAGTGGACTGTAGTTAGCCGAAGGTGATTACACTGTTCTGCCCTTTTGATTCTCAAACTTGAGTGCAGACCATAACCTGGCAAAATTGGAGTGCAGACTATGACCTTGCAAATTTGGATAAGCAAAATTTAGCTATATCAAAATTCTTTGAGGTAATACAATTTCAACCAAAAACTTTTGGTGCCTTTAGCTGTTCTAATCCTTGGCAAAAATCTGAAGGTGTATCGTTTCCAGGTTCAGGATATAGTACCCTACTAATTAGCCAATGATACGCCCAACATCTGACAGGAAATGCACCTCTTCCTAATTCTGGCCTTTTGATGTAATATTGCTCAATCAAAAATAATAGCCGAGACCTTAATTTGTAGAAGTGCCACTTGGAGTCCTATTAAACGGGTTGATGTAATGGTATTTATAAGACCACATTCATAAAATATTTTTACACCACGGTATCAGATATATAGAACCATTAAACCATCACTTGTATGTAGACTGAACTGTCTTTATGGGAATTGGATGCTGCAGGTTACATCAAAGAAGGATCAAGAGCAATATTGGGCAGACAGGAGCCAACCCTACCGCTATATATCAGTCTCTGAGTTTGCGCACCGTTTCACAGCTTTCCATGTTGGCCTGCAGCTTGAGAATAACCTCTCAATCCCCTATGAGAAGGCTAAATGCCACATAGCATCTCTCGTGTTCTCAAAATATCCGGTCCCTAAAAAGGTGCTTCTCAAAGCCTCATTTGACAAAGAATGGCTCTTAATAAAGAGAAACTCCTTCGTCTATGTCTTCAAGGCTGTTCAGATCTTTCTTGTGGCCATCATAATGTCGACAGTGTTCTTCCGGACAAGACTTGACGTCACATATGATGATGGACCTCTCTACATTGGTGCAATTATATTTACCATGATCATAAACATGTTTAATGGTTTTGCTGAGCTTTCTATGACCATCGCAAGGCTTCCTGTCTTTTACAAGCATAGGGACCTTCTCTTCCATCCGGCATGGACCTTTACTCTCCCAAACTTTTTGCTCCGAATCCCCATATCAATTTTGGAGTCCATAGTTTGGACAGTCGTTACGTATTACACCGTTGGATATGCACCAGAAGCTAGCAGGTAAGTTTAATTAAAGCAAGAGTATTGTGATTAATGCAACAAGAATACCAAGTTTTGGGAACATACATCCTCTAATTTGACAGTTCTTTAGTAACCTCTGGTAAGTCATCATTTTTTTCTCTGTCTAATCTCAGGTTCTTCAGGCAATTATTACTAGTATTTCTTATCCAGCAAATGGCTGCTGGTATATTTAGGCTCATTGCTGGGATTTGTAGGAGCATGATAATTGCACACACCGGGGGAGCGCTCTCTCTGCTCCTTGTTTTCCTGCTCGGGGGTTTCATCATTCCACAAGGTTAGATATTTCACCAGTATTTTGTAGTTTGTGTTTGCAGTAACTTGGTACTAATAAGTTGAAGCATACAATAGAACATTACTGAAATACAGTGCTCCAAGCATCTTTTTTGCAAATGGTGCTGCTTTAATCTTTGTATTGACATCTTCCTTATAATATTTAATGTATTCATCAACTGTCAACTACTAAGTTTAACAAATGAAAGAAACAATTTATGACTAACTAACTTTTGTTGGTCCTTGCTCTGTTCCTGTATAATTGTAAGTCTGTTGCTTCTTAGTGAACTAAGAAAGTCTGCTTCTTTTCCAATAGGCCAAATCCCAAAGTGGTGGCAGTGGGCACACTGGATCTCGCCTCTATTTTATGGTTTCAATGCTATGACAACTAACGAGATGCTTTCTTCTAGGTGGATGAACAAACTGGTACGTTGATTTATCCATTGTTGGTCAGTAGGAAACAGGAACATTGAAAAAGAGAGAAGTGGAGTCATACACACATGATTTAGTGAAAGGACTTGCAGATAATAATTTGGCATGTTCTTGACAAAAATGAAATGCATAAGTTAACAAAGCAATACTCCATTGCAGGCATCGGATGATGCTACGAGGTTAGGCGTGGCTGTATTAAAGGAATTTGATATATTCCCTGAGAGGAAATGGTATTGGATTGGCGCAGTTGCCCTTATAGGTTTTATCATTCTGTTCAACATACTATTCACAGTCTCACTCATGTACCTCAATCGTATGTTTTGAGAACCTCTTGCGTCCATTGAAGCTTTTGCACAAAACTTGAATAGTCTCTTATTCTTACTTTGGATTACTTGCAAATCGTCTTTTCTTGTGTGATAGCTCTAGGAAAGCCACAAGCTGTAATATCCCAAGACGCTGCAGATGAGGCAGCATCAGATCAAGAAGACCTGATGGAGAAACAAGCACGGACCAGACATACCCTCTCGGATGGAAATAAACCAAGTAAGAAGTTTAACAATGCAACCCAATCTAAACAATTGTGGATAAAGATCATGGATTAGACATGTGTGTTTATCAGCTTGAAACGTTTCAGGAGAAATGGTAAACCAACCAGTAAGAAACCAGCTTGAAACTGGACAAGGGGTTGTGGCCAAGAGAGGAATGATACTTCCATTTACGCCTCTATCAATGTCCTTTGATTGCGTAAATTACTATGTGGACATGCCCTCGGTAAATATATCTTTCTTCAGTTTCAGTTCCCATTTCTTGTGACATAACCCTGTTTGACACCACGGTCAGCTTTCCGACCATCTTAAGCATGCTTTTTACTCAAAATACGAACTAAAGAAGCAGCCTACTTAAGCTGTACCATACATGAGAAAAAGAGTATGATATTAAAATCTCACATTGGTAATTGAACTAGCTAAACTCTTGACAATTAGTTAAAACAGGAAATGAAGGAACAAGGTTTAACAGAGAACAGATTGCAATTGCTTCGAGATGTGACTGGGGCATTCAGGCCCAGTGTCCTAACTGCATTAATGGGGGTCAGTGGTGCTGGAAAGACGACGCTAATGGATGTTCTAGCCGGAAGGAAAACAGGGGGATACATTGAAGGTGACATAAGAATATCTGGATTCCCCAAGAGACAAGCAACGTTTGCAAGGATTTCTGGTTACTGTGAGCAAAATGATATCCATTCTCCCCAAGTAACTGTTAAGGAATCACTCATCTACTCGGCTTTTCTCCGACTCCCTAAAGAAGTCAATGACGAAAATAAAATGGTAAACAAAATTTTGGCTTGTTAGATGTTCATTTTTTCACGACTCGGCATGTCCAAAAGACTAACCTTAATTTCAGATTTTTGTTGATGAAGTGATGGAACTAGTTGAGCTCGATACGCTGAAAAATGCAATTGTGGGGCTTCCAGGAATCACAGGCTTGTCAACAGAACAAAGGAAGCGGTTGACAATAGCAGTAGAGCTTGTTGCTAATCCTTCAATTATATTTATGGACGAACCAACTTCGGGTCTTGATGCAAGGGCAGCAGCCATCGTTATAAGGACTGTGAGGAATACTGTGGACACTGGAAGAACTGTTGTATGTACAATTCATCAGCCTAGCATCGATATTTTTGAAGCCTTTGATGAGGTAATACACGAAAACAGACGCATCCTCTCTCGCTCTCTCTCTCTCTCTCTCTCTCTCTCTCTCTCTTACTGGGGCTATTGTGCATATTAGCTACTACTGATGAAGAGGGGAGGACAAGTAATCTACTCAGGATCATTGGGGCAGAATTCTCAGTGTGTTATTGATTATTTTGAGGTACTTCTCATTTATCTCAGGAGCACGTTCCAAATGGTTAAGAGATTTGACCTTTGATTCCAGCATTCATTCATCACAGGCTATAGCTGGTGTTCCTAAAATTAGAGAAAACTACAACCCCGCAGCATGGATGCTAGAGGCCAGCTCAGCAGGAATGGCAGTCCGGCTTGGTATCAATTTTGCTGAACAGTATAAATCATCTCCCTTATATGAGTAAGCGCCAAATAAAGATTTCAGCTAGGAAGTTGATTACAATATTCGTTAAGACTAAACATGTATGATGTTATGAACCAGACAAAACAAGGCTCTTGTGGAGGAGTTAAGCACACCACCAGAGGGAGCAGAAGACCTCTACTTTTCTACAGAATACTCCCAGTCCACATGGGAGCAGTTCAAATCCTGCCTTTGGAAGCAGTGGTGGACTTACTGGAGAAGTCCCGATTACAATCTTGTTCGATACTTCTTCACCCTAGCAGCCGCCCTCATATTTGGTACAATCTTTTGGCAGGTCGGCACCAAAAGGTCAGTGCCTGACCCCTTACCATGAATTTTCCTTCACCGCTTGTTCTGCATACCCATTCGAGATTTGCTTCTTCTAATTTCGGTGGATCAACTGGTCATATGAGCCTTCACCTTTTCAGGGAAAGCGCGACTGATTTAACGATGATCATTGGTGCCATGTATGTGGCTGTGCTGTTCATTGGAATCAACAATTGCTCAACTGTACAACCAATAGTAGACATTGAAAGAACAGTTTTTTATCGAGAAAGAGCTGCTGGGATGTACTCAGCTTTACCGTATGCCATGGCTCAGGTTAAGGAATTCCTTTTATCTAAAAAGAGCTGCTTATTGCTAATGATTTAGCTTTAAATTTTTGGTTATTTCAAATGCAGGTGGTTGCTGAAGTCCCCTATGTATTTGTGCAGACTACCTATTATTCGCTTATAGTCTATGCGATGGTCAGCTTTCGCTGGACGCTAGTGAAGTTCCTCTGGTTCTTTTTCATCTCATTCTTCTCCTTCCTCTACTTCACGTACTATGGAATGATGACGGTCTCAATCACGCCAAACCATGAAGTTGCAGCCATCTTGGCTTCGGCATTCTATGCGCTGTTTACCCTCTTTTCTGGCTTCTTCATCCCCAGACCGGTATATTTTCTGGACGAACATAATTGTTAGGCATTTACGTTTCCTATTAACATCACATAAGTTATAACAATTAACAGGATCGAATCGTCTTGTGCAATGCAGAGAATTCCAAAGTGGTGGATATGGTACTACTGGATTTGCCCCGTGGCATGGACAGTTTATGGACTCATTGTGTCACAGTATGGTGATATTGAGGAGACTATTGAAGTTCCTGGGGTTGTGCCAAATCCTAGCATCAGTTGGTATGTGGAGAACCATTTTGGTTATGACTTGGATTTCATGGGGCCTGTTGCTGCAGTCTTGGTTGGTTTCACTGTCTTCTTTGCCTTCATGTATGCTTTCTGCATTAGGGTATTGAACTTCCAACAAAGGTAGCTGGGGAGAAGAGAATGTACATCATATAACTAAACAACAGGTCTTTACTAGGTTCAGGGCTTTGGCAGAGCCTGTGCACATCTTTTTTTTTTTTTTCTCATTTAGAAGCAAGACAAGAAAATAGTATATAGTACTATGTATGGTATTTGCCATATTTCCACATGAATAACAATTTCATATTCGACAAAATGGCATCTAACACCACATGGTTTGCACGTTTCGGAAAATAAAACCTTAGGGTATTAAATTAAGCAACTAATCCCTAATGTTAAAAAATAATCTCAATTAGATCCAAAATTTAACGACAGTTAAAAAAAGAATAGATGGAATTCAGCACGTGAAGTTCACATGCCACAATCGGAAGAGTATTTCAGTAAATCAATTGAAATATGGGTTAGAAGCAAAATGATCAAGCATGTGTCAAAACTTTATTGGTTAGCTTGAAAATACATATGTTATTTGAATTTCTAATTATATATCCCCTTTACCTCCCCTCTGCTTTGACCACCACCAACACGCCGCCATGAACAGCCATGACCACAACCATCCTGCTACGCCAGTCGCCACCATTACACTGAATCCCTCAGCTACCCCGTTATCCCAACTCTACTAGTATAACCCCTCGTCAAAACAACCGAAGCCCAACCTCTAAAGAACATGGACAAGGCATGCCACTGCGACCTCTGCATCGAAGCGACGTGTTTGCAATCTAGATTTTTTAGAGTACATTTTGCTCCTATTTATGTTTTATACAATACAGAAAACTTTTTTTCCCCAATTTGAGTTTACAATTTGTATTGTAAACCAATCACTAAATTAACTTTAAACTATTTGCATTTTTATTCTTGAATTTGATAATCAAATTAGTAGATCTCTCTCTCTCTCTCTCTCTCTCTCTCTCTCTCCCTCCAGCTTTTTTCCTTACTTGTGGTACGAGAATGTACCGCTTTCAAAAATTCGATTATCACTTTTCATCTTATGTAAATTTAAAAAAAAAAGTCTCATCTTACTTTAAAAGTCATTATACATTGTTTCAAAAATAATGTTATACCATATAACACTTTTATTCAGTTTTTGAGAAATACGGAGTACTATTTTGCACCCTCTCATGCATGTTTTACTTTTTTTGTTACTAAGAATGTATTTTAAAAATAATTGTTGACTTTTTAAGAATGAACATAAGGTGGAGAGAATGGTTTAATATTTAGTAATTTTAAAACAGTGTTATTCCTCAGTGCAACATAGGGGTTAAAACTAGTATATATTCAAAGAATCTCGATAGTTGCCAGAGCCCCTTAAATATGATTAATTTTAGGCTCTTAAATATGTTTAATTTTAGAAGTACACGGTAGTTGATCAACGCGCCTTACTTCCAACTACCACATACCAACAGCATTTCTCACCTAGCTAGATATGCACAACTTATTACCTATAAAGTCTTTCTTAATTTAGAAAGTGAATAATTTTTGTGAGCGATTCAAAAAAAACATAATTAAACTTTATGTGACGAAGGGAGTAAACAAGTTCTTTAAGCGCGAAAAGATAACTTTTTACTTAATGACACTTCAAATAATTTTTTAATATATATCATTTGACTATTTTTCTTTCTTTTTTTTTTTTCCGACAAGAGTAACTCAGACTAATTCAATTATGAAGTAGTAATAATTCCCCTTAGGAGGGACACAGAGTTCTTGGACCAGATTAGGACACGGAGTT
This sequence comes from Escallonia herrerae, assembly GCA_033070095.1. Classification (NCBI taxonomy): domain Eukaryota; kingdom Viridiplantae; phylum Streptophyta; class Magnoliopsida; order Escalloniales; family Escalloniaceae; genus Escallonia; species Escallonia herrerae. Next base: position 26,274 of record JAVXUP010000908.1, read on the forward strand.
TCTCGGACCAGCTTTTGGCCACTATAGTACAAACCAGCATGCCCATAATGGTGTACCGCTCTTGCATTATGGAACATTTCTTGCCAAGTCAACATCATGGAAGATAAAATGAAAAATGACTCCATTGGAAATTCCTAAAGTAGCCTTTTGGATTCCACCGCCGAAAGCGACGGTTCTCACCATGGGGGGGTCGGTCATGTCATGTGTTCCAAGCTCGCGTCCCAATCGTTCCCGATTCTCTGCGTTGTTGCTACATGCATTTCTATAGCAAATAACTACTCCGGTATATATTAAGAAATTCTGTTCAATAAATTGTGACAGCATTACGCACGGGTAACTTATAATAAAAAAATCTTAATTTATTTTTAATTTTAATTAGTAACTCACTCTCTCCATCCTACATAAATTGATTATATTTTTTTCAGTTATTTTTAAAAAATTAATTATTTTTAAATTAAGAAAGATTCTGTAAATCTTTTTACATATTTACCCTTTTATACTTTTTATTTTATTTCTTTCTCAACATTTAACTCTCCGCCAACTTATTTTCTCTCTTCCGGACCTCCCTTCTTACACTTTTTTATTATAATTTTTTTTCCACCAGGGATGGATCTAGAAAGTGTGATGGGGGGGGGGGGGGGGTGATGTGTTAAAAAATAATTAAAAAAAAATTGATGACTAACACAAAAGAATTCATAAGGTTCAAGTTCACATAAAACGTGAATAATCAAACAGACATTATAATTAGCGTCACTATTGAATCCGTTAAATACAAAATAGATTACACAATAAGACTTACAACAATAAATTTTCATTATGTATAGTGATTTATTTAACTTACTAAAGTTAGTCAACAATAAATTTTTAATTTTGTAAGAGAAAAGCTTAACTCTTACTGCATAAATATATTACTAATGTGATTATTAACTACTTGAGTACATTAGTCACATATAAGTTAACCAATTATAAAAATTTAAACTAAAAAAAATAAAAAGAATGAACCTTAATCTATTTTTTTTAATGTGGAGATTTAAAAGAATGAAGATAGAACATGAAAACGACAAAGATAAAGACTATGATAGGGCACAAGGAGTAAAAGACACAACAAAATAAAATTAATGTTACAATATGATGAATTTTTGTAAATATTTTGAAATATTTTAAATGTGTTTGTCCATTATCTAAGAACCTAAAAAAAATTCAAAAATATTGAGGGGTGAAATGCGCCATTCACACACTCCCCCCCCCCCCCACGCCACCCCCAGCGCGTGTGGCAATCATGGGGGTGGTCCGTCCCTGTTCTCCATATTTGACAATTCATAATCAATTTTCTCTCTCACGACCCACTATCTTCCATCATCTCTTTAAAGGGTAAAATAAAAAACATACAATGCATAATTTAAATCTATAATATGTGTGTAAAGTCAAATTGAACGATTTGTGTGAGACGAAGAGAGTATCTATTTTCACACCTCATCGAATGCTAATTCAATATTTTCTTATAAATGTAGTTTTTATCGGCAAATAATGACGTAAAAGTAATAATAGAATGGGCAAAAAGACGATCTGTTTTATTTTTCAAGCACGCGCAGCAAAAAGCAACAGTTACCTATAAATTTCGACACATGGATCATGCATGCCTGCACTTGCAAAGTAAGGGAGTAGGTGGCCGAAGGCACCAACATAATTCCCCCCAACTCCACCTACCAAAAATTTAGTCATGTTTTGACTCTTCAATGAACTTGCCAAGTGGCTTTCTTATAGTTGCCAATATTTACTTAGCAGGTTGCGTCGTGTGCGTAAACTGGACCGAGATGTGATTTAACCGTTGAACCAACAAATGATAATCAAATATTTTCCACTTTCATGAATTAGACAGGTGAACAACAATGATTTCGAAAAATATATTAGAGTTTTGAGAAAAAATATTTAAATACTTTATTTTTCACATTATTTGTAAATAAAAAGATTAAGTTTTCTTACATATTTTATATCTTACTTTGAGAAACACTTGTCCCAATGTGTGCTCGAGTCTTAGACTCGCACGTGCAAAGGGAGAATGCCAGGTAGGGGGAATTCCAATATTTATTACCACATTATATTTTTTTATTGTAATATTTTATTTGAAATGAATTTGAGAATTAATATTTCATAACAAATTTTCATTAATTATTTTTGCATTAAATCTTAGGCCTCTACCTCGCCTATAAAAGGAATCATTTCTCCCCTTTTCAGGTAACTCAAGCTTTATCTCTTTGTCTCTGTCTTTCTGATTTTTTAATACATTTAGACTTCTGGGTATTTTGGCAAAATTACAGGTGACACACAACAGTTAGAGCTACGATGTTGTACCCCCAGAGGCGATGCATTAAGAACGTTATTGCACCGATACGAATCGTCTTAAGAGATCGACCTAACCGGTGCCTCAGTCAGCTAATTTATACTTTTAAGAGTTGTTCTTGCATTTTTCTTTCAACACCTCTAACACATCCCATTAGAGCACTCGCGAAGAACTATATCATGAAAGATGACAATCAGTGCATTGACTAGCTAGCCGGTCTAGGTGGGCTAAAAAAGTTGTAGTTTTACGTGTACACGATGGTGCCCTGTGAAAATCAAAACCTCATCTTAACTAACGTGTTTACGGTTGTCTTTGAAAGACTCGGCAAGTAGTAATTTTTCTCTTACTTTTTGTCAAAAAAAAGGTTGGGATTAATGTAAAATTCGGTATTCCAATGCAAGTTTGCAAAAATAGTCAATTATTGCTTGTTATGCAGAGTCAGTTGAGCACCGACATATATCTTAATCCGAATGGGAAAATTGTAAAATTAAATATAATTCAAGAAATGCTAGTTTTAAAGTTGGGTACAATAATAATATAAAAAAAAGGACATGTTGAAGTGTGTGTGTGTTATAAGTTTCACATCGAATAATTTTGAAAAGTAAAATAAAACATACATATGAGTCGATCTAAGACGTGTTGGCTTAAACTTTTAAATCCAGTTGGGTACATTTCGTGTACAAAGATTGTCTTGGATATGGTATTATAGGTCATGATTGTGGACCTAGCTTTGCACTCAAGTTGATGGTTATTCGAAAAATCATGGTTCTCAACGATGCATGATTCGAGGGAGCTTCAAAGGTTGTTTGATTCATGGGTATAGTGAGCCCATTAAGGTTCAAGTGCTAGTTATGTTAGTCTCACACAGAGAAAGTGATTACCAATAAATAATATGAACACATATGCATATGTTAAACTAAATGATGACCACTTTTTCAAAATTAGCTTTAATATGTTACTTACATTTTTCAAACTTAGCCTGAGTGGCTACAACCTTCGCATCTTTGCAAGTGGGTGCATCGTGGTCTCAAGTCGTATGAAAAAATTGCTTAAAATTGACACCACTTGTAGTAGTAAATTTTTTATCTAGATCTACCAGGTGTATTCGTGATATTATTGTCAAGCTTGATATTTTACGTCTATCTGTGTGAGTAATAACCTGATATTATTTTCTCGTCATGTAGATTAAATCAAATGGTCGTGACAGTTTCAAACCTTTAGTTAGTTTTCGAGAAGGGTCTGGGATGCTAAGTTCTTTTAATCCAAGATATGTAATGCCTAATGGATTTTTCAGCTCTTATAAATGGTCCTCTCTTATTGGTAACACACTGTTTTTCCTTTTAATAAAGAATAACTAAACATAAATAGCTTTAACCCGTTTTAGCGAAAGTAGCTTCAAGCTATGATGTTTGGATAAAGCAGTAAAAGTAATTTTAATGGGACAAATGAGTAAGGGTGTGTTTGATAACGCAATTAAGCACTTAAAACTTAAAATTTTTAATAATTTTCAATTAAGTGCGTTTGATAACGCTAAATCTCGTATCACTTAAAAAATTAATTCTTACCAAAAATAGACTAAAATTTTAAGTCAGGGTGGTCTTACTTAATGCTGATCACTTAATTATAAGAGAGATGGTTAAAAGTTATTTTAACATATTTTTATATGAAAAAAAAATTATTACCACCACAATGCCGCCAATTTTCTAGTAACCGCCTCCACCACAATTACAACAACCATCACAACCATTATTTCTTTTTCCTATCACCACCATAATTACCACGATCTAGTCATTATCACCACCACCAACAACACCACCACAAGGTCACTGCCACCTCCACCATACCATCGTTGTTGTCACCACGTCCATATCCGTCAAAATTATCTAAAGATCCGTCACACTACAACTACTGCCATGGCAGTCATGTCGTCACCTATCGCTATCATCATAATTATCAATACTATGTCTTCACGCACCATTACCGCCACCATTGACACCTTTTTGCCGCCGTCGCCATCACCACTATTACTCCATCGTCACTGCCGCCACCACCACCAACACAATTTTAGCCCCCCCCCCAAAAAGTTATGAAGTACATAAACAAATGTATAATTTTGGTGAAATGGATAAATTTGTAAATAAAGAATTTTCAGACATCTAATTTTGGTTTACCAAACAGGTTAACTTATTTTTCAGTAAAAATTCAGTCGCTTAAAGTTTTCGGTTTTACGAATTCAGGACTTAACTTTTTCAGTACTTAAATTTCAGTTTTATCAAACAGCTCCTAAGAAATTTAATGTCATAATAAAAAGTGTTAAAAGTCTTTATAATTAGTTGTCATATTCAATTTATTCATGCTTCGTATCACAGAAAAGTGACTGATTCATAATTAACCGTCCTTCCTCTGTGATATTCGATAAGAGTTTGAAGCTTGAACTATTAAAAATCAATTCAATCAGTTTCATATTTTTGTCAAACACATAATAATTTGAATAAAATCAAGATCAGTTTCAGTAAAATCATTTCAAAACAGAACAGGCTCATCTTTTATAAGCCAACCATCTTAATGGTACCTGCGATTAATTTCTTAACATTATAGACTCGGACAAGAATGCATAGCCTACCTCCTGTCAAATTCGAAAAATACGAAGTTAAAAAGAAGCGTCGCTGTGCACCATGAAACGTACCTTGTTGTTGCAGTAAGTAATGAAATTGAGTACCAAGAAGACAAATTTGGGATGCAAACTCCAAGAAAATCCACACCAATCTTAACGTGAGGGCCCCCACGCTCTAAAATTCCCCCTCTCCTCTCCTCCCTTCACAATCTCAACCTTTTTCAGTATTTTGATTATTAGATTAGAAATAGAAAAGATGTCAGCTTCGCAGCAAATTCTGCCCTTTGGATGTCTGAAGCACGTCCACGTCAGCCTCACTACTCTCCACGTTTCATATCATACCTACCTTCCCCACATAATTACTTACTTGTGCTTGGGTGCAACGCTGCACCAACTCACACCATCCTCCTCCGTATCCCAGCCGCAAGTTGAGTGTTACAGCTGGTTTAACATGCGCATGAGCTCGAGCCAATTGTACAATGAGCTGTGATTTTAAGAGTGATAAAGTTAATACGTGGTTAATGAAAAAAATATTCTTTCTGCTTTTAAAAAAATTAATCATACTCTCGTTTTGGACTATCCTATAAAAAAAAGGGATTACTTTTCAAATTTAAATTTTTATAAGTATTTTTTTATATTTATCCATTTTTATTATATTTTTCTTTTCACATTTAATCTTTTATCAACTCATTTTTTGTTTTCTGACCCAGTTTCTTTTTACCCTCTCTCGATCTCTTCGAGTAGACTTACAAATGTAATTACTCCCTCCGTCCCTAATTAATTGATCATATTTTTTTTTGAGCTGTTCCAAATAATTGATCACTTTTAAATTAGAAAAATTTTCATTGATTTTTTTCCTTCATATTTACTGTTCTTACAATTTTTTTAATTCTATTTTTCTCTCCATATTTAACCCTCCGTCAATCTATTTTTCTCTCTTGTGACCCATTTGACCACTTTCTTCCCTCTTTGGATAGAATGAAAAACACATACCCAAAATGAGCTTGCAAGTCAAATACCATCAGTTAGTTAGGAATGGATGTAATACATGATTAAATTTTTTAATATGCATACAAGTCAAATATGATTAATTATTGTAGAACGGAGGGAGTATAGAATTGCGAGGCTTCAGTCAATTTTAAAAGAAATGATGACTTCTTCTTTTTTTCCGATGAACTTTAAGAATTTCATTAACAAAATAGGTTTAATATAATGCAGACTGTAATCAATATGAAAACCAAATCCTCTATTCACCTTAGAATCTAATTTGAAGGGTTTAATAAAGTATTACTTTGTGATTCTTTTTGCCTTCGAGAGTGACACCGAAACAATAAGACGATGGTTATACCACCTGAAGGAAGAAGTTTAACAGCGCAAACAAACAAGTTTGGGGATGCTGTCTACGGTGACTTGAGGACTTCGGTCCCGCTAACGTAGAGTGGTCCAAGGGAGGTGATCTCTCTAGTTTATATCGACAATTGATCATATAGTCATACCTGTCATTGAATGTACGCAAAAGAAGTTAAGGGGGTAGTTTGGTAATATCTCCCAATGCACACGATCTTCGTTCTACTCTGCCATTTTTCTCTGATAAAAAGCAATCTCAAAAGACAAGTAGGGGAGAGAGAGAGGGGGAGTAAAGTAGGGAGAGAGAGCGAGACTTAATAAGGAGCTAGAGCTGCGTCCAAACACTCCCTTCCTCTCTCCCCGTATCTCCCTTTCCATTTCTCTCCACCAAAACATAGAACCCAGGAAAGACTTCCTTGCAATTCTTTCGCTATGATGTCCTTGAACGGAAGCAGCTTTCTGGTAAGACAATCCAAACCCATTTTCACTGTTTCCATTTTCAAGCACACCCATGTAATTCTCTTTGGGTTTCTTGATTCATCTTTCCATTTCTGACATCCCCTGTTTTTCGCGTTTTCACATTGATTCTTTCTTGAATTTGTTCCTTTCAGATAAGTATAAGCCAAACCCATTTCTTGAAATTAATTAATTAATGCAATCCGTTTTTCAAATTTGTTGGATCGGCCTTTTGATTAATTTGTTTTAGTTTAGATTTTGTATATAATTGAAAATTTCTTCCATGAACAGAATAATGCGCTTTCTGGGACTTCTAGGAGCTTAACTCAGCCGCGGAGGAGGTCTTTAGCACCTGTAGGGGTCGTGGCTTTGAGCTCAAATGGAAGACAAGGGGAAAGAAACGTCACAGTTTTGATGGAGAGCACTCTGAAGGAGATGAGGGAAGGTGCGTCGGTGGTCGAGAGGGATTCCAAATCCACCGTCGGTGGTGGTGTTGAGGACGTTTACGGTGAGGACTGCGCCACCGAGGATTATTCTATCACTCCTTGGTCTGTGTCGGTAGCTAGGTGAGAAAAGCGATCGTTCAAATATATGATTCGATGATTCCTATGTTTTCTATTATTCGTTTTTACTTAATTGTTTATTGCATGTAGCTAATAATCGAAAAAGTTTATCGGCTATATTTCTTTTTCTCATTTTGGATCTGATTGTGCAAAATTTCTTTTTGAAAAAGGTTGTGCAAAAGGACGGAAAGGACGTCTTACTACGGTTTAAGGCATTCGAGTGCCTTTGCTCCGTATGGTTAAACAATCCCACATGTCTAGAGAACTATTTCCACTTTGATTGGCTTTCGTGTTTCTATGTACCCTTGATTCAGATGTTCGATAATTATTTGGGTAAAAGATACTTCACATCTCATGATCTTGGTTAGTGTCAGAAAATTTACTGAATGCACATCTTAGCGAGATATCTATTACTTCCTGCTAAAGATCTTCGTTCTTCCACGCGGTGATGTTTCTTATTTCATCCCCAACTGGATATTCCATGCCTTGCAACTAAATAGTGTACTTAACTTTAAATTGGTTCAGTGTTTGATCTTGGTTGACTAAAAAGGTGAATTTGTTTGGTTGGCTCAAATGCTTGATTGACAAGCTCTATTTATCATTCTTGAAATTTGACGCATTTGTTTTACTGTTCGAATTGTTCTTATTTCAAATAATTTTGAATCACATTGCATGGCATTAATTTCTGTGGTGCATGAAGATCTTTAAATGAACCCTGTATAAACTCATTGGCAGACTTGTTTTTTCTGTTTCAGTGGGTATTCACTGTTGCGGGACCCGCACCACAACAAAGGGCTCGCCTTCGCTGAGAAAGAGAGAGATGCCTACTACTTGCGTGGTCTTCTTCCCCCAGTTGTTGTGAACCAAGATCTACAGGTTGATCAAAAATGGATTCTCGGCTCTGGGGTCCTCCATTTTCTTTTCTTCATTTCGTTTTCCCTTCTCGTTTTTCCTGTTGGTTTACCCTATTTTATACGGATTATAATACCTTTTTGTCTATGTACCAGATCAAGAAACTGATGCACATGATCCGCCAGTACGAGGTACCATTGCAGAAGTACATGGCCATGATGGATCTTCAGGTAATTTGATATGCAATTTGTTGTCAATTGGGTGTTCCTCATTTGCTGTTGGCATTAATGTCCATCCTTAGTTGTAACTGCGCTGAGGCTTCTGCATAGTGAGCTTGTTTAGTGTCTAAGATCTTTAATGTGTTGCGAAGTTTTCTAGCTTTTTCAGGCTTTGATCCACCCATGTGCGGGTTTTGGTGGTTATAGATATTCATGATTCTTTGGTTTGGTATTAATCCTTGTCTACAGGAGAGAAATGAAAGACTGTTTTACAAGCTTCTTATTGACAATGTTGAGGAGCTGCTTCCAATCGTCTACACTCCAACTGTTGGCGAGGCATGCCAAAAATATGGGAGCATCTACAGGCATCCTCAGGGTCTCTTTATCAGTTTAAAAGAAAAGTACGACTGATGCTTCTTTTCTTGTGTTCTGTTCTCAAAGTGCAGAACTTGTTATAAGAGAGATTATATTTGTTTGTTTTTTAACAAGCTCTGTTATATTAGTTCCCATCACAGTGGTGTGTTTTCAAACTTATTAATGATGACATTTTCCAGGGGGAAAATTCTTGAGGTACTGAGAAATTGGCCCGAGAAGAACATTCAAGTTATTGTTGTCACAGATGGGGAGCGAATTTTGGGGCTTGGGGACCTTGGCTGCCAGGTATTGCATAAGGATACATTTCTTATATCTAATTAAATTATGCATGTGTATAGTTGTATCTTCACAAGTAAAGGTGTGGCCCAGTGCACGAGGGTTCTGCGACTGGGGGGGTTTGGGATAGGTTGATGTATGCAGTCTTTTCCCCACTTTCATGAAGACACTTTTTTCCTGCATATTGAACCTGTGACCTCCAGGTCACAGTGGAGCAAACTTGCCACCGTTTGTGCATGTGTTTTATATAGCAGCCATTCATCGTGTGTGTTTTTAAACTGACTTGATCCTGACAATCAATGCACCTTTCCAGGGGATGGGGATACCCGTAGGGAAGCTATCCTTATATACAGCACTTGGAGGAATTCGTCCTTCAGCAGTAAGTATCTGCAAAATCAAGCTTCTGTTTCATGAAAGAAATGCCAAGTATCTGATTTTTCTATCAAGTGTTGCCTTCCCTAATCAACCCTTTTCCTTGCCTCTGTATAGTGGCTTTACAAGAATATTTTATGTTTCTGTAATGTTCACTTGTAGCAAAATATATGCAGTTTAAAGGAAGCCCTTGTAGTCCAATGGTGGCCCTTATATCAGCAGTTAATTTGTAATTATATGTCGAAGGGGTCACACATCATTTCTAAAGTTCTCTTAGTAGTGTACTCTTAGCTTTTTGATTGGACCGATGATCATGCTGTTTTATCAACCCTGTAATCCTTCAGTGGAATTGTGGAACCGAGATGCATTTAATCGTATTTATATTGCTATCCTCTAATACATTGTCCATCTTCAGTGCTTGCCTATAACCATTGACGTGGGAACAAACAATGAGAAGTTGCTGGAGGATGAATTCTATATTGGCCTCAGGCAAAGGAGGGCAACTGGACAGGTAAATAATCTTTAACTATATGTTTTCCTGGCGCATTTTAGCTGTACATTGAGGAATTTTAGAGTTTTACGAGGAAAGAAGCCTGATTCATTTATGTTCTGCATTGTGGTTCTGCCGTTGAACTTGTTTTCTTCTTCTTCTAGGAATATGCTGAACTTATACATGAATTTATGTCTGCCGTCAAGCAGAACTATGGGGAGAAAGTCCTTATTCAGGTTATTATGTCTTTCCATTAGTTGGCAACATTTTGCTGTAAGTTGTAGATCAACCCGATAGATAGCCCTAATTTTCATCGCGTCTTTCCTCCTCTTTATGCAGTTTGAAGACTTTGCAAACCACAATGCCTTCGATCTTCTTGCAAAATATGGCACGACCCATCTTGTATTCAATGATGATATTCAGGTAATGGACGTAGAGAACTCTGATACCCTCCATTTTTGGCAGGGATTCTCTCTGCCTTTTTTCCTTTTAGTGTTGGCAGGAGGGGTGGCGCGGGAGGTGGTTTTTAACATATTCCTGATGTCTTATATTTGATGCAGGGGACAGCATCTACAGTACTTGCAGGGCTTATGGCTGCACTGAAGTTGGTTGGCGGAACCTTGGCTGACCATAGATTTTTATTTCTTGGAGCAGGAGAGGTATGACCTACCTGCCCATGTCTAAATCTTCTGATTGTTGGGACTCAAGCGAATAAAGGAAGTTCTCATGTAATCTAGATTGTAATGCGAATAAACGGGTGATCTGATGAATATTAATGCACAATCACAAAACTGAATCTTCTGAGCCTCCTGCTCCAAGTTCTCACCTCTGTAAAGCCTCCCGACACTTCCAAATACCCACCACCCCCAACACTCCAGGACTCCCATTCTTTTTCTGAAATACCTATTTGGTAAGTGCAGGCTGGTACTGGTATTGCGGAACTCATAGCTCTTGAGATGTCAAAACAGGTCAGCACTTTTTACCAAAAATTTTATCTTTTTGCTTTTCTCCCAAGCAAGCTTCAAGGTAAAGAAAATTTATGAGTTCCTATACCTGAGTTTTTGTGCAGACAGAATCCCCGGTGGAAGAGACCCGCCAGAGGATTTGGCTTGTAGACTCGAAGGTATTGAAAGCAATTGTATTTCTTTTTATGATTCCTTGTTCCTCTATTTCTTTCTCACGCATTCTCTCTCTATCTCCTAGTGAAGTTTATCCTTTTCTTTTTTTCATGTCATTTTTCTGTCCTGCAGGGGTTGATTGTTAGATCCCGCATGGAATCACTTCAGCATTTCAAGAGACCCTGGGCCCATGAACATGAACCAGTTAGAAATCTTGTCGATGCTGTCAAGGTTTGAGCAATCTCTCTCTCTCTCTCTCTCTCTCTCTCTCTCTCTCTCTCTCTCTCTCTCTCTCTCTCCCTCCCTCCCTCCCTCCCTCGCAATGGTATACATAGCCTCTCCATTCCCTTCTCTTGCATTTTCAGGCAATCAAGCCAACAGTGTTGATTGGATCATCAGGAGCCGGAAGAACATTCACGAAAGAAGTGATTGAGGCCATGGCATCCTTCAATGAGGTATGGCGTCTATAGTTGTTTGGAACGCTGGATTTTTGTTCCCCCTTTTAAATGCTGCAGGCAGTATGAACTTCATAGCAACAAACCGACATTGTTTAATTTGGGTGGTCTGCAGAAACCACTTATTCTTGCTCTTTCTAACCCTACATCTCAGTCTGAATGTACTGCGGAAGAAGCTTACAAGTGGAGTGAGGTATTCCTGCATACTTCCTCATTCACGTGATATATATATATATAGGGTCGTGATCCATTGTTAGCGCTAGCAAGTTGCTAGCGCGATTTGGCCGTCCGCTACATTATGTTGCGGACGGTGAAAAAAATTGATGTTGTGGCGCGCGATCTGGCCGTCCATTCTTGGGCGTGGACGGCCAGATCGCGCTAGCAATGGATCAGCTCCCACACACACACACACATATATATATTCCTGTCATGGGTTCTGGATTATAAAATTCTACTTAATCTTTGTTCCATTTCGTTGGTTTTAGGGTCGTGCAATTTTTGCTAGCGGGAGCCCATTCGACCCAGCCGAATATCAAGGGAATGTCTATCTGTCTGGGCAGGTTTTGATTTCTACGAACTACTAAAGTATTCTGTCTAAATAAGGGTGACTGAACATCATAGACTGACTTCAATACTATCTTTTCGTTTAGGCAAATAATGCGTACATGTTTCCTGGATTCGGCCTGGGTCTGATTATGTCTGGCGCAATCCGTGTTCATGATGACATGCTTCTAGCAGCGTGTAAGTTCTCAATATTCAAATTTGTGAAACCACATGAACACTTGAATAAAATTTTAAGCGAGAATCCACGTGATGGTGTTATATGCGCAGTAGCCATGTTCTGATCCGTTGGATGACGTTTTCTTCTGTTTGTTGAATTCATTGAGGATTATTCAGTGGGTCTGCACCTGCACTTTGTTCTTGCTTCAAATTAATAGCCACATTCTCATTAAAATGCATCCTAGTCCTGTGGACTGAAGAATTCTTTTGCTTATCATTTGGTTGGTGTCCCCAAAAGCAACCTGCAAAACTCCCGTGTCTGAATTTTTTTTTTGGTGTTTGCCTTCCTTGCCTTCTAATTGTCTTTTTCTTTTGAAAATCAAGCGACCTTTCTTTCTAGACATTATACAAGCTATTTAATTCCAGATAGAACACCTTTCTCAGATCTTAGATAACCTATGACTTGGAGAATAATATTGGAGTGTTCTATCTCGTCTTTTATAGCCCCTTTCACATCTGTACAATGTTTCATTGGAACAGCGGAAGCTCTGGCTGAACAGGTTTCGCAGGAGAATCTAGACAAGGGACTCATATTTCCACCATTTACCAATATCAGAAAGATTTCTGCCCATATAGCTGCTAGGGTAGCGGCCAAAGCATATGAACTTGGTGAGATCATCTTCCAATGAATCTGCTTATACTACTTATGCGCACGAAAGCAAGTCCCGCAATCTTAGCGCATGTATGTGCAGTTGCTTATGACCTGTCGTTGCTTTACAGGTTTGGCTACTCGTCTCCCTCAACCAGAGAATCTGGTAGCGCATGCTGAGAGCTGCATGTACAGCCCAAGTTATCGAAGCTATCGGTGAAGTAATGCCGTAATGGGGCTGTTCTGTTGTTGTTTTTGTCTTTGTTAGAGATCATTTCAATGTTGTTGTCATCACTGTGTATCAACTCTTTTCTTCTTTTCCCATTTCTCCATTTCTTGCTTTCGGTTCAAGTCAGTATTATATGTTGGTGGCTAGGCAGAAGCGTGGCGGGTGCTACTACCCAATGTTTAGAATAGGTGAAATGTAGGTCCAAAATTGTTGTGAACCAATAGAGCTCTTACATGAAAAATAAAACTGCAAATTTTAGTTTCTAAACAAAAAAAAAATCTTGGAATTATGAATTGATCTTTTCCCAAGGCTACCCATGGGCATTTTGACTAAATTCTTGCTCAAATGGGCGATTTTCTTTGGGGTTAGTTATAAGGAGGTTAACTGCAACTTCTTCGAGTGAATTTGCCCAAAGTAAAGGTGGTTTTGCTCAAAGTTTTTGGGCCGATCATGGATGTTACATCGAGGGGGGTCAAAAATATCGAGTTAATACGTAGAAGTACTCACATGTTGTTGTACGCTTTGCACCTCTTAAGTGCTTTCTGGCAATATCGACATTTAATAGCAACGATTACACTAAAAGGGTTAGATTTATCTAATCCAAATGTATACGGGAAAACTTCACGCTCATTATATATACGATCAAAAATCAAGGGGTGCCCCAATCCAAATGTATACGGGAAAACTTCACGCTCATTATATAAACGATCAAAAATCAAGGGGTGCCACGGTCACTGGCCGCCCTACATAACGTCGCCCCTGGAATTGAAAACTCCTTTGGGAGGGAAAAAGATAAACAATTATCCGAAAACTATAATCCAAGTTATGTTTTTTATTTAAAGTGTAGTTATACGTACATGTGAAGCATCCAAAGTGATATTTCTACGACAAGCAATACCATCTCTAAAACAACTTTCAAATTGAAAACCATAAAACTATGGTCAATTATGTCACGTTTCAGCTTATTCAAATCCTTTACCCCACATCTTTCGTCCACACTCAAAACTCCAAACTCGTGAAAATTGCACAAAAGAATTATAAGCCGTCACTGCTTTCTGTCCCCCTCCCTCTTCTCTTGCTTTTAACTTACTCTTGATGAGTGTTTATAGTACATAGTAATGGTCAGTAAAGTAAAACTGGTATCCTACTTGTCGAAAAATATAACCCTATCCACATTTCGGATAAGGGTGTCATGTCAATTTTCCTTGGAGTATATATAGCGAACAGTTAAGGTTAACACTTGATCCCTGTTCTTGTTGGGCATCATGAACTTTGTATTGTCAACAACAAGAGGATAATGGTGAAGGAGAGGGGTTCATTCTCTGCCTCTTTTTATTTCTCCTTAATCCTCTCAAGTATACATGTCATAAACACGAATGCCATTATTGATATCGCAAGTACTACAATAACAAGAACTATTTTTTTCAGCTGAGAGAAGTGAACTCGAAAAGCTTGAAGATTTGAATGATCGTAGTTGAGACGCATGATAGATCAAATGCCAATTACTTGACAAACTTTTCTGTTGTTCATCAAACTTAACTTGGCTTTTTATTTCTCTAACTAATGGCTAATGATACTTTTTCAAAATAATATACATAAAACATGACTGAAAGTGTCATAATTTATTTAAAATTTACGGATGGAATTGTCCTCTTCCAAAGCACTTTACATAGGATACAACTTGCTGTTACTGTTACAAAGATGCCTTAAGGCACCAAGGCCCGGTGACCATTAGCTTTCAGCTTTGATAGCTGATCACAAGAGACGTAATTTAAACTCAAATGAGACGTTTTGACTAGTACTAGTTAATTTAAAACAAGTAGAGCTCTAGTTAGTAAGTGACAAAATGATATATTCATGCATTTAATTAGAATCCTTTTTTATATATTTGTAAAACAATAGAATTTAGTACATAATTAAACGTTACATTTAATTCACATATCAGGTATGAATAAAAAAAATGTAACGGCAGGGGCAATGTCCTTGATGACTTTTGATGCAAAAGCTGTCACCGAAGTTACGCAACGACCAATGATGTGGGAAGGCAATTGGAAAGCAACTAAGCAGGCAGGACGTTATCCAATTAGGGCCACAAGCGTCATTTCAACAAAATTGCCCCAACGAACCACCGCGTTTAATAAAATAAATTAGTTAATTCCGTAATTAACCTCAAGATCCAGCCATCAATTACATCTCCACTTCTCCTTTTCTTCTTGATAAACTCTTCTTCCTAGAAATGCTCAAAACTATCTGAAGTCCTCCCCTCCACGCACACGCACACGCTTCCGTGTGATTGTTGGGATTCGACTGGTGGGGCCATGACGCGGCGGTGCTCCCATTGCAGCAACAACGGCCACAACTCCCGGACCTGCCCGACTAGAGGCGGAGCTCCCGGTAGTGGTAACGGCGGCGGCGGGGGTGGTGGGGTAAGGCTGTTTGGGGTTAGGCTGACGGATGGGTCGATTATCAAGAAGAGTGCGAGCATGGGGAACCTGTCTGCGCACTACCATTCGTCCTCATCAGCCGCCGCTTCACCCAATCCCGGCTCCCCATCCTCGGACCCTCCGGCCGACGTGCCCGACGGTTACCAGTCCGACGATCCGGCCCACGCTTCTTGCTCCGCCAATCGCCGTGCAGAACGGAAAAAAGGTGTAATTTTGTTGAGTTAAAGTTTCAATTAAAATTATTTAACTGCAAAAGTATGAATTGGATAAGATTGAGAACGGACGCTGTTCATGTTGTTGTTATTTTATCGACTAATCCTTATCCATCACAATTGTGCTTGCTAATGTGAGTGTGAATGCAGCTTTATAGTATTATAATTTTTTCTAGTTTTGTTTTTTCATGAGTATAACTTAATTGTTGGTGTTCTCGTCTTTTTGGCTTGATTATGCAACCAGATCACTAGCGTTGATTTCTTGGTTGACCTGCATTTTACTTGCAAAATTAGCTACCATGTCATTATTAACTGATTTCGGTATTATATGCTAGTGGATTAGGAATATGTCATGTCTGTTACTTTGACCTCCTCGTTGCAACTCATGTTTCTGCTTCTCTAAACTACTAAGCTTTGTTATAGAGATCTAATTTTGGGAACAAAATTGTGCATAGAGAAAGAATATATATATATATATATAGGTTCCATTTGCATTCATGCTCTAGCTTCTCTAAAAGGTTTTGTTATGTTTGAAGAAGGAACTCACTGCATGATCAAAACCCATTCTATTCTAATCAATATGGAAAAATCAGAATTACACCAATCATGATGGGTGCTGAGTGCTGTAATAAGTGTTTCCCTAATATCAATGCTAAAACCATGGCTGATCATGGATGCTTGCTTGTTAAAGTGAATTAAAGAACCCACCACAAAACTCTTTAGTCCCACTTGAGAATAAGTGAGACTAGTTTTGAGAACTCTGAGAAAGTTCTTAAGGCTTCTTGTTGAATAAGTTTCTTCCTTGCCACCTTGTTTGCATTGCCATATTAGTAGTCCTTACTCTCCTCTTAGTATTGACTTTCTTATGAAAATAAACAATAGGATCCCCTAGGGCAAGCCATGTAACTCTGGATTTCTTTTTAATTAGAGGTTCCTCCGTTTCACTTAATACACCGTACTGAATTTAGAGAAGTTTTCCATTCTAAACCAGCTGAGAAGAACCACCAGTCAACGTAATTTACTTCCTTGTTGCAGTGGCTTTTTTCTATTGTATTCTCGTTACTCTTACTATTTAATATTCCTATAACGCTTAGACTACGCTTCTTCAGGTCACCCTAGGCCTTTTAAGCTTAGAAGCAAGTTTGAAAATTGGTGTACCCGTGGCATTATGTGTTCAGGGCTCACTCCCCACTTGCTTGAAGTCTTTATGATCCAGCCATTGGAAAAATTACGTGGCTCTTCCATATCCATCTGCTTAAACTACCAAAGATCAGTGATTAGATACTATTGGTGGCAAGGCCTGTTCCCAGTTAATGTACAATTTTATCGAGCATCATATTGCAAAATCCGTCAGTCCTACTCGGAATCAAACCACTCTTCTTTATTACACAAGTTGTAGAGCAAACCTCGTGGCCATGTAAATGTCCCTTAGATATCAATAAAGCTAGTGTTGTCTACTTCAATGTCAACTCCATCTTACCTTCCTAAATCAGATGTCGCTCAAATTAATCCAAGCTTAATAATGTCTACAACAATAACATCAGCACAGAGTTGCTCCTGGAGAAGCCTTTTTCGCCATCAACTACACCCATGCAAGAGATGAACTATGTATTTTGAGATTCTATATTCTGAGAAAAGCAAGTGATGACTTGACCTTACAGCTAAATGGAGAGATATCAAGCAGTGAAGTGTTCAATGTCTTCCAAAATTTGACCCTTAATTGCGATTTGTCAGCAAAGAGCAATGAGGTCGCTAATGCTGCCTAATGAAAGAATTGTTCTCCTCTTCCCTTTCCAGGATAACCTCGGAGGTCTAAGGGTTTGTTAGTTGTCAAAAGTTCGACCCTGAGTCAAAACCTATGTGGCCACCAGATCAACTAGCAATAATTCCTTTCCTGATGAGGAATGGCAGTTGAAACCCAGATAAGTGTGCACAAATCACTTTTGCCATCCTCCTCATCTTAGGTTCCAAATCCTCTCGAGCAGAAAAAACAGATTTCCCACCATCAACAACTCAAGGTTCAATAAATTTGAGCTTAACCATAGCAAATCTCTCTTTACGTTTGACTGGCCACAAGTAGCAGCAGCTTGGAGCAACAGTAAAACGATGGTAGTGGTATAAGATGGTAGAGTTGGTGATGCTTGGGGTTGTAATGCTGAGAAACCATGCTGGTGGATTATGTCCTTGATAAGGTTGCCGATTTGGCGATTAGTGAAGGTGGCTGTCAGTACTGGTGGCATTGTTGAATTAGGATCTGCAGAATCGTTGTTAACGTCTATAAATTTGAGTGCACAGCTGATATGAACATCACTGGTTAGTGAAAATATGGAGCATGAAAAAAATTGCAGCATTGTCGTGTTCTCCATTTGTTGTTCCTTCAGTGGATTCCTCTTGTCGTTACACTTGAATTCTTCACAACCTTAAATATTGAATTATCAAGTGGATTTTTCAGGCAGAAGAATAAAGTTAGACTACATCGGCGAGAGCAATTAGCGAGCTATATCATCTCTGTTCTTGAATTCTGTTGTTAAAGTAAGCACAAGCTCAGTATTGGATAGCCTATTAAACTTTGACTACATCATCTGCTGGTATATTACAAAATAGCGGAAAAAGAACAGCTAGTAGTGTCATAGCTTAACTTTCTCAGTAGTTTGTGGTTTGTAATTAATTGGAGAAGATAAAGAAAGGAAATACATGTGAGTACTTTTGTCATCAAATATTTAAGAAGTTAGTTATGGCCAACTATCTTATACAGCTATACCTGCGCGCTTCATCTTAAGCATCGAGAATAATTTCTTCTTAATGATCAGGCCGGTTTCTTTATTCAGTCAAAGCAGACTTAATTTGCTCATTTACTTTGTCGTATCCCCCAATTCAATTTCTTTATTGTGGAGAAGGCAGTAGCTCTTTCGTTGTAGTCGATAAATTTTCTAGCTCTTCCAGCTGGTTGACCTGTGTTATTTAATACAATTAAACATTTTTCCCAACTTCAGGTGTTCCATGGACAGAAGAGGAGCACCGGCTGTTCCTACTTGGTTTACAGAAGTTTGGGAAAGGAGACTGGCGTGGTATATCCCGTAATTTTGTTGTATCAAGGACTCCAACCCAGGTAGCCAGCCATGCCCAGAAGTACTTTATCCGACAGACTAATGCTACTAGAAGGAAGAGAAGATCCAGCCTTTTTGACATGGTTTCCGAAATGGTCTGTTTAGCTCCTTTTATCACCTTTTGTCTGCGTGTTATGCATGTAGGCTTGATTTGACTCGCACAAACTAAACACACACAAACGCACAACCAAATGACTTTCGGCTTCAATCTAGTCTATGGCCTTGGATCATGAGGCTAGGCCTGGCAAAACCCCCATGTAGTCCTTATGTTAATTACCTTCTTGTAAAAATACGTATAATTATGTAAATAGTATATCTTACATTCAAAATTGTTGTTTCTCAGGACACAGACCCACCAGCAGTGTTCGAAGAACAGCTAATGCTCCCTCCTGAAGCAGTGGAAACTGACGATGTGAATTCCCTTCCTTCTTTAAATCTCTCCCTCAAGCCAGATTTAGAATCCATGGACACCACTTCGCTCGAAGTTGTTGAAGAAAGCAAAGATACTACAATACCCTCTGCCGAACTTCCACCTGCAATTCCTGCATTCTTCCCAGCATATATACATGTTCCAATTCCATTGTGGCCGTCAAATGCAGTCCCTCTTGAAGAAGAGAGAGGATCAGAAGCATCTCACCATCGAGTACTAAAGCCTATACCAGTCCTCCCCAAAGAACCTGTCAATGTTGATGAACTAGTCTGTATGTCGCAGTTGAGCCTAAAAGAGACTGATGCTGGTCACACAGGGCCTTCTCCGCTATCTTTAAAGTTATTAGGAGAACCGTCGAGACAGTCAGCATTTCATGCAAGCACTCCACTCAATAGGTCAGATACAAGTAAGGGCAGTAGTGGTGTAACCCAAGCAGTTTGAATGGGGTTGGATCAGCTGCTACCTTGGCTTCTCCTTGTACAGTAACATTTTCATTGTATTTCTTGTCCATGTTCTGGAATTAAGTGACTCAGAATGCTGATTAGATTAATTTTAATGGAAGCTTTTTATCCTTTAAGCTACTTGCATTGAACGCCTTCTTTCATGAATTTGGATGCTTAATAGTAGCTCTGGAAATGGGCGTTTGGATCTTGTAGCTAATCATTTGTTCCTTCAAATGGATGTAGAAATGTATTAGGGTGGTTTAATGATTGCAGCAGCTCTGTGCTGTGTGTCCTTCACATCATACACACGCAGACATGCATATTTTGGAAAATCAAAAGTTTGCTCTTTGGAGCATTTCTATGTTGAAGGAAGTTGGCAGAGAACACCTATTACATGACCAGAATAGATGCCACATACAAGTGTTTCGGTAATCATTTAATGCCATCCACTTCTCTTTGCTTAACATTCCGCTAAAAAAAGAAATCATCGTTTAGTTTCATGAATGAGAAAGGCTCTATATATGCTCGTTTTTCATTTTCCGGCGCTTTGGAGGCGCCTACTATCCTTGTTGCTCTAGTGTCACATGACATACGTGGCTGAGTCCCTAGTGTTACGCTTCATTTGATTCCACCAATTATAGAGGATAGTGTTCACTCCCCGTTCGAGTTAGGCTCCCCCTCCCTCAATTTCCAGGTCCCATATGTTACGGACTGTTACAATGATAACTTTGATTGTCTGCAATGACTTTACTTGACGTCAGAACTTACTGTTTTCTAGTTAGGTATGCAATTAGCAGCTGGAAGCCTGGAACTGAGTTCGAGGTCGGGCATTGTTAGATTGCTCGAGTATGGCCCAAGTTGGAAGCCTGGAGCTGAAAACTGCACAGTGATCTTACGTATGAATTCAGAACTAAGACCGATGGACTGTCTTCATATTAATAACAGATTTGCCTTTAACCTGATGTTGAGATGTCATGAAGTTCATTTCAAAGCAAGCCAGCCTAACTCAAATTAAGGAGTAATTTCATTCCGATTCAAGCAAAAATTTAAGGTTTATTACACTTTTAAATACGCTGAAACAACACAAAAGTTTCACTTTTTAATTTTTACACTTTAGGGTCTAGGTGTTTATGTAGGCGATTAATAAGTACCTAGATTCAAATTTTGTCCAATTCCCTATCGATGCTCAGCTAAACGGGAGATCCCTCAGGGAAAAAGTATTAGTTTACTTGCAGTTAGGGCAAAAACCCAAGTTTCTCTCCCATAACCCCATTGATTTGTAAGAGCGGCGATGGGAGGAGGATAAGGATTGAGGAGGAGGAGGCATCGGGAGAACAACGAAAAAGAAGGCGCGGTGGTATGAGTGGTGGTTAGTGTTGGGGGATGGGGGGACCGTTTGCATGTATGTGTGCCGTGTGTGTTAGGGGGGGGAGGGGGTGCTCGAAGAATAAGGCGGTGGCTAGTGGCTTATGTATGTGTGCAGGGTGTGGGTGGTAGGGAATAGAGGATAGGGGGACGATTTGTGTGTGTGTTTGTTGTAATGGTGTTGGAGGAAGGGTGGGTGGGAGAAGGGGGTGGTGTCGGATGGTTTGCGTATGTGTGTAGGGTGTGTGTGGTGGTGGGTAATAGGGGATGGGATGGGGGGACAATTTGTGTGCATGGTGGATGTGTGTGTATTGCGTGTGTTGGGAAAGAATGCAGTGGTAGAAGAAGGGGCGATGGCCCCCAACATTGCTGCCTTAGTCGCGTCCGAGCACCCTCCTACTATATGTTCCCCCGGCACTACTTCCTTCGGCCGTGCACATGTGTATTTTTCGTTTCATATGCTCTCGCACAACATTAGAGACCATGCCCCGTACAATCTCCAATAATTGTGCCCCCGGCATTGCACACATCCTGCTACGCCTATGTGCTACACCACTTAGCCAAATGCCCCCCACGGCACTCTCATACTGCCCTGCCCCAGGCGTCGGTCCATCTCTTCACCTTGATCGTAA
This sequence comes from Escallonia herrerae, assembly GCA_033070095.1. Taxonomy (NCBI): domain Eukaryota; kingdom Viridiplantae; phylum Streptophyta; class Magnoliopsida; order Escalloniales; family Escalloniaceae; genus Escallonia; species Escallonia herrerae. The sequence continues at coordinate 47,982 of JAVXUP010000908.1, forward strand.
AACATGCTTCGACCTCCTCTCCAGAACATGCAGCATCCCTCAGGATAGGCGATTCCTCCGAGAAACCATCTTTGGCAGGGAGCTCCAAGTGCTCTGTCATGAGGACTCTTACTTGTCAGGTTAGGCGATTCTTTCAGAACACTACCTTGGCATGTAAAGTAGGTGACTTCTTTGGGACATTATACTGTGCATGTCAAGTAAGACACTACCTTGGCACGATTCGATACCTCTAGCTAAAGAATCACTCACATGATAGGTGACTCTTGTTGGACACTATCTTTGCGAGGATGTTTGCACCACTAATCTACATGCTTCAACACTGAGGGTTCGTTATCAGCAACCTTAGAGACCATAATCCCCGATTCACCTTGAGATGGGAACAAGTCTTTAAAGGGCATTGTACATAATTCACTTGTCTGTTGAGCAACTTCGGGCCTTTCCACCCAATTCTCTTAGTGCTCCTGCGGGAATCAGTAAGGGCTTTGGTATGGTGGCTAGATCAAAGTGTTCTCTCGTCACACCAGTGCTATGTAAGCCAGCCTTCCTAGATAGGCAACATGAAGATGTGTGGGCCAGGCCAAATGAATGCGATTCAATAGTCCATAGGGCATTAGTATTTGTGGACCTCCTGAGGTGTCACTCTTAGAGAGCGCTATATGTTTCTTGATGACATCATTTTTCCAACCTCTATCACTAATGGACTTGAGAATTCACTTTCAGAAGAACATTACTCATTTGCAAATCTCACTTTGGAACTTCACAACAGGAGAATTCTAGAGAGAGAGAGACTCTGGAATTTAGACTCTGACTCTAGACCTAAGAATCGGACTTGTGAGTGTCGTCGTGAATTCACCCCTTCCTTTGCCCTAGTAGCATTATCACTCCTCAGGCTTTATTTGGAAAACCTTGGTCTTTATCCATGCTCCGTCCTTGCTATGTCTCACACAAGTACAATTGACTTCTGTGACTAACTGTATTCTTTACGACAACTCCACATGTACTACAAACTCACTTCCTTGGCATCAGAAATTCTTTTGAATTTGACTGTATAGCAGGTTAATCTTTTGCACCAAGGCGCTCGGAACCCCATGGTAGGAAACCTTAGGTGGCTCAAATATCTTACGGTTATTGATCTCAATTCAAATAAGGTTTCTGCTCTATTTCTTGATGTACAAAACCACCAACAAAGTACTTTCCTTATTGACCATACTCTCTATCTGACTAATTGCAAGAGTGCAAGACTGAATACCAGCTGATAGATAGTTTTAGTTGTTTCTTGTACTTCAAACATATACATTCTCGATAGAAAGTCTATGTACTTTGTAGTTAAGCTAGCTGCTTCATTGCTTTTGGTTGGGGATGGTGTTTGTGTGTGTACGTGTAGGTTGGGTTAGGTAGGAAGGGGTGTATTTGTGCTTCTATCTTCTTGTTTTGTTCAATTTAGGGTTAGGGATAAGGGGAGGGTGGTAAATCGAATTGTGCTGGCCTGGGGCCACAAAGAAAGGACTTGAGACGAGTTGGCAGAACAAGGGTGCATCTGCCAAAGGGCAAGCAGGTCAGAAAATAAGAGATGTCAAAAGGGCTGGGCCACCCGGGCAGGCCATAAAGGTGAATAGTGTTGGCCCTAACGTGTAGAGCCTTGGGCCAGGCCTAATATTTTCCAAATTTGGCCAGGCCCAGATCGGTCCGGTTCTAGCCCTCTTTTCGGCCCTATTCTGGCCCTGCCCTTTGGCCCTAAATCTGGCCCTATTCTGGTCCAGCCCTTTGGCCCTAAATCTGGCCCTAAACCATTTTGTGTCACTTACATTTTTTTTCTTTCCCCTTTTTTCTCGCGCCTTATTCTCTCTTTACCTCATATTTTTCTCTTTTTATTTAACGTTTTGGACATGCACATTTTTTTCAGCTCATGATGATGATTCCTACTTCTTTATCTACTTTTACTTGCAAGGTTCCTATGTATTAGCTTCATAAAATTATGAAGAGAAAATATATATATATATATATATATATGTGTGTGTGTGTGTGTGTGTGTGTGTGTGTGTGTGTGTTTATTTGTCTAGGAACTAGAAACAACACAATTAAGCAATGAAAATTGGAAACATAACTTTAGAAAGCATGCATGCTTCTAATGAGATACTTAATAATATGACAATGCAAAGTGAGAGGTATATTTGAGTGAAATTTTTTAGAGATATCATTGAAAAAAAGTTTTTTAGGATTCCATTGTTGAGTTTAGAAAACAAAAAAAACCTTCATGACTAAAAGTTATATTTTTTCCTGTGAAAAGATTGTCTTTTTGCAAACAAAATTACTTTTTGTTGCAAATCAATATTTTCAAATAGAGTAAAAGTAGAGTTCTAAGACACTTCATTAACCACGAGAGAGATATTGAATAATTTATAGCATATCAATTTCATTTATTTTGTGAATTAATATTTTCGCAGCACAAAAAAAATTAAAAAAAGGGCTTGGACCGGCCCTAGGCCAGGCCCTAAAGTTAGGGCTTAGGCCTGGACAGGGCATCCATTTCCTAAATTTGGGCCCGGCTTGGTTTCCAGGGCCCGGCTTGGTTTCCAAGGCCCGAAGTCCTAAATGGCCTAGCTCTTTTTTTGGCCCTCTGAAAAAGGCGACGGGGAGCTTGTTCGATTAGTTACCTGATTCCATATACATTTCTGGTGTTATGGCATGCATGTTGGTTTCTTCACTTTATTACTTTTCCTCTCCATATGCCTACAGCAAGAGCCTTATGTTCCTTCTTCCTAGAAACCATGTTCAGTTTAAATCCCTTTGCATATAATATATTCAACAATCTTCTTGCCCAAGTGAAACCTTTTAAATATCTCCAGAAGGATGGTGTTAGGAGGAAGACTTGTTTTTTGTAAAATTGCCACTTAGTAGGATAGCTATATATCTAACGGTGAGATGGTGTAACCCAACCTTTTAACCGAGAAGGTTCAACCAAGTGTAAACTTTGTCCGTCTGCCCGGAGTTTTCATCATCACGCATTGCTCTTACGTTACCTTTTTTTTTTCTTTGTAGGTTTGCTACGAGAATCATGTCTCGATCATTTACGTGGATAGGATTTTGGCGTAGTAGCCTATAATGCGAATGCTACCTTCAATAATGCCTTTCGATCGAACGATGGGATTCTTGCAATGATTAGCAGAATAGATGCCGCAAGAAGGATATCTATGAAAAGGTCAGCAAGAAAGCAACCTTAAAGTTCATCTCGGTGATTGAATTGGCTCTTGCATTTTTGGATTATTCTTTTGAGAACATCCTTGATGAAGGGAAAAGGACATTTCCGAAAAGTCCCCTAAGCTGCTAATTCTTCGATGCAGCAACCCTATGAGACACTTGGGTGCAACCCCACTTTCATCGTTTTCATTGATTCTGCCAACTTGATTTAATTTGCATAAGTCAATCCATTGAGGGAAAACAGTGGGCATTGTCATTGTTGGGAATTCCAAAATTTGGTTCAAGCAGAAGTAATCTCTTGAATGCATACACACTAATGTCTTGAGTTGTAGCCCTTACAACATACATTCGCTTCCTTCAGTAAGTACTACATAATAATTTGGGTAATTCGGTGCAACACGAAGGCTTCGTTTGACAAATTTTTTTTTTTGGTTTTCAGTTTTTAAAGAGCAGCTTAATTTTTTTTTTTTATAAAAACAAGTGGGTGTTTGATAACCCCTTTTTTTTTTGAGGTTTTTTTTTTGGTATTTGGTAACCCTTTTTATTTTGACTTTTTTTTTTGGTGGTTTGCGGTGGCGGTGGTGGGGCGTAGCGGTGGTCGACGGTGGTGGTGGTGGTGGCCGACGGCCGGAGGTGGCTGCCGGTAGTCACCGGCGGCCGGAGGTAGCTGCCGGCAGTCTCCGGCGGTGGTCGCCGGCGGCCGGAGGTGGCTGCCGGCAGTCTCCGGCGGTGGTCGCCGGCTGCCGGAGATGGCTGCCGGCAGTCTCCGGCGGTGGCTGCCGGCTGCCGGTGGTCGCCGGCGGCCGGAGGTGGTTGTCGGCAGTCTCCGGCGGTGGTCGCCGGCGGCCGGAGGTGGCTGCCGGCGGCCGGCAGTCTCCGGCGGTGGTCGCCTGAGGTGGCTGCCGGCGGTGGGAGGGTGGTGGTGGTGGTCGAAAAAAAAAAACCAAAAGTGAAAAAAAAACAGTTTTTGGAGTTTTTCTTTTTACTCTGCAGTTTAAAAACTGGTTTTTTAAATTGAAAAAAAAATGGTTACCAAACGCTCTTTTTTTTTCAGTTTTTAAAACTGAAAAAAAAAGAGGGAAAAAAAGAGTGTCAAACGGGGCCGAAGTTTCTTAGGTTCCTTTTTCATGAGAGCGTCACACAAGACTCTGCTTTGTTCACAGCGAACATGGGATCAGGAACCACAGTAACTTGATAACTGACCTAAAGTATAACTAATGCAATCAAGTTGAGGGCTTCTGTTTTTTGTATGAATTCAACTTACCCTTGTTTTCTTGTCTACAGTACTATCTTCCTGTATCCAAGCCGTTTTTACCTTTACAATGAAGTCTTGGTGATGTTTTGCTTCAGCTGGGGGATAATACAAATTGTCCACTGCAATTTAACTCTTAGTTTGTGTTACAAGTTCCTCTTCTTCTCCTCCATTTGGTTCTTCTCCCCTGGTAAATATCACGTCTGAAATAGCTCTGTCCTAGCTAGTAACCAAAAGTAAAGGCATTAGCTGTCTCCTAAAGAAGTTTTCTTGTCTCATTGCGCTGGGAAAAAAGGACCAGTCTTGTGATGGAATTGTATTAATTGCTTGTAATGTCATGCAGGGATTTAACACTGACAAGGGTGGATTCTTATCAACAGAGAAGAAAGCGAAAGGAAAAGAGAATCACACTACCTGCTCAACATGAACAAAACCAAAAAACACGAAAACAACTTATTCTGATCCCTCTCCACCCAACCTACTCGGATGCGACCACACATTTACAAAAGAAGCATGTGAGTGACGAGGGAGCTCTAAACTTTAATTTATCTGCTCTAGTTGGGTATGGCAGGAATAAAGGGAGAACTTCTTCTGAGACACTTCTGCTTTTAGCGTTTTGCCGAATTTGCATAGGGAAAGACGTGACGGGGATCAGGGAAGGAGAGCTGGAGCTCTTATGTCAATCGTTATTGGGATTTTTCACTACTAGGTTCATTTTTGTCATTTGGTTAATGGTTGTTCTCTCTCCTTTTGCCTTTGTGCTCTTCTAAATATTCCCCACCCACCAACTTTAATGAGTTTTGAGACACACAAGAGTTTAGATGAGAGGCAAAAAAATGTACCATGTCTATGTTATATCAGATAACATTTTCTTTTTATGGGGGGGTGGAGGAAGGTGTGACTCTCATCAACCATACGGACTAGAACAAATAATATGCCCTTGGACACACCTTTAGTTTGAATTGTCCAATATGTGTATCTAATATCAATCATGTAGAGTGTGTGTAAAAATTGCTTGATTTGTGAAACGTCTTTGATGATCGTTTTAGTATCTGGGTATGCTATAAATTCTGCATATTAGTCAATGACGGAAGGTTTGGAACATAATCGCTCAAAACGGGATGATGCATGAATACTGCTTTAGGAGTGTACCATACAACCACTTAATGCATCATGGATTTATCGCATAACTCACATTTGATGTTTATCAGAAACTATTGATAATGTTTCGCATGTACGTACCCGGAATTCCTGCCTTCCCGTGGTTGCCTGGGAAACTGAAAGGGTAGGATCCAGGATTCTCCAAGGAAGTGAAAAATTGAAAACCATTTAATTTGGCATCCAAATCTACTTTTGTCTTCAGAATTTTAAGGCTGTCGCTTCTTGCCCCTTGCCCATTTGCCCTTTGTAATCACGGCGTCCTATGCTCCGATACCAGCAAGCGATGCTGATACCGATGTAGAGATTGGTGTTACTATTCACATGCTTTGCCGAACTTTTGATGCCAACTTTAGCTCCTTTTGGGGCAGCCTATATGGGGTAATAAGAGAAATATATCTTGCATTTCGTATAACCCCCAGAAAGGTTAGCATATCCGAAGTGGGTTTTTGCTATTTTCTGATGCTTAATTTAAACTTTAGATGCATTGAAGCAGGAAAGAAAGTGGTCCCTTATCAAACTGGCAAAATGGTTTATGCAAAACCGGCTAACTCGAAGAATCTTTCTGAACCAAACCGGACACTTTTAGACGGTTGATTCGGTTATGGCTAGAAAAAATGAATTTGTCTGCCTCTTCCTTCTGTATAACATGGCACTCAAAGTCCTCACATAATACTTGCCAAACACTTCTCAAGAAATACTTAAAACCTGCTTTAATATGTCACGATCCCCGGACCATGTCTTTGTCCCTCCTTTTGCTTGTTATATAAATCTCATTGCCTGCCATATGGCATCCTCAGTTCTCTGTCTCTGCTGAATTCTTTCTCTTACCCGTCCTTGCATTCCTGCCTTATTAGCTCTGCAATGGAAAGAAACCAGTTGCACCGACAAGTTGCCAACATGAGGAAGTCCCTCTTTGATCAGGTTAATTTCCTCTCTTTCACCTCTTCAACATTTGCGGACAGTCATGTTTTACGTAGCCTGTGTACATGTCTAGCATATGCATGGATGCATGCATAACAAATCTCTTGTATAATCACGGAAATATCTAATTATACATGTTATGATCACTCCAAAACTATCCTTGTGGTGGAGAGAGACCGAGAAAATAAAATTCTGGTCCGGCCGGCATTGTGCAGGGATTTCTTGATGAGCAATTCATTCAGTTGGAAGAGTTGCAGGATGATGCTAATCCTAACTTTGTCGAGGAAGTTGTCACATTGTACTATCGCGACTCAACTCGGCTGATCCTGAATATAGAGCAAGCCTTGTGAGATGATACACTACTACTTAGTTTCCCCCTTAAAACACCCCACCCACCAAATTAAGTAGAAGCAAAATGAAACTCTGTAACAAGTTAGTATTCCATTTTTTGTTCTTATGTATGTAGGGAGAAAAGCCCTCTTGATTTTACCAAGTTGGACAGCTTGATGCACCAGTTCAAGGGGAGCAGCTCAAGGTAAAAATAAAGAAGTGAATGATTCGAACTAGGACTTTGCTCATGGTGCCAGTAATGATCTTTCTGCTCTAACTTTGACATAAGCTTCCTCTTTTCACCCTTTCTTGTGTTTTGAGAGCAGCATTGGAGCCAAAAAGGTGAAACTTGAATGCACACAATTTAAGGAATACTGCAAGGCAGCAAATGGAGAAGGGTAATCTTATCACCCTTCCACTGCTTATACTCTCATATTCTGCCGCTTAATGGTTAGTTGTCATATTTAGCGATAAACGGGTTTAAGTATATGAAAACAAACTCCAAAACCTCATGAATCTTGGATATTAATTGAAAGAGCGAAGGAAGGTAAAATGGCAATTTAGGGAAACGTAAGGCACATGGTACATAAATATTTGATGGCCGTCAACTAAGATGATGTCACATTTAATTTAAAGTTTGGATTATTGAGAAAAGCGTCCTATCTTATTCTTGGATGTGATGCACAATTATTACGTGCAGATGCAAGAGAACTTTCCAGCAAGTCAAGAAAGAATATGGGACGCTTAAGAAGAAGATTGAAGTTTATTTTCAGGTTTCATTTCTATTAGCTGATTTCTAAATATTCATACCTTATTATGCTTCTCCACCCTCCTTTCTAGCTACAAAGCAATACATATTTCGTTACGAATAAATAAAAAGTAAATGACATAATAAAATGTGAAAATAGATATTCTCTTGCACGTATTCGTAGTTATTAGTTAAGATATTTGTTCTCATTGGTGTGTACTGCTTGTTCAATGTTCAGATGGCAAGACAAGTTGGGCCTGTTGAGACCGCATGTCGGCCCAAGTAGGGAAGCAATTGATTAAGGTGGCAAAAGTGTTTGGGTGGACGGGGATCGGGTTTTATGTTTTGGGCTGGTTTGTTATCTTGTAATGCGTCGGCCTTCCTTTAATATGGATCCGAAAATGGATCAATGTACTAGTTTAGTATGGTGCTAATACAAGTTTTGCTTTCAAATGTTTTGCATTTCCATTATTTACTTTCTCCTAGTCTCTTTTTTTTTTTTTTTGGTTTAGATAGATAATGACCCCTTCTACTTTATACGCTGTGCGATTTGCCCCCCTCCACTTCAAAGTTAAGCATTACCCCCGCCCCCCGTTATCGAATCTGGGCACAGTTGACGGAAAACATCCAACTTAACCGTGATTTTTGGAAGGAAACATATGACGTTCAAAATATATTTTTTTATGACCAAAATGACCTTCTGGTCACAAACTCTATTCCTTACCCTCATTTCTTTCCTAAAAACTTCCAGCAGCCTCTTTGCTTCCTCTACCAACCTCCCAACTAGTTTTGGGTTCTCTACCCACATATCTCTGATCACAATGCCATGCCAGAACGAGGAAAATAAAAAGGAGATAAGCAGACTTCTCCTCAGGGGGTCCTCCACGATGGCATCTTTATGGGCTACGGGACATGCGAACTGAGGTTTGGCTTAAGTGGATCTACCACAACCACCGTCCGCGGTCCATTTTCGTTCTCCAGAAAATTGGTCCAAGCCGTCAACCGGGTGGCGTACAAGAGGCGACGCCGGGACAGAAAGGGCCTTTATGCACCTAACAGATTTGTGCAGGTGATCCGAACCTGCCTGGAGCGATCCCCCCATAGCACCTAAGTGTTGGACATTCACATGATACAGGTAGACGGAAGGCGATGGCTGGGAGGTGTAGCGATTAGTGGGGGAATAGCCTTAAGGCAATGGAGAAGAATCAACATACGGCGAGACGGCACCGGCAAAGGTGCTTCCAGTCGCAGTGGAGTTGACTGGACCGGTGGCATCGAGGTGGTGCGCATCTAGATGGCAGCGATCCGGAGGGGCCAATGGTCGGAGGTCCCTGACGGCGGCTGGTGATTAGATCTGGACCAGCGGCTGACTTGGTTACGCGGGATTTTGGGCAAAGACTTGACTGACGTCGGTTGCGGTGGACCGATCTGGACGAATGAGTGACGGCCGGACGTCGATCCGTGCACCTGGTCAAAATACATGCCATGCTGGTGCTGGCTGTGACGCTTGTGTTGTCTGGGCTGGTAGCTGTGGCCACCGACGGCGGTGCTTCACTTGGCCATCTCCAAATTTCTTCTCTCTCTCTCTCTCTCTCTCTGGGTTTTTTTATTGTTGTTTCCGATGTGTGGCTGATCCGGCAGCTTAGCGGCGACGGTGGTGTTGGCAGTGATGGCCCCGCCTGATGCCGGTGGCTATGATGGTGCACCGTCGATCGGTGTAGAGCTGCTCGGTAGAGACATGTGGGTAGGATTTGGTTAAAGGTGATGAGAACGCTAAATGAAAAATATGAAGGGGTTAGTCTCTAATCTTGAGAGAGAAGATGAAAGGGGAGAAGACAGAGAGATTGAGAGGCTTTGGGCATAGAGTTACAACAAAATTAACATTGATATTTGAGAAGGATAAAAATGACATTTGACATAAATATGTTACGTCGTAATAACCGTGCTCGATTTCCGTAACTGGGGGAGGGAGGGATTTAGTGCTTAAGTTTGAAGTGGAGGGGGACAAATCGCACGGCGTGTAAAGTAGAGGGGTTATTAGCTATTTAACCTTTTTTTTTCCCTCTTTTGGGGGGGGGGGGGGGTTGGGTTTGAAGTGGGCTAGGTGAAGTTGACTCTTTTGGGCCTGAAATCATAGGTTAAAATATTTGCCTTTGGACTGGGCTGGCCAAGTTGTATGGCTTTTTGTGGGCCTAAGCTTGTCTAATGCTAGTCATGGGCTTGGATTCAAATGGCTGATTTAAAGTTTAAACTAGTCGGCTCAAGCCAACGTCCAAATATCTTTTTTTTAGTGCAAAAAAGGCTTCTCTCACGTTCACGAGGCTAACAACCAGCGACGGAAGGACCAAATGTCAAACTTTAAGGCCCGAACTTATAAGCTCAAGCAGAAGCTCATGCCATGTAATCTATTTGGAAAGGCATACTTAGTATAGTATACATAACGTGACGTCTGATAGGACTATATTACTGTAAAGGTTTTTTTTTAATTAAAAGGTCTATCTACGTCTAAGCGAACCTCCTTAAGAACGTAAGAATTTAAAATGTATGATCGATTATATTACAAAGGAATCTATTGGTAATAGATAAAACTAAAGTAAAGTATTTGTATTTTATAATAGAATTGAAATTTGTCAATTCATTATTAAATTAGTTCAAATAAGAACTTTCATCGATAAGAAAATAAGAAATTCGCCTTTCTGCTTTGAGGGTCTTGACGGAAGAAGCTTTTGAGTATTGCAGTGGCCTTAGTGTGCTTAATCCAATGGCTTTTTCACATGAGGGTTTGAGTAGAAAAGAAATAACACTTACAATGATCCTACGTCTACCGAACTCCAACGTATTTGGTAGCCATAGTCCCACCAAGTAAGGGACATAATTGCTCGAGCACCTCCAATGAGTCGATAGGGGAATAAACGACTTTACTTGACAATGGGTGCGGCGTCAAAGGAAGACAAACGTGTGCATAGAGAAAACGAGATCACAATTTAATAAGCTCTGGGAAGACATTTTGTCAAACAAATCACAAAGATCTATAAATCTATAAGGGTAAATTACATACGGCATCCCTGAGATTTGCCCTAACTACACACGGACCCCCCTATTCTTGTAAATTACACCCCGCTCCCTGATGTTTGTCATTGTATCACACAAAACCCACTTCCGTTAGGGAATCGTCAAAAAAATTTAGGGCAACACAAATTTATTATGATATACCAAAAGTACCCTTAGATCTTTTCCTTTCTTTCTTTCGTCCAAATTCTGCTCAATCCAAGAGCACCGGCGACTCCAGATTCAGGCCAAAGCACGTTAAGAAAACACGGCGTTCACAGATCTGTGCCCAGATCTGGGTACTTCTTCCCCTCTCTCAGAAGGTTCCTCAGTTGTTCAATAAAGCACAACTAGATTCTTGTACTCTTCAACCGAAATAAGCCGCGGCTTTTCACTGAAGGTAATCAGCTTCCCCTTCCATGGCTCCTCGCTCAATTCTGAGATTAACAACCCAACTGCAACAGACACTTCCAATGGAGCGCCTGCCATTTTATCCGAGACATCACAAATTGCCAGACAATTTTTCAGTTTCCCCTTCTTGCCAAGATCATCCACCATCCTCTTTCACTGAAGCTCCGCGACTTGCCCATCATCAGCGTCATTGAGGGACGCTATGAGCTCATGAGGAAGACGAGCACTGGCTGTAATTTTCGCCATCCCGGCCTCTACTTGCTCCAGATAGCCTTCGAACCGCTCCTTGTCGCGCTTCAGAAATTTCTCCTTGTATTTGTGCATTGCCACCGAAGCCACACGGTCGACGGCGATCAACCAGATCTGAACTGGACGGCGAGGATCTAAAGTGGATCTAACACAAACACCGTCTTTACGGATTACCGATTGGAGATGGCCTTGGTGCTTGTCAGCCTGGAGCTGGGCAAGCTCGGCGAGGCGCTATTCGAGGAAGGAGGCAAGCCGCGAGTGCTGTGATTGGAGGGCGGCGAACTCGGAGGAAAGGGAGACATGCTTCTGCTCGAATAGGGAACAGGTCTGCTCGGCGGTGATGGAGGCGGCATCAGCCTGGGCCCTAACGGATCTGACACAAACACCGTCAACACCAAGTCCATCTTCAATCGGTATGGCACCGATTCCAATCGATATGGCACCGATTCCAATCGATATGGCACCAATTTCTCGAAGGAGTTGCTGTGGAGGTGACCGTGATGGGGCGGGAGCGCGCTAGCGGCATTGCTTGCCTTGGCTTCGTGAGAGAGAGAGAGAGGGGGGGGTAATTTAACTTGTTTATCAGGGGTATTATCGTCATTTTCTTACTTCTGTTAATTCTTTGAACGGAAAAATAAAAAAGTGTAGTTTAGTGTAATTTACAAAGATAAGGGGGTCCGTGTGTAGTTAGGACAAACCTCAGGGGTGCCGTGTGTAATTTATCCAATCTATAAACCAACTAAAAAGTATCACAAGAATCATTTTATTGTTCAGCAGCTGATTTTACAAGTCAACTTGCGCATACATGGACTGACTCGATCGATTTACAAGAAAAGTTTTATTCTTTATGTCAACTTCTAAGAAGTCTCTATATTAGAAAAGACATCTAACTCAATGGCGATAGTTTTAATGAAGTTTTAATTTTCTTAAGTCTTAACCAGAATTATTCCCATTTCATTTCAAGATCTGTTATCAAAACACTTCAAACGTAAAGGTTTCCTTTCACACTGGGCAATAACCATCTACATTCTAAATAGACTTCTTGAATTTCGGGAGAGACCATAGCTCCTTTTGTCCAATATAGCTCCATTCGTATGAAGATAATCAGCAAAACCACTATGGCATTCCAATAAATCGACCTAGTTTAATCAGTTGCAGAAGACAGCACAACACGTAAACTAAAGGGGGTTAATTGTGCCAAAGACCCCATAATTTAGCATCATGAGCGCAAAACACTATAGACCTTTTCTCTTCTTCTTCTTTTTTTTTTTTTAGGATTCCAACTTTTAATCGAAGCCCAAAATGCCAATTGACGGTAAGAGCAACTTTCGGATGTATGTTTGATTTTGAAGTCCAAATTTGATAATTTGTAACAAAAATTATATGGAAACCACGTCATCATAGTTAAAAAGCCCACATGATAGGCACATCATTACAATTTAGATCTTTGCAAAGCCCTTCCCCCCTCGACAACACCCCGTTGTGGGAATGCTTGCCAAGTTGTGGTGGTGAGTTTGGTGTACAAAGGCATGGTGGTTTTAGTGATGAAAGTGGTGGTGGTTGTTCTCGGGGAAAGAGGGGTGAGGTTATGGTGGTGGAGGTCACATTTAGGTGGTGGTGGATTTGTCGGGAAAATGGTGAGAAGTTTTAGTGGAAAAGTGGCAGCAGCTATGGTGAAATAAAAAATGGACGATGAATTCAATGGGGGTAATGGTGGTGGTTTTGAGGAAGTGGAGGAGATGTGGTGTTTTGCCTGTCTCAAAAAGCTAATTGAAAGATAAAACAGGGCATATGCCTATGACATTGCGAAGAGTGGCCGGTCTTTCTTTGACAGTGCGTAAGAGAGTTAATTTAATATAAATGATATGACCTATGCTATGATGAAAAAAAAAGGTAAGGTATAATTATAAAATGTGGGCTATAACTTCTTTTATGAATGCAGCTAAACAAAAAAAAGTGTGAATTAGGCTCCTCTATCATCGTTATAAACCTAGGCTGAAACAAAGAGTAAGAAATATCAACGATTCACGCCATAAACAAATTGTAAAGGTGTGGATCATCTTTGCAACTCCTTGTATGGTCTCTCTTAAATAAGTACCTTCCCCGAAATACAAAGCCACTCAAGAAGATTTACCATTCACAGGCCCACGGCGGGTGACTACAACCTGAGTAACATACTGACAGCAACACTTGCTTAACAATCCCAGACCTGTGATCTGACCTGACCTCGGATTCCCCCGATTCGGCTGCTACCTTCATCATATATTCATAACCAAAATCCCGGCAACTTCCCCCGTCAGGTACACGACCACGCAGATATCTGCGTGTTGTTTATCCTCGGCATTAATCGGAATCAAATTTTGTACTGAGTTGAGCTAGGGTTTTTTTTTTTTTTGGTACCTTATGATTGCTGTTGAATTCTGCCCCACTAGACAATCGGTTGCATAAACAATTTTATCCGGTTAGGGTTTTAGGCGAATTGGGGATATGGCGTCATACAGGCCATTCCCTCCGCCGCCCCAGTCGACCTTCGCCGCCCCGCAGCCCAATCAAAACCCTCTCCCACCTCCTCCGGCGCCGCCGCCGCAATCTCGCGGCGGCAACAGCCAGTACACCCAGAGCTGGGGCGGTTATGCCGGCGGCGGCGATGCGCCTCCTAATTACACGCAGAATTACACTCAAATGCACCCCGCTCCTCCCAATTACCAGCAGCATTACGCCCCGCCGCCTCCGCCTCCTCCTAGGAATCAGATTCCTCAGCCTCCTCAGCAGTATCCGTACCCCCCGCCCCCGCCTCCGCCGGAGTCTTCATACCCTCCGCCGCTACCCCCTTCAATGCCCATTAACGTACCACCGCAGCCTGCACCGCCCGCTTCAATGTACTATCCGTCTTCACAGTATTCGCATTTTAATCACCATCAACCGCCCTTACAGCCGTTGCAACCACCACCCCCACCGCCGCCACCTCCTTCTTCTCCACCAAGTTCGTCTTTTCCTCCTCCACCCCCTCCGACACAACCCCCATCGCCTCCACCGCCTCCTGCCATCACTCAGAGCGGGGAAAGTAAACCAGCTCCCACTAAGCAGCACAGGGCAGCTATTCCTCCCATCCCGGGAAGGAAGTCGAATGGGCCATCTGGTGGTAGGATTGAGACGGAGGAGGAGAGGCGGGTACGCAAGAAGAAAGATTTGGAGAAACAGAGGCAAGATGACAAGCATAGGCAGCAGTTGAAGGATTCTCAGAACAAAGTGCTGCAAAAGACCCAGATGTTGTCTTCTGGGATCAAAGCGCACGGATCGATTAGCGGGTCACACATGGGTGATAGGAGGGCTACTCCTTTTCTGAGCGGCGAGAGGTCTGAAAATCGTCTGAAGAAGCCAACAACATTTTTATGCAAGCTCAAGTGAGTATGTCAAGCTGCTAAGCTTTTGTTCCTAATCCATCTCTAAAGTTGAAGTTTTTTGACATTATTTTTGTTTTGGCAAATGTTAGTGTGGTAAATTTTTCGGCGCACAATTCTTTTATGATTCCTTAATCTGCTGCGGTTTTGTGAATACTCTCGTGCTCTTTCAAGGTTCCGGAATGAACTACCAGATCCTACGGCACAGCCAAAGCTTTTGTCGCTGAGAAGAGATAAAGATCGGTATGCCATCATCTTCTGAACATCTTTTGTTACATCTGAGAACTCTATTTTTACGAATGCATGTATATACATGTATGCGCGGTAAACACCATATGCACAGCTGACCCACTTTGCATGCTCGTGTCAGAAAAGCACGCATAATCACCTAGGGCTGAGTAACATGAACTTGGAAATATTTCAATATAGAAGCCAAAGTCAACTGAGTTATGGCTGCCGAGAGTCCCTACAATATTTAACTGATTCCATAATTTGTAGTAGCATATTCAAAGTGAGTAGAGGTGAAAGCATGGGCCCATTACTGTCTTTGGTCAGTGTCACTTACAGTAACTATTCCTGGTTTTGCTCATGCTAGAATTCTTCATGTGTTCTGAAGATTAAGGCACATAGCTAATTGAATCATGACATAGCGATAAATATTAATTAAAGTGTTTTGACTCTATCGTCCTTTTTACCTTTTTGTTCTTTTGAGTGCGCGTGGATAACTTGGCTAAAATTGATCCTTTTTGTTTGCATCGGTCCGCAGTCATGGCACATGAACATTACTTGTAGGACTAACTTGAGAATGAAACTTTCAGTCATATTCATACCTGTTCTTCGTTAGAACATAAGACAGATGAACAGCAGAGGTTTTCTTCTTCTTTCCTTTGATAAGTAAGATTTTTCTCCACATAAAGTTGTGAAATAAATAAGGCACAACACGTTTTACGAAGGCTCGCAACCAGCTCTTCTTTTGTAAAGCTGATTATTCCCCTAAAGATAGGACCGCCTAATCAAAGATCTTACTTGTGAAGCGCACCTAGGCACGAGGAGCAGCCCAGCTCAGGGAGTGCTCCTTGCCTAGGACTAGGTGCAACACCTTGTGCACCCAGGCGCAAGGACGGAGTGGAGGTCAAATGGAAGCCCAAAAATTCAAGTTTTTGATTTCTGCTGTCGTAGTTTCATCTCAACTTTTGGCATGAACGCAACTGTTGATTGTTTCTAATTCTTTCTTTTTTAAACATCATAAATCGATATCCAAACCACAAAAAAAAAAAACTAAAACCCCAAATCCCAGTCAATCAATTCTCTTTCTGCTGTTCACTGGACTAGTGCCCTGCTGCCGACTATTGCTCCCTTTCAAGCGTATTTACCCCTTCGAATCACCTTTAAGACGAAGAAGATGAAATTGAGCAGGAATCTCTGTGAAACTTGGAGCCTATGATTCCCTTTAAAGAAAGCATTGTTGCCTTGGCCCTTACTGATGATGAGGACGACGACGTCATGCTCACTTAGGATTAACTACTTCTCATTGGATTTAAAACTTTTCTAGTGTTGGAAGTTTGATAAATCGCCATGCGCTGAGAAATTTTTTCCGTGATTTTATTCATTTAATGCACTAATACGTAGTTATTTTTATTTTGCGCCTCCCTTCAAAAAGGCACGCCTGTGCCTTTTCCCCTATGCTCCGGGGACCCTTTTCGCCTTAGCTGCGACTGCGCCATTAAAACAATGGATCTTACCAAGAAACACTTACATTGACTGTACCCAAAGGAGTTTTAAAGATCAACCTAAAATAGCCTTTTGTTTCTGGGAGGATAACCGACAATCACAATCATTGACATAAAGCTGGATGTAAGTAATGCTGAATGCTCGTTTGAGTCCAGCTCGTGAGTCTTTGCTAGGTTTCATTCCTACTTTTTACCTTTAGCTGCTTCTACAATTGTTTCTGCAAAGATTTAAATTTATGTTATTCAACTATGCAGGTTTACAAAATATGCAATCACGTCGTTGGAAAACTTGCACAAGCCTCAACTATATGTTGAGCCAGACCTTGGGATACCGCTTGACCTACTTGATCTCAGTGTATACAAGTATCATCTCTTATAGTTATGCTATTGGTATTCACGGTTTATAATTTTGTCATCACATGACACTAGTTTTCTCTCTCTCAATCCCTTGACTAGTCCTTCCAAGGGTGAAAAGCTACACCTTGATCCAGAAGATGAGGAATTGTTGCGTGATGATGATCCTGTTACCCCGATAAAAAAAGATGGTTTCAAGAGAAAGGAACGTCCTACTGATCAAGGTTTCTCTTGGCTTGTAAAAACGCAGTACATCTCTCCTCTTAGCATGGAAGCAACAAAACAGGTATATATAAAATATGATGTTTTTCAAGAAGATTGTCTCTTGATTAAATTTGTCAAAAGCTATCTCATAATCCTTTGCATGTCGTTGCAGTCTTTGACTGAAAAACAAGCAAAAGAATTGCGAGACAACCGAGGAGGCCGCAACATTCTGGATAAATTCAACAATAGGTGTGTTAAATTGATACCTTCCAAATTCCAATGTTAAGAGAACGTGACACAGAATAAGTTCATGTGCGATATCTATCTTCTCAACTGATGGAAGTCATTTCTTTTTTTACCAGAGAGAGGAAAATCCAAGAAATTGAGGCTTCGTTCGAGTCATGCAAATCACGACCTGTTCATGCAACCAATAAAAAACTGCAGCCTATTGAGATTATGCCACTACTGCCTGATTTTGATCGGTAGGCACTTTGCAGCATATCTCCATTATTCTATGAATTATTATTTGTAAGACTAACTTTTGGGTCAAAGAGGGCACCATCTACTCTCCTTAGACCCCAGCTCCCCCTTTTTTGCGTGTTAAACGCCAAAAAGGTTAAGAGCTCAGAACAATCAACATGGTCAACAAATATGCAGCAGTGAAATTTGACCTATTCTTCATCGCAATGCATTTGTATTGCTTGTTGGATATAGTATTAGCCTTACTTTTAAGATGGTTAATTATCCAGGCAAAACTAAAAATCAGAGGGAAGCTTTAAGACACATATTATGATCCCTATTTGATATTTACAGTAATATATATGCTTCGAGGGGAACTGTTTCCACAGAACTTCCATCTATAGGAATCACTTTGCGTATAAGTGCATTAGATCAGCATCACCAGTTAATAAGAGTCCACCAGAAGGTTTACTGGTTGGTGGCTTCGGGATAAATATTGCCCCCATTCTTTACGGATTGTTCTCTGTTTTAAATGTATATAAATGACACATAAGGCTTCTGCCATAACGATACACAGATGATATCCAGCTTATTTAAAATTTGTTAGATGCAATCAATTGTACTAACTTTTTGTGTTGGGGCTAATACGTGGATGGTGCTGCTGTGCCAGGTATGATGACCAGTTCGTTGTTGCAACCTTTGATAGTGCTCCTACTGCTGATTCGGAGATCTACAGCAAGTTGGAGAAACCTGTTCGTGATGCCCATGAATCTCAGGTAAGATTTATATCAAAGTTACGTTGCATGGATAGAGAAGAATATTGGCCATATCGTGTCTTCAGACAAGTAAATTGAAATTTGGAGACAAAACAAATCTAAATCTTAGTAGCCTACGCAAACAGTAGAAAAGAAAATGAGAAAGAATGCAGTGGCAGTCTTTAGAACTTTGATATGCTGTCGAGACATTTTTGGAAGGTTACAAGCCTCTGAGATGTTTAAAATTTGAAAAAAGTTGTGGTCTCTCAAGGCTTGCCAATTCTGATCCTTTGCTCTTCTACGTGTTTCTTTGTAGCCATTTTCCACATCCATACAGTAGGTGAAATTTTGATAGCTTTCTTCCGAGTACTTCCCAGCTGCTTGATAACATTAGACTGGTGACGATATATTATCTATATTTGCTCCTAACTAATCAATTCACTTGGTTTGAGAAGAGTTCTCACTCTGGTAGTCCCTATTTGTCTCCTAATTTTGGTCCACTCATCTCCTCCTTATTTACTTGTAAAAGATAGATTAAATTCGTCTACTACTGCTCTCAGACTTCAAAAAGGTTTAATTATACAGGTTTGGCATTATTCATGTTTGAGAATCTTATATTCTTAGGAATGATAAAGTTATCATGCCCTGGAATAAGTGAGTAGAAGTAGGAATGAAAATGAACTGCTATTTTTTTGGCATCTTTTCTCTCTTGAATCTATCTTCATGCTGTATCACAGGCCATTATGAAAAGTTTCATGGCGACAACCTCAGATTCGGCTAAGCCAGATAAATTTTTGGCGTACATGGTTCCTTCGACTGACGAGGTAAGTATTGCTTGAAAGGCTTTTTTCAGTCAAAAACTTATTTAGTTTAATAGCTCTTTTGTGGGAAACTTTGCTGTTACTTGTGTACTGAATTCATTGTGATGGTTGCAGCTATCAAAGGACATTTATGACGAACATGAAGATGTCTCATTTACATGGGTTCGTGAGTATCACTATGATGTATGAACTAGGATTCTGTTTACATTATTAGAATTAAAGGTAGTTTGTAGCAACAGCTGCTTGAAACTTTGTACTTGATGCATCACTAGGTGAGGGGTGATACTGCAGATGATCCTACTACATACCTTGTGGCATTTGGTGAATCAGAAGCACGCTACGCGGTAATTATCTAATACCTGCTTCTCTGTGTGCACTCTGCGCACTGCAATTTTACCGAATCCTGATGTAATGCATGTGCAGCCTCTTCCGACAAAGCTCATATTAAGGAAAAAGAGGGCCAAAGAAGGGAAATCCAGCGAGGAAGTTGAACATTTTCCAGTACCGTTAAGAGTCACAGTAAGGCGGAGATCAACTGTTTCTGCAGTAGAGTTGAAGGAACCCGGGGTAATTGACAACCCCAGTGTCAAATGTCACTAACTTCTATCGTTCAACTCTTCCTGCTAGAATTCGTTGTGTAGCCTCCTGATTCTCATAATCTTATCGTGTGCCTGCAGAGTTATTCGAGTACAAAAGGAAGTTCTAAAACTAGAAGGGTAGACATGGAAGGTCGAAGACAACACGTCGTTCAAGACACGGACATGGATCAATCTAGCGGTGCAGAATACTCCGATTAATTACTGAAGATAACACAGCTCAAATGGAGGGCAAGGAAAGCAAAAACCAGACACGACACGGAGTCTTTTTATTTTGTATAATCTCCCTTATTTTCTTTTTGTTTTTCTTCATGAACATTTAGAAATTTTCCATCAATGATCATTTATTTTTCTTAACCATCAACGGGCTTCCCGGGTATTGTATATGTATTACCATCCAAATAAATAGGCCATACGCACCCTGGCCTTACAAACTATCGTATATGTGCTACTATATCGAGTCTAAGAAATACAGTATGTACTAAAAAACTATCGCATATGTGCTACTATCGATGATGTCTACTATTTCAGTTAAGCCTACTACTAAATTGCATCAATTACATATGAATAGCCACTAAATTGCATCAATTCATATGAAAGATGAACCGACGCAATGCAGTTCTAACTCTTCGCCAAAGAAACAAAAATATCCGTTGGCCGCTCCAACTAATATAGGGCATCAGCATTTTTCTGGAATGCAAAGGAGTTGCTGCTAAAACACCCTTACCAACAATTTTTGCTGTCCCGTTGCGTATTCTCACTGTTGAAATTGGCAATCATTTCTATACAGCAATTATAAACTTGAAATCAGGTAGTGAAGCAGAGCTTCTGCATCTACAACGGAAATGGGACTAACCACTGGAGAAATGGCAGTAGACAATCATGCCTCTCACATCATACATTCCTCAAAACAGATGCTAATTCACACCTAACCAGTACATGGCTTCAAAAGTTTGTAAATTTGAGAACATATACACAAACTAAACATACCATATTTACATTTTGTGTATCTAAAAATCCTGGAGCAGCAATCAGCTTTTCATCATCTACAATCTTCAAAGCAAATAAATTAATGCAGCTTTGTGGATCTTCTCCCATATGCAGTGAATGTAGAGATGTACAGCAACTCCAGTGCGGGTAGGTAACCTCGAGAGACCAACATATTTATCAGTGACTTCAAGGATAATAGAAAAAGTCCTCATCACTATTCAAAGAAATGCTCAAAAACTTCTACTCGGAGTTGAGTACGAACAAAAAAAGAAAAACAAGCAGCTTTAGAAGAGCAATTTGTAGCATGTTTCGCTAGAATGCCTCCCTTTTTCATTTCCAATGACTATAATTTGCAGTCATTAGCACTTCAAAAGGATTCTGCAATTAAGTAGGAAATGCGCAAGACCGGAAGTTGACTATACTTCTCATTATTCTTGTAGAATGCACATCAGAACTTTGGAGGATGAGTTTTTTTTTATCAATGTGTGCAATTCTTGTAAAAGCAAGCGAGGTAATAATATTTGGAGGCCAAGAGATTCTAAAGTAAAATTTTCACAACACATCTAAGCCATGATTATTGTGATGTTCGTAAAGCATTTCCAAATTACATACATCCTCACCCTTTCACTTGAACTGAAAACAGAAACAGCCATAAAACTAGTACGACAAAAAGACAAGGTTAAAATGGGTGTAAAATAACTAGTAAGACTAAATATGTCAGATAAGAAGTTACTATCAATGAGTACAAACAAATGGAGATTTATTATAGTAACTGGAGATGAAATTGATAACACTTAAACATGATTTTCACAACATAGACTAACAATTGGAGCATTAATGCTAAGAAGGAAGGTGTTTGGAGAAAAAAATGAGAACAAGAAATATTCACATGGTCATCTTAGATCAACATGGAACAGTATAATGACAATCAAAACTAATCTATGATATCTCAAGACTTTCTACTTGTGAAGGGTTTTCCTTTGCAATACACTCAAATAGAACTCACTATATAGGTTTGTACTCTTTTATCATTATATTGAGCAGGAGGGTACAGCTCTTACCTAGCAGAGCTTGGCAGGACCCGTCTTTCTGTTTTCAAAATCTCAGACTTCTTGATGCAATTGAAGCCCTGCTTGTTAGCAACAGACAGCCAAAAGAAAATAATTCTGGTAAGGATAAAAACCAAATCTACATATAAACTGAAATTTCTTACGAAAGAAAGGAAAAAAGAGCATGAGAGATAAATGAGATCTGACCAAGCTTGCCGACATCTGACAGCTTCTTGACGCACAACCCTCTTTCGATCGCCAAGAGCTTTAGATATGGCTAGTAGCACCTAATTACAAAGAGACGAGAATATAAAAAAACCTCGAAGCAAGAATATAGAATGAGTGCCATTAAGAGGAAATTATCTAACTACTACTAATACCAATAGAATCCAGAATGCTTCTGAGGGGTGTAAATATTGGCATCAGTGACTATCCGGTGAAAATGGAAACAGCAACAACAACCAAAAAAAAAAAATTAAATGCCACGTAATAGTTGTAGAACCTGTGTTCTCATAGGATATATCCTTGCATGCGGCAGCTCAGACATGGCAACAAGACACTCTATCGCTGTCTCACGAATAAGCTGAAACATGCCAATTTCAAAAGAAAGCAAAAACAAAATTGGTTCAGAAACCTATGTAGTAAATGTCAAGCATTTGTTTTACAAAAAGTTAAATGTAAATATTCGATCTATTTATCCAACTTGTACCATCATATGGGGGTAGGAGACAAGTTCAATAAGCCGTTTGATGATGATGTGCGCATTGTCTACAACAGCTTCTTGTCCTACAAGCATGAGTCTCAAGTAAAACTATAATAGCAGAACTTTGGGAACGGCAATTGTAAAATAAAAGAGATAGAAAGTGTCTAGGCTAAAAGGGCAACAACTATTCACAATCAATTTCCCAAACAAGGAGAATGCACTTATGGTCTTTCTAGATCATAGTTTTTGTCATTCTGGAAAATCAAGAATGAAGTATACGTGAAGCCACTGAATGGCAAAGAGTAGTTATTACAGGAGATTGCGGTGAACATTAGAAGACTGCAAGCTGTCCACGCTCTCTCTAGTAATGAACTTTATATAGTTGCTTCCAAGCAAGCACTCATACGTCATAAGTTGCTCCACCACCATGTTGTGCGATCGAATGTTTGCAATATCCCCGAATAACACTCTCAGAAAGAAAGGGACTAATGTTATTTAACATAGGCCCACTCCTTTTTCTTCTTCGTCTCCTTTTTTTCTTTTTTCCCTCGTTATCGTCTTTGTTGTGATTGAGGTTTCAGTAACTTTGAAGTTTAACCCCTACATGCCTTGTACCTGTGTTGGTGCATGTCTTGATGGCACAGGTACTTGGGGGTAAGTCAATAAGTCCATGTGACACAGGCTGACTTTACCAGTAAACAATAGTAATTAGTATCACAACCAGTAATGTGACCAGAGAATGCCATATAACCTAGACTCTGGGATTTGGTGTGATAAAAAACCACGTCCCACGAAACATATAAAAAGCTTTGTTAACATTCAGAACCCAACAGCCAAAGATAACTATATGAACTTGATTCCTTATGAGGCCTTTAAGACGCTAATGTCTTTTCTCCACTTACCATCTTCTAAGAACAGAACAGTTTAGTATATTCAAATAATCGAGTCAGTGTTCTCATTCGATGTAATTGAGTATTTTAAGTAGTCCATTAACTTGGTACTCACTATCAATATTCCTTTTCCACAAATCAATGTACGTTAGATGCAAGCATAACTTCTTGGAGGGAATCCTTGTCTTTGTACAACACTCAAGTTACTGGAATCTCATTCCTGTAAGTGAAAATCATCCCTAATCTCCCATTCATACTATGAATCTTCGGGTTTGTAACCTCAGAAGGGCAAAATCGTTGAGCACGTGAATTACCGAGTAGACAAATGAACTACTACTACACACATTTTAAGGAAATCAGCAAACCAGTCAAACACATGAGCAACAGTCTTACCATTTATATCGGTTAGTATTCCGGATAATACTAGCAGGCCATTGTACAGTATATCTTTATCCAGCACATCCTCACTCAACATGGATAAGCAATCTAGTAGGACAGGGATGAGCTGCAAAAACCAGAAGGTGCTTTATTGAAATAACAAGTACCTAGTGCAAATTACTAAAAGAAGACAAGGGAAAAAGATCTGATTATAACTTTCTATTATTCAGTCCAAGTGCCTAACCTTCTTGGCTTCACTCACGATAGCGCTGAGTGGAGTATCTATCATGACATGTGCCAAAGCCCGATATAGCATGGATCTGAAATCATAGAGCAGTTCAACAAATAAATAAATGGGATTTCTGGGTTTGGGTTATGCTTTTGGGTGTAAATAGCAAGCTGTGATAAGGTAACATTAAGCAGAATATAACCTATGCCTAAGGGTAAGAAACAAATAGAAATGCGTAAAAAAAAATTATGATGTCCATGTCTATTAAGGACATTTGTGCTCTAATGTCATGCCTGAAACACCTGAGTTCTGCTATACCAGTACTGTTAAGTAATAGCACCTATAGCAGTAGGCTATGACTGGCCGATTAAGAACCATCAGCAAACAACAACAACCAGAATTAACAAATGTAGGAAGATTCAATTGTAAGGAAAATGTCACTGGTAATGCAACTCTGCCAAAGCAATGTACAGCTCTGATTGCATAGGGTACAGAGCTATAAAGCTGAAGCTTCTTATGGAAAAGCCAAAACTGCTATTGGAAATGGCGTTTCCTTTCTACAACTAACACTACTGAACAATTATCACTTGGGATGTAGGAAAAAGTAATTATAAATGCCTGAAAGATTTTTAAGCCGTCCATGTACATACCTTGTGTTTGAAGCATCAGATTTCACTATTGAGGATAGTAGCATGGGCATCACAATATTAAAAAACCGCTGCTTATAGAGAGGTCGTATGGTTGCATGAAATCGTCTGTTTAAACAAGCTTCAGAATCACTGATTAGTATTTGAAATGCATCTGCTGCTGATTTCATCAGACGGAGAACTTCCTGCTCCTCAGTGTCTTTTGATGGATCTTGCTTACTTGGCAAGGCCCCATCATTGCCACCTGGTAGTAAGCAATTTAAGAAAGTCATGATTACATCTTTTACCTTCTCATGACCCCGCATAAGCAAGCCTTTCCCAATCCATGCTAAACCAACCACTGCATGGATTTGGAGTGCCCTGGTCTTTATACAATCACCCCTTAGATGAGTAACACTCGTCTCAGTGCCATCATTAGTATGAGAGCTTATTGTTAAATGACCATTGGAGCATGAACTGCACACACCACTGCTAAAGATCAAGTTTGTTACTTCTTCTAAGCTAAAATCTTTTGAAGCATCAGTCCCATCGGACGGCAGTTTGTTGACTATAGAACCCAATGCCTGAGCTGATGGAACATGACCGTTGAGGAGGGTTGTCATAAATAACTGCACTACCACTTTAATATTTGAAATGCGCGTTTGGGGACGAAGTGCTATGATAACAGAAGCGAATAGAGACACAACCCATTCATCTCTAGAGGAAAAGCTGTCTAAGTCAAGAGTAAGTTGTAACTCTTTCAGTCCAACCAGGGGGGTGCTATAAATGGAATCCTTCATTGGAAAAAAGGTGCTTGACAACACAATACTAAGAGCTTTATCGACAATTATGCTCTGGCCATCCGCCAAACAACTCCCAACAGCATGCTTCATTGCCATCATCATCGCACTAAGAAGTTTCTGAAGACATTTAATTACACAGTCATTCTCCCAATAAACTAGAAAAGCTGAAGCCAGTTCAATTATACAAAGATGAACATCAGATGTTTCAAGATTCCAACAAAATATACTAGAGGGAGTTAACAAGAAAACTACACATGAAAACCGCAGAACACTTACTTTTTCCTGAAACTTATTGCTGGAATATGTGCTGTTCTCAATTTGGTCCCAGACACTAACTGAAAAACGCAATGGGACCTCCTCAAAACCGCCAGCACTCTGGAACCTAGTTGTATGCAAGCGTTTCAGATCACCAGCCGAAAGTCAAATAGCAGAAAGTAAGTAACAGTTTTTTACTCAAAATGATCCACAGGTTCCATTTTAGGTAATGTTGCACCAATACCCAACCGAAGGGCCACCGCGGTATCAATCAAAAAGACGGTTGTCACTACTGGACGACGAAATGGATTTTATCAACTTACCTTGAGTGAAAACAAATAAATAATATGCCTTTTTTCCTTTTGTAACTTATTAAAATCATGTAGATAGCTGACTGCCTCATAGTAGCTAAAATGTAGCAAATGGCAGAAATTTGAAAGGCAATGTAAAATGTATCATTTGAGAAGCCAGTAGCTCCAAAAGAAAATACTTTTAACTTGGTACAAGGAGAAATAACAGGAAGGAACTATGAGCAAAAAGAATCTTCTCAAAATAACACCATACCATGGAAGCACCTTATACGAGTACCATTCCAAGAGTTGGACGGTGATTTCAGCTGACTTCAGATTTCCATGAACCTATTCCAACAAAACGTATCACCTAATTAACAAAAAATCAAGAAGATAGCAGCCCTGCAGATGACTTGTACAGGGGAATAAATTACGTTCTAATGCAAAATCAACAGAAGATGAAAACATGTAATACCCACAACATTATTCCTTGGGGCAAGGACATTGCATGGAATCCTAAAATTACGAGTGGAGTAGAAATTAAAGAAGGGATACTGGCATACATACATAAAGCCCAGACAAATTGGCAGAGATAGTCTTCTCAAATTCTTCGACAGTTCTCAGCATATAAGTCAGACTTGTCTGGCCAATGTTAGATATAGCTTCAACCTTTAAGGGCGACGGCATTGTAAAATCATCAGAAGACATCAATGAGACAATCCTCTCTACCACAATAATATTAAAGCTTTTCATCATCTCAGAATCACGACATTTATCAAGAAATAAGCCAATATCCACTAATGCCTTCAACGCCATTTTCCATAAAAAGGTCTTGTCAAAACCTAAAGTGATGATTGAGATCAATTGCATCAAAACATCCTCAAATACGGATTTCGGTACTACTAAGAAGTTTCCAGGAAAAGTAGCCAAAATCTGCAAACCTTTCACTGCAAAAAAGAGAGGGAAATCAGTCCATGAAAGGAAGAAAAAATTATACCTCTCGCGAACGTTGGACAAAACATGGGTAAAGCAGACGTTTTAATCAATTGTAATGAGTCCTGATTCACAATATCTTATCTGGAAGAGAAAAGTGATATATGAGAGAATGACGAGTTAAAGAACCCAACTAATTGACTTAAATTTAACTACATAAAGCCATTTTTAGGAATTTAAGGCACAACTAATGCTGCCAGATGGAAGTCAAACAAATAGATTATTGCTACCGAATTAGACAAAAACTTCTAGCTAGTCCTTCAAAGGAACAAAACTATGCACGTCAATATCAACTATCACTCTTACTAACACATGGACGTTGACAAGTAGTACAGCAGAGATATAGAAGTATCGAGTTTAAGTCAGCCTGGCCCTCATCTCCTAGAAATGATGTATTAGACAGACCCTACACAAAATGTATTGTTTCAATCTACACGGGTTCTGCACAAAACATTACTATAAAAAATACATCGTATAGGCTATTGACATAACCGCGACTACTGTGTCTTGTCCTGAAAAGTGCCCTAAAAGCACTCACTAGCATTTTTCAACAGAAACTTGGAAACACAACTGCAATCACCAGTTCAAGATGTATCTGTCTGGTTAGTATCATTAGTGGTTTATGCTTTGCACTTGCAGCACTGGAGTCTCTCACCATCGCTTAAGAATAAAAAACCAATTCTTATGCACTTTCCACCTATCGGGAAGATGAAAAAGGACACTTTCAGTGAGGCCAAGTACCTAAGCCAATATGGGTGAAATGGTTGTGCTGAAAACAAGCGATTCATAAACCCTTATCTTCCAGGCATCCGAACGGCCCTCAAACATTATACCAGAAAGCTCTCAAACTTTCCACCTAACCTCCCAACACTGTATGTTCACAGAAGTACTATTTGATGACAGCCCCCATCCAAAAAGATATTGACTACTCTTCTAGGGCATCTATTCCAACTGCAGATTACACAATCTTGGAAAATTCATTTCCAACTCACTTTCCCTGCACCAAATATCGAACCAAACTCTATACCTCAAATTTATTAACACGAACAGCAGCTGACCCAAGAACTTCTCCAATTCTAGCTCATAGCTCTCCACAAACCAGATCCCCAGCACAACAGGACTTCCTTCAAGTCGAAGCTTCGACTTCCACAACTGATAACGCCAACTATAAACAAAAATCCCCTTTCTGAATAAAGCTTAGTTGAACTGAATCAAACTTTTAAACCAAGATCCCCACACCACAGGAAGTTCTTCTGAATTCTTCTAAAAGGGTCTGGCACTGTTGCTGGATTAACGAGCAGCCACTTAAGTTAAAAGTTAAGGAGGACAGCTCAAGTACGTTCTGAAAAAACCTAACCTAACCTTTGGGTAAATACTAGGCTTTCCACTCCGATGATCACTACCTTTGGCCAAAATATAGCTCTTCCGCCCCGGAAAACTAAAGACAGCATTATAAAACCACTTCATTGTTTATTAGGTTCTGGAGCGGGTTTTGGGGGGGGGGGGGTGGGGGGGGGAAGTCATACTAATTTTTATGTCTAATACGCCGCTGTACGCACAGGGCGATGGGGTGGGGGGTTCACTAAAGCTTACACGAGTTCGACGCGTAAACCTGTACGGCAGCCACTCTGTCTGCACCTCGTGGATGTTATGAATTGTCATTGAACATGGTTCTCAATTGTTCTGTTGCATCCCAAAGATTGACATCAAACTGTGTTCTCAAATGCCTTACATGCCACAAGTTGCTTGAACGGTCGGTCGGTAGAAGTAGCGAGTTTATTCAATTTGGTCCGATTCATTCCCACCATTACCACTACAGCACCCTCCAATGCCTTTCTCCACCACCCGGCTGGCATGCTATGACAACCCATAGAAAAAGAACAAGTCTCTGATGATCGCGTCGTCAACAGGGACCTGCAACATAATGTACTCCTCTACTATTGTTTTCCACTGGACACCAGACACATACATACATACATGTCTCGAGATATATGGCTTTGTTTTGGTATATGTACTCTGTTTCAAAGAGCCAGAAGAATTCAGAAAAACTGAAAACCACAAGGTTCCCTAATGGCACCTTAGCTTTCATCTATGGAGTATTGGAGAAGCTTGGAGTTTTGCCCTAGCATTCATCACAACAATGGTTATTTTGACTTTGATAAGTGGTTAGCACACCATGTCAGAGCCTCTGGGCTCACGGAGGGTCTTCTGAGATGCAAACTTGCAATTCACCAACATACCCAAGTGCAAGTGATCGTAAACCTGCTTCTTGTGAATCCTCGTGGCACAATTGTTTCCACGAATCAACATAGCATTTACGTGCATTAGAAAATAAACATACAGCAAAGATTATAATATGCGTAACCAAACAGACTTATTTACCTGCAGAGGGAACATAGGCAACCCAAGTGCTTTCATGCATACGTGTTACTAAGGTACGATTGAATAGCCTGGTTAATGAACTAGAAAAGCTATGAAGCATCAAGCACCATGTCTCATTAGCAAAAGTAGCAATCGGACTAACTTCATCAAAGCCCACAGCCAACTCTCTGCATGCAGCAAGGAGATTGACGGAGACATAAAAAGCTCCAAAATTAAGTTTTGAAGAAATAGCATGATCTTCGTCTCGTCGGCTACCTCCAGACGAAATTTGAACTGACACCCCCAAAGCATCCATTAAAGAAGGAAAGAAACGTTCAAATACTCTGTTGCAGGAAGCACGGGATGCTTTGGCAGAAACAGATAGGATACAACCAACTGCATGTAACCTCTCCTTACTTTGAATGGGAATGTCATCATAATCCTTGAAACTAGCCAAGGAATTCATAACCGTATTTATGTCATCATCACCAAGAATCAAACTTAAGAAGGAGCCATCATCTTGTAGAATAACCTTCCGCAGAAGTAAGAAAGCTTCTGTCGCAATTTCATTCACCTGAAACTCCATTGAATTCCGTGACTCTGCATCCAAGGCGAAAGCAGAAGTAAAGATTGCATCTTTCAAACAAGACCAAAGAGCTCCAACATGTTTTGCCATTCTCTCTGCTCCATACTTCACTGTGCAATAACTAAGATACTTCAAAGATTCAACCTGTGGCCACCAAAAGTCACGGAAAAAGTTGAGCAAGGAAAGAATAAAGAACTGCTAAGTTGAAAGCAAGCACGAAGGTAGAACCTAACTCAATTCTCACCAACCTTTGCTGTCGGCAAAGAAGAAGAAAGTTTCTCAAGAAACAATGGTATTGCCCATTGCTCAAAGAGAGGTGTTGAAGCAAACGCCAGCTGGAAAATGTTGGAAAAAACTCAAGAACTGAATAAACACGATAATCTTTAGCTTCTATAATCAGTGATCAGAAGAGAAGTTTCAGTAACATGGATAAAGCAGAGCAAAAAGAAACTGATATCAGTATTGAAGAGATTCACTACTGCAACTCTGTATATTTTTCCATCCAGGAGAGAAAATAACAAGAATTTGGACCCCGTTGGTGGTCATCAAATTAAAACTAAATAGCTAAAGATATATTAAGATATCCTGGATAACTTTCCATTGTTGATTGCTTTTAAATGACAATTAACTCTACTTTCAATTCCAAGCCCAAAGAAGAATGATTCTGTTCAGTATGCAAAAGAAGAATGATTCTCTGAATCAACCACAAAAGTGAGACATTTAACATGCTATTACTACTATGTGCACAACACACGCAATCAAGCAAATATCACATAAGGATTTTATGAGAAATTTGGCAGAATTTGGCTTGGCACTAACACAAGCAGGATGAATTTTTGTAAAAGGAGCTCTCCTTGACCTTCATAGTTGAATGGTACCTGCTTCTCTTTCTGCCAATTGTGAATATACAATGCATCTAACAATGTCAAAATCCTAAGTGTTTGGACTCTGTGGTCGACCCCAAGTATAATACAGTATTTCAAACACATGCAGTGAAAATCTTTCACAAAATTCTACAGGAGATAATTACTTTAAAGGTAGAATATAATAGGAACTACGAAGAAGGAAAAGCATACTTAACGCCAAATGCTTGCACTCAATACAGCAGAAGAAAACACTATCATCAGGATTAGCCCCATGATACTTCTCCAATATGGGTACATTTCCCACACGACATGCACGGGCAGAAGATTGTGAAAAGTATAAAACGCAGGAAAAACTAGCATCAAAGATGTTTTGATTAATGGGGTTCCTAGTACGTTAATTCAGGCAATGTCACCAGCACAGAAACCAGGGAAAGCTCAATCACATGAAAAGTAGAGTTAATTTTATACAAATGTTGGGCAAATCACATACCATTAGTGACTTTGAGAGTTCTTCTCTCCTCGCACCAACATCTTCGCCTTTCGACTGAATTTTTTCGAAAAGGGGGAAAAAAAAGTGAGTACCGAAAACATAAAGAATCTGAGGGTCTGAGCAAAAAACTAGTAAAACTCTCTTCTCAACAACAGTATTTCACTATTTGAACAACATAGACGTCGACATAGCAAGAGAAATCAAACAACCAACCTAAGCACTGAGAAGATGTATACCTGGAAGATAACAACTTTTAACTCATTTTAATACCTAAATAATTGCTCTTAATTGCTCAAAGCAACAACATTTCTCCACTTTCTAGGTCATTCCAGCAGCCCTAAAGCACTATACTCACTAATGACCTCACAAATTATTCAGATGCTAAGGGTTTTAACCTTAGTCACAAGGCTCATCTGTCAGGGGTGCCACTCTAGCACTCAGATTATGAATCAGTTATTTGGATGCGAAATAGCATGTAGTTAGCATAAAAAAAGGAGGTGGTTATACCCATAACTATGAAGACTGACAAACAATTGGTTTATCCACCTGTCAAATCATCCAACTACATAGCAATAATGAAGGTCAGATCAAACCCAAAAATGAAAAAAGCACACCCAGAAAGGAAGGAAAAAGAATGAATGCATGCATGAGATATATGTCTTCCAAGCAAAGGATAATGCTTCGATGATAATTTTTTCATCAATATAGCGCAAAAATGAAAAATAAGTATGATGCCAGAAAGATGCATATGAAGTTCTGCAGAAACACCCAAGTATGGCTCATAAGGAAGTAGGGAAATGCAAAGGTTTTAAGTATCAAGTGATCTCACGTGCGTAAAATGGATAGGAAAATAACTGCCCAAGATTTCAAAGAGACCCTCCGCGAAACTTGTTAGAGGACCATCTGTATCTGGAAAGAGTCCTGCCAGAACTTCCACAATGTGAAATGTAAGAATTAAG
Organism: Escallonia herrerae; assembly: GCA_033070095.1. Taxonomy (NCBI): domain Eukaryota; kingdom Viridiplantae; phylum Streptophyta; class Magnoliopsida; order Escalloniales; family Escalloniaceae; genus Escallonia; species Escallonia herrerae. The sequence continues at coordinate 80,088 of JAVXUP010000908.1, forward strand.
CATTCAGGATCTTTTTCTCCATCAATAGCTTCACAAACTCCATATACAAGCAGATCGTCCTGAACCACAAATACAGTTTCATAGTTAAAACAAAAGCAAAGTATTGCGGGAAACCCTAAAAAGTGCGCCAGTAAATGCACAAGCTAACCACAAAGAACGTTTTGTTATGATTAAAGCTTACTGATTCACTAAATCGGGTTCTCGGGCTCCTCCACCCCACCATAATCTTTGATGAGGCAGAAGCCATGCAATAGGTGGATTGGAGGATGGTTTGGTCCCTCTCCCGTAATCTAGGTATTAGGATTTTGGACACGTGGTTTTAAATAAAGTTACATTGGTTATAAACAAACAGGCAGGCAAGGAGTTGTGGGCAATGGCCTGCACCAACTGAATATATGAGTAGACACACTGACATAGTGATAGCATTAACTGTTCAAACATTTATATGTGTAACAGTTTCAGAAGTGGGAGAAGGAACAATGACATGCGCTTAAATGCAGATTCAGGCTGGGACCAATTGCAATTGGATGCTTGTGCAACTAAATCCAATACCTAAAGCTGTCAAAGACTCATGTACAATTCTGGAGTGCAATACACATTTCACCTTCAGGATTGACATTATCTTCCCAGGGATAAACTCAAGCCTTTATGTAATAAAAACGCATGCAAACCAATCGCAGAAAAAAGAGTGGAAGAATTAATGTAGAATTCGTCAGGATTTGTAACATCAATGCAATTTTCAGATAACACCTGGATCTCTGTGGTTGTTTGAAATCAGATATCGCGAGAAACCGCCATTATAATCTACTCAAGGGAAGAAAAGAAGGATCAAAATAACAAACGAGCTGGAAAAAGTACCAGCGCCATAACTGCATCAGAGTAGCGTTCTAAAAGGCATCCAAGAAGTTCAAAGCAGAGCTGCAAGAAAACTCAGAGGAAAAGTCAGATAGGTGCACTATAAGAAGAGGTTAACATGGATATAAGAGATTACTAAGCCAGGTATTATAAAAAAGTAATCAGAAATTGCAAATGTTAATGTCTACATTCAAGTTTACCTTCCTGTCATGCTGTCCTAAAGCCTGCACGCTAAGAGTTTGCAAAGAAGACTCGGCTATTGCTCGTGCTTCACTGTCAGTAACTGTACCATAGTTACCTTTCCTCCTTACTAACGCCAAGCAACCAACAAGGGCACCACGCAAGGCTTTCCAATCTGCCTGATATGACTACAATATCATCTACTAATACGATAAATAACAAAAGAGTCAATTATCAATGCAGTCAGTCTAAAATTTTATGACCATCCTTAGCAAAAACGGCAGGCCACGGGACTAGTTTGAATGTGTCTTTAAAATCCTTATCCAAATGTTTAGAACATTCAAAGTACTCCTATCTTGTCAAAGAATACTTGAAAGTTAAAAGTGAAATTTGCACCCTGAAGTACATAGTACCGGATCCAATATGATTCTGGTTCTGATTCCTCAAGTTTGGGTTCAAAGACTAAGTAAGACTCTCCAACTGCAACCCTCAAATAAATCAGTTCAGCTTAAGATAGCGTAAAAAACTTACTTACGCCACCCAAGCATTCACATAACTCAGCTAGCTCATGTCCATATTGTAGCTCAGTTTTCAACTCCACCAGTCCAATCTGACATATATCCACCAAAGCAAGTTTTTCTGACGCATGTTATGCATAAGTTATTGCCCCCACACTCATTGAAAGAAGGGGACATCAACAGGAATACCCCGAGCTATGTGAGAAAGAGAACCGGAGCTAGGGTAGCTATTGAGAGGCAATTTTGAAGGAAAAGGAAAATCAGACGGAGACTGTGAATGGCTACGATAAGGATTATTTGGAGTGATCCCTTCAGGATGCTGAGGTGATGGAACATCTGAAGGGTATGGCCGAAGTTGAGGCACCCAGGATCTATAGAATATTGGAGAGGAGGTGTTGGAGGTTTTGAATTTCTTGCACAAGAATGGGTGCTTGAGCGAAGCCTTAATGCTTCATTTATTTACAGCTCCCCAGAAAATGCAGAGCTATGGATATCCTCATCCTCTTTCAGCCCATAGCTTTGTTGAAAGTGGTCATAAATTTTGAGCAAATGTGCTAACTGACAGGCTTCATATAGACACTCCCGAAATGCTTTTGCAAACTGAAGCAGATTCCGTATGCAGTTATAATCAGCGTTATCAAAGGCGCGCCTAGGAAGGCGTACTCCAGGCGCCTTGCCTAGGGCTAGGTGCAGCCCCTTTGAAAAGGCGCGCGCCTAGGCGCCCAGGCGCAAGGCGGTGGTGGAGGCGCAAAGAAAAGCCCAAAAATCCTAATTTTTTATTTTTTCGTTATGGCATCATCTCAACCGTTCATTATTTTTTATTCTTTATTTCATAACATAATAAATCAATATCTAAACCACAAAAAAATTCTAAAACCCCAAATCCCTATTCAATCGATTACCCTATTGTTGTTCATTGTGCTAGCATCCCGTCTCCAATTGTACTCTTTTTAAGTAAATATACTCCTTCACTTTACCTTGTAGACAAAGAAGATGAAATTAAGGAGGAATCTTTTACCAAACTGGGAGCCTATGATTTCCCTTTGAGGAAAAACATTCTTGAATTAGCCTTCACTAATGATAAGGATGATTTTGTCATTTTAGTTAGCATCAACTACTTCTCATTACATCTAAAACTTTATCTAGTATTCAAAGTTTGTTAAATTATCATGTTCTGAAATTTTTTATGTGATTTTATTGGTTTAATGCACTAATATCTATTTATGCCTCACTTCAAAAAGGCGCGCGCCTGCGCCTTGCGCCTAGGCTCCAGAGACCCTTTACGCCTTAGGTGCGCCTGCGCCTTTAATAACTATGGTTATAAACTTATAATATATGATAAGTGGAAGACTTTCCTGAGCCTTTCCAAAGCGTCAGGTGGGGATACTTGCATTAATTTGGGGGTTAATGGCGAAAATATATCCTCACATATGGCATGTTTACAAATTATGTCTCAAACCTTCGAAAATAACATTTTTATCCACCAAATTATGCCACAATTCTGGTGTCCACACCCTGTTAGTTTTTCCGATTAAGTGAGAGGGTATTTTGGTCATGTCACTTTATGCCAGAGTATATGAATGCAACCCTAACAAACTGTTAGGGTAAAATTTTGCAAAAAAGATATGTAATGCGATTTGTCACTCTTTCTCTGCAATGACATCGTGAAAAGGTGATAATCTGTTAATTCTGTGTACTGCTTGCTTATTAACGATATAGTTGATAAAAAATTTCTCCAAAGTTGAAAAAACAGAAAATCATTATGTTACCTTCTAACCCAATATGACGTGTAAAAAAGGGATATTGTCCTCCTTTGGTCTTTAAATAATAATTTGAAGAGTGTGAATATTACAACTATCGATGAATGTTGTACAAGTAAGAATTACACACTGTACAACAAATATTTATTGGCAGCAAGCTACCAACAGGCAAGACGAAGCTGCTTCCATTCCCCACCAACAGGCGCATCGCCACCAACACCTCTGTACTGCCACACCCACTGCCCGACGGGTCACCACCGCAGCCACCACTCTCTACATCACCACGAACCACTACCGCCGGCCACCCACAACCAACAATCCCAAAACCCAAGGCCCCCGCCTCCAACTGAAACCACTGCCTGACGAGTTACCATCGCAGCCACCACTCTCCCTATCACCATGACCCACCACCGCCGGCCACCCACGACCTCCCACAACAACGTACTGGTACACCAACAACCACCAATCCCGAAACCCAAGGCCACTGCGTCCAACTGAACCCAGTGCCCGACATGCCACACCCACTCCCCGACTGACCACCACCGCAGCCACCACTCTCCCCATCACCACGACCCACCATCCACGGCCACCCACAACCACCTATCGACACACCCATAGCCATCAATCCCGAAACCCAAGGCCACCGCCTCCAACCGAACCTACTGCCCAACGTGCCACCACCAATGCCCGATGGGCCACCACCGTAGCCACCAATCTCCCCATCACCATGACCACCATCACTGGCCACCCACAACTACCCACCACAACCAATCCCGATACCCACGGCCACCGCCTCCAACCGAAATTACTGCAGGACTGGCCATCACCGCAGCCACCACTCTCCCCATCACCACGAATCACCACCGCCGGCCACCCACAACCACCTATCCGCATGGCCACAACCACCCATAACCACACACAACCACCTGCAATTTGACCAATATGCATCCTAGACTCCCTTATGCAAAATATCCATGCCCCTGCGATTTGACCAATTATGTCCTCAATATTTTGGGGTGTAGTTTTGCAAACCCTAGTTCTTTCGAATAAGTTGAACGGAAGGGAAACGTTTGCAACGTTAGCCAAGTTTGGTGGATAAAAATGCTATTTTGGAAGGTCTGAGACATAATTTGCAACAAATGCCATATGTGAGAGTATATTTTTTCTATTAACCCTTAATTTGGTGTCAGTCCAAACAGTGTTATGTCCCTATATTACTCTAGGAAGATGGGACATATCATTTTTGTGACCCAATTGCCTCTCAACTACGATATCTAAAACTAGTTTCCTATTCCCCCACTCAGGGCATAGACTTATTAATAGAAAGTAATATAGGATATAATACCAAAACGTTAGTCTCGCTTTAAACTCTATAATCACAGCTACTCATGTTTAACACTTGATTTGCAAGGATGAAAGCGACAATATAAGTAGAAGGGAGAGAGACTGATGCACCTTATCGAGCTAGCAAATTTCCATTCTCTGTCGATCGAGAAGCTTCAAAGAAACTTCTCCTAAGAGGAACCCCATCAAGGGATGCAGTGCCTAAAACCTGGATGGTTTGCTTAATATATATATACTCGTCACTATGGGATCCTAAAATCCATGTACAATAGTTTCAACCACTAAACATGATGGGATCCTAAAATCCATGTACAATAGTTTCAACCACTAAACATGATGTAAGTTAAAAGCTGAACCCCGCAATGGCTTAACATGGGCATATTAAATGCTTTCCGCTGATTTATTACTGCTGAGAAAGGTACCAACCGAACAAGATTTAAGTTAAAAGCTGAACCCCGTAATAGCTTAATGTGGGCATATTAAATGCTTTCTGCTGATTTATTACTGCTGAGAAATGTAGCAACTGGCAAGCACCAAATTTGCAAGTGAACAAGGTGCTAAACAGAATATAATAGTCTAGAGATATCAACTTTCTTGTAAGAATACGTTTTAAAGGAACAGGAACATCAGTGTCTTACCTAGATAACTTAGCCATCCGTTATTTGTCTACAACAATCGACCTTAGATATACACACACAACTGAATGAAATATTCATTTGTTCAACCCAATTAAACAACATTGGCACAAGTGGAGAGCCTAAATCACATACCAGCTAGAAGGAGGAAGAGTGAATTTACAAATTAAGAATGCAAACAAGAGCCGTAGGCACGAACAGGAAAACTGAATGAAAATACAAATGCAATGCTACTGAAAGTTATATTTGAGTACAAAACTTCACTCACCAGCCTCTCTGTGAAGAATCCTACTAAACTGCTTATAGTAACATTATCTAGAGGTTTTGATGCTAGACAGGTCAGCACTTCCGCAAGAAGGAGGATACCTGAGCAGCAAACACGTAGGATATGTGAAAATTCATATCAAGAGAATATTGCATGAAGAAGTATAGGAATAGGAAAAGAATATAAAAGCATCACTCTAGTCAGCTAACAATATTCTCTACTTTCCACATAATGTTTTTTTTTTCCTCCTCTATTTTCATAGTACCTAAACAGCTAACTGTTTGAAACTGGAGGAACCATTGAAAGTTAAATATGAAGAAATTTAAAGAACCCAGCTGTCACACCAACTTTGAAGTTATGTTGCTCATGGATTGATGCTACGAGATGTGGCCAAGCTAAAGCCACCAATTTACTGATAAAGACAGACTAATAGGGCCCAATCCCACGTGCTTTGCCTTTCATTTTCCGATCGATAGCAGTACATAGAAACGACCTAGCTTTTCTGTCTACTTCGTCTATTTGTGCCTCTTTACTACCCAAAGAAAATGGGAAGAAAGCTCCATTAGCAATGAGAAATGAATCTGCCCATACTTCTGTTCGAGATCCCAACCCTATTGGGATCGTGCTCCCGAAGAGCTCCCACATTATGAGCGCAGATTCGCGATTCTAAGAAAGATTTGTGGCCTTCGTACACAAAGCCTGCAACAAATGGCTAAACTCTAGAATCTAAGCACAAGCATTTAGCTTGCAGGATTGTCTACTTAATAACTGCGCATCTCCGCATCCAAGGCCAAGAACATCCACAGGAGTTTTCAATGGTCAGCATCTCGGTGGAAATCATGGTAAAGCGAGATACCTCTAGAGGTCAATGGTCGTCATTGAAATTAATTTTGCATTCTAGAGCCGTGGTGTCTAGGCAAGATGTTTGAAAAATCATCATGTTAAGGGTGATCTGGAAACATGTAGTAGATTCATACTCTACTCGTATAAATGGTACCAAAATTTTAAGAAACAGTTCAGTTAACCATTTGGGAAGGGATAATTGTAAGAACCACGCAACGAGAACAGACAGAACAAGCACGAAAAACCACTCTCTGTGACCATGCATTCATATACTAGGTAATTCGTTCACTTATTCACAAGGGCACAGAAAACAGAAACAACGATTCAAAGTACCTCTGGCACGAATAATGTTATCTGTAGTGGTCAGATACATCTCCATCTCTCTAACCTACATTTTTAATATGGCAAAGCATGTCAAACGGAGAACAACTAATCACGGTTACATACACCGACAACAACGAAAGTATAGAGTTACAGAAGCTCACCAGTGACTCAAGAGTTAAAGTATCATTCTTCACGAAACTAGCAATAGCATCCACACTTGCAGCCTGTAAGTAAAGGTCAAAGTATCGCTTGAACAAGCACAATCAAATAATTTAACAGAGCAGTGCTACGGTAGTTACTTATTACAGTTGCTTATAATCAAACAAAAACTCTGATTAATTAATTGCCCATGTGTTAAGGCGACAGAAGGGAGCATCGAGGGAATTAGACGTGGAAATGGTGGAATAACTGGACCTGCTGAGCCGGTGAGGTCGAGGAATCGACGAACGACTCGATGTGCTCGACGCACTGAGTTGAATCAGCCATTGTGGGAGCAGAGAAAGAGCAAAGCAAAGAGGGGGGAAACGAGGCTTAACCGTTTCAAGGGTTTTGAGTGCCAAGATGGAAAGAAGCCGCGAAAGTGCCAAAATATGTATAATTTGCTGTCAAACTTAAGGGTTTTGGAAACCAGGGTTAGTTGTGTAAGATATGTCTACTCTATTCTTGTAACCAAACACACCCACTATTCATAATCAGTTTCCCAACCATTCGTTGCTAAGGAAATCATATTGGGAGCAGTTTTTCAATTATTTATTGCAGAAGAAATCTTATTAGAGTTGATAAAATGACAGCGTTGGCAACTAGAACTACATTGTCAAGGCGTTCTTTACTTTCAGTAAAGAGACTCCAACTTTTTTTTGAGAAACCCGAGTCTAATTTGGTAGACCAATTTTCACTTTCAATTCTACTCACGTAACTTTTTCTAATTATTTTTGTATCACAATATAATTCAGGTTTTTGTATCACAATGTAATCTAAGATATGTTTACTTTTTATGCAAATAAGGATACTCTTGTATGTACAAAAATGACGATTAGAATTTGAGCTTAGAGTTAAGTAATTTGTGTTAGTAAATTGCAAGTCTTAATTTTTTTTCTTTTGTGCAAATTGTTTTCCATAAAAACTTCTACATTAACAAGCCAAAGATGATTTGAATTGTATTATTCTCCTTTCTGAGTATAATGATGCACAGACAAAACCTCGCACAAAATAGATGGACTACTACTAGTTTTGCTTATCAACCTTCGGGCCACAAAACATGCATGTAATAGCTGGTCTTCTCTCTTAGTGTCAATGTAATCAATTTGATAAACATGCAGCAATAACTCAGCCATGGCCTATCTCTTTTCATCCCGCTTCAGCCTCATCCAATAAGTCAAGGAAGTTTTTGTGGGCAGTCTCATTTTCCGGGAGAACAGAGAAATTGGAGCGAATCCCCCGAATAGATGCTGCTTCAAACCTGGTCCATAATTCCTTCTTCAAAGTATTTTCACCAGGACGTTTTCCTGCTTGCATGATGCTTTCAGGCTCCACCATGGGAGTCCTTTCAAGTACCGCTGAGACGCAAACAACTTATGTGAGAAATAATACAAAAGTAGATAATTTAAGTGAAGTTCAACGTATCGATTATGTAAATGGAAACATGGTACCTTGATAGCAAGATTTCTTCGTTACAATGTCATTTTCCTCAATCGAAGTCAACTTTTTCGGCTGATCATGGCCACAATAAGTTCTTGGCAACTGGCAATCGCTAGCAACACTGGTCACTAATTTCTCATCAGGCAGCTCCATCAAAACGCATGTTTTAGGGGGTGACATAAACCAATTTGGAGATTCTTCTACAACCTTCCGCCCCCCTTCCAATTCCTGAGCCGACTTTTTCCCAAAAAGGTCCGGATATTTCAGAGCGAGATGTTCAGAAACTTGATCACTGGAGGATTCAGAATCTTCAGAACCACTAGAATTTTGAACTCCAGCAGGAAATGGGGTTGATTTACGAGTCCTGTAATTTGTTTTGTGAGCGAGCTCGGAAATAGGTTCAAGCAATACGCAGGACTTTGGCGGTGACATTTTCAGGCATGGAGTCATGACAACTGTAGAGCAATCCCTTCTTACAAACTTTGAGGGAGAAATAAGTCCACACTCTAGAGTGCTTTCATCGTTGGTTGCAACAATATCAGAAAATTCACTTGGAGTTTTCTTTTTCAGCAAACCTTCAGGCAAATCGTCATTCTTATCTCGAGAAATGACAGTAGCATTACTTGTAATCTTTTGAAATACTGACTTAGATGATTCATGAAGTTCGGATGAAATTTTTTTGGGTCTAGGCAGAGGCGTTAGCATAAACAGTTGTCTACCACTCTCAGTAGTGCAGCCAGCACGCCAGGACACTAGGGGAGATGGAGAGACTAATGAACCCGACATGGATTGATCTGGGCTGTCAGCAACTTTCAACTTTTCCAAATTGATGGCATGAACTGGCTTACTTGCCAAAGACTGTTCCAACTGGTTCTCAGACTCCACTAAGGGAACGGAAAGAGCTTTCTGCAATCTTGGAGCCCATGGCTGCAGTTACGATACAATATCCAAGATGTAAGACATGAAACAAGTGACACAAGTATGATACAGTTAAAGCGTAAGCAAGAGCATCAACCTTTAGAGAACATTGCATGTCAGATAAGATGTGAACAAACGCTTCAACTTCCTTTCTGTCCTTCTTGCCTGCCACTTTGAGTTTGAGAGCTTGCACAACAAGTTCATCGATCTGCAAAGGAAGAAATAAAATTCAATAGAGATGTATAACATTCGTGTAGCAAAGAAAAGGAGATATGTAAAACTTAGATAACCTTGGCCAAAAACGGAACAAACTGTTAGCAGTGCCAATACACCTTAGTAAATAGTTTGCTGATGTCAGATGAAAGCAAAATAGTTGATCACACACATTGGTGCAGTAAAGCGACATATTTTCCTTACAAAGAGCATAGAAAGAACCACTCTGAACTATGTAAAGCTTGCAGTTTGAGGGATAGTTCAGTTGAAAAAGCAGCTTCAACGGTTTGGAAATAACCAATCTAGCGACCACATAAAAGATAATGAAGTCCAGTATCTAAAGTCTAACCTACTCGTATTTTGTGCAATCACCGAACTTCATTCAATGATCAATTACACCAACATGTACAAACTATCTACCATTTCTGACACCAACAATGTTCAAAGAAGAACATCACATAATGAAATCAGATGGTATTACAAATAAAGCTCAAGCTCATGCATGTAATAAGAGCCAACCAAGAGCCGCTTGATGGGCATGAATCGGCCTGTACAACATAACCATCAACTCTTTCGGAAGTCACTCATATATATGACTGTGACATTTAACATTTCTGATTCACACAAAACTAGCTGCTACATTGTGCATCTCGATTTGGACAAGCATGTTAAGAGAGCTCATCCCTGTATAAGCATACTTATTACTTTGGCATTTCACGTTTAAGCAAATATACTCCCTGGCATAATATGGATCCCATGCACCCAGTTTTTAACCACCTAATGGGAGACAGTTAGCATAAAACCAAGAATTAAGAAAAAATTGATACACGTTCCCGACTGAACTAACAGTAATCAAGCTTAAATTAATCACTCTATCCGTTCCATTCGATCTTCACTATGTGACTTTTGGCAAAGTCCTCTGACAAATTCAGTGCCCGTAAATTCTGACTTCACTCGTTGTTTTTACCCTAGTTGGACTTCTCAAGCTGTTCACATTTTCTCTATTAATTGCTATTTAATTCCGACTGTACTAACTTTATCCTTGTAATTTGCAAAAAGTGGAAAATTTTCTATGGAACGGAGGTAGTAATAGTTACCGATCATGTGACACGTACTAGGAAAGAGAATTCAAGATGGAAATGGCTCTCCGCCCTGCTTTTATTGAAGAAAGATAATATCATAATATCGCTAACTAGACTAAATCAGAGCTAGAGTTGGCATCTGCAAGATAGCCGTATAGTTCGATTGAGTTTGAAATAACGCAACTACAAAAAATCTAGGGTTCTCACATCATATGAGTAAGTGTTCCAACAGAATTTCGCTTGTTTTGTGTATTTGAGAGAGTAGGAACCTGGTGGATAAGAGAGGAGAGGTCGGAGTGAACGAGGCGGAGGTGGTCGAAGGCGACATCTCCGGGGCGGCAGTCTTCGTTTCTCCCAGCAGCGTTGGTCACTTCTCTGAGCGGCTTTCTCGTCGATCTGGATTTGGATTTGATGCCAGCGTTCTTCGGCATTTTCGATCTCTGTCTAAAGGATCCTTTCCCCCCTCTCTCGTTCTCTCTCTATTTCAAAAATTATTCAAATCTGCAAACAGCCGGGCTTTCTTTTTCCGTTTGTTTGGACCTCTTTTTTGCGGCGTTAGGAGCCGTAGCGACACAGAAGATGATTTATGAAATTTAAGAAATTACATTATTGGAGTACTATTTTTGCTAAAAAAAATTAAGCAAGTACTGCATATCAGAATGCCAATAAAAACATCGCGATTATTTATTCTCGACCGATCATCGTTATGTCGTTGCTATCTCATTTGACGAAGAGTGCATATGTCACGTAACAAATTAGTCAAGCATTTGAATATTTCAAAATAAAAAATTATCTCAGATTGGGATTTGGTGAGGTTGAATATATCATCACATAGAGGTTCCAAAGGTTATGCATCCTTTTCTGAGGTTGTACATGAGTTAAAGACTTGGTTGATATCACATCATAAACATTAATGGTACGATATTTGTTCGTATCTTTTTTATGACCGTTTTATCTGTGCAGATATATTTGTAATTGAGGCTATAACTTGAGTTGATTGGGTAAGGTTGGATTTGTATCGAGTCCAATTCATGTGCTTTAAACGAACGAGCTTTAACCCAATAAAAAATTGAACAAATTTGGTTAGGTCGAGTTCGGTTGAATTGGGTGGGGTTGAGTGAGTATATTTGGATTTTAATAGTTTGATAAAAATAAAATAAGAATTTTTTTATTTAAACAAAAATAGAGTTGTGGTGGCCAGTGACAACTACTAGCTGTGTCAAAATGGTAGTGCAACGGCAGATGGTGTAGACTGGTGGTTCTTATTTATGAAAATTACCAACATAATATGAGTTTTTACACAAATTGGTTTTAAAAGCTCAAACCAAGGTAACCCACTATAACATATATATATATATATATATATATATATATATATATATATATATATATCCTTGGTTATATATCTCCAACTCATTATGTAATTAAGTCGGTTGGGTTGGGCAAAAGCTCATATTTTCTTTGCTTAGATTGGTTAAATTCATAAAAATTCAACTCAAGTTGCGGCCTTCCTAAAATTTGCGAACAAAATATGATTGATAATACAAATGAGTTTTAGAAGTTGAGTCAAAGATTACACCACTATAATATGAGCTCAACTCATCCTAATTAATTTTATAATAATTAAGTGATGATTTGGGTTAGATAAAAACGTTACATCTATAAAAACTTGGCGATTCATTCTGTAATTAAGGGGATTGGGTTAGATAAAAGCGATGAAATCCGTCAAGAACCCAACCAAAGTTGCAGCGGTCTTGAGGATTACTTCGAAACATATACCTGAGTTCCCAACATTACCCCATCCTTGAATCTGGACACAAATACTGCAGAGGGGGGGAGAAACAAAAGCCCGTTGCCAAACTATTCATATTCCCATAGCTCTACATGATTACACTGATCTGGAAGGGATCACAACTGATAACCCAAGCAAAACCATGCCAGAGAGCTTCTTCACAGCAGTTGAAATACCTCAACAGAGACCATACAATCAACTCCTTTTCCCAACAGTTCTAACCCCAAATCCCAAAACTACGCTCCCTAGTACCCTGTCTCTTACTACACAGACCGTAAGAGATCAAAAGCCATGGCTGGACTCTCTCCTTTACAAAAGTGGAGCTATTTTGTTCAGAGGGTTCCCCTTAAACTCTGCTTCTGACTTCAATGACGTGGTTGAAGCTTTCGGCTACGATGAATTGCCTTATGTTGGCGGCGCCGCCCCTCGGACCAACGTTGTTGGCCGTGTTTTCACCGCCAATGAGTCCCCGCCTGATCAGAAAATTCCTTTCCATCATGAAATGTCTCAGGTACCCTTTTGTGAATACGGTTTTGTTCAAATTCGGTTCGAAATTTTAGTGGTTTTTGGTATGTTGAACGTTGTCTATGCGTATTCAGCTATTTGTCTTGAATTTGGTTCAAATTTTGCAGTTCCTTCTTTGATTAGCACCTTCTTTGTTTGTCTTGAATTTGGTTCAAATTTTTGCGATTATGCTAAGTGGTGTTCCTTCTTTGATTAGCACCTTCTTTGTTTTAGAACTTTAGACCTTTAGCGGATGATCACCAATTAGAATAACAACTCGGTCGCTGGGGGCAGTGTCATCCTTGTAAGAATGGTCATATTACCCCGGCTTAGAACAAAAATAGTTTGGCTTTTAGGACTTAGTTACTTGGGCCTGAATGACTGAGATCGTGCCTTAACCTTTTATTAGTTTTTCTTGGCATCAAATGTGCTCCAACTCACAAGGTGGAGCTAGTTTATTTATTAGATTAACTAGCAGTTTTCAAGCTCTTCTTTGCTTCCCCTGTGGACTGTGGTTGATTAAGCTTCATGCGGATTATCTGTTAGTACTTTTTGCATTTTTCTGTTTAAGAACCGTGTGATTGCTACATGTTTGTCTAGATTTTCATCAGTTGCTTGTAGACTCAGGAACTTGAAAATCCACTTATTAGAACTTTTACGACTATGGATGCTTCTAGGATTGACCGGAACTTCCCTGGCTCATGTTACAGGTTCCGGACTACCCATCCAAATTATTCTTCTTCTGTGAAATAGAACCAGGAAGTGGGGGGAAACGCCTATTGTTCTCAGTCATATCGTATATGAGAGGATGAAAGAGAGGTATCCAGAATTTGTCGAGCGACTAGAAGAGCATGGATTGATCTATACACGAGTAATGGGAGAAGAGGATGACCCTTCATCGCCAATTGGTCGTGGCTGGAGGTCTACATTCTTGACTAAAGACAAGAGTGTTGCCGAGGAAAGGTCAGTATTTGTTCCTCGTCTTTTATTTCTGATGACTTACTTCTGTTTGTATAGCTGTTGTGAACATAGACCTCACTCCTCACCATGACTAACCTCTCTGAGATTTGGAGAATAGACATCAAACGTTATAAATGTGGACTTTAACGATCCCTTTCCCCTCGGTACTTACAGAATAAACACTCATCAGAGGGCTAAAGTAATAAACACTTCATTTTATTGAAGACTGAATTTTAATTTGAAGCAAGCTTCTAGCTTCGCCGAGTATATTAGTGACTCCATCACCTGTACTGCTGTAACTGCTAGTCAGCTTTGACGGACCTTTCCATGTGCAGAAGTGGCCAAGATACCCCTCCCTCTTTCTACATCAAAACTTCCCAAATCCTTTATGCACATAATTTACTGCCATAATTAGTATTGTTTTTTGTTTATAGAGAACATTAAGGTAAGAGCTGTGGTATTTGCAGATCAATACTCAAACCTTAAATTTATGATTGTAATGCAACCACTAGCGCAGACCAATTGGAAATAGGTTTCTAGAAAGCCTCCACGGAGCTTCAAATCTCTTTATTGGTCTCCTTGCGCTTAACATATAGCTGTCATACTTAGTACAAGTAGTGTGATTAAAAGTGAAGTAAATGAATGAGCGCCCCTCTAAATTCCAGAATGCAGCTTCTTTTTAACTTAGTCACAACTTGAATTTTATTGAAATTTGTTGACCCGTGTTTCTACAAGCAGAACTCCATAACCATTATGTATTCAGTTCCTTCTGATCTGGTAATCTTGTATTCGTCTATGAACTGTGTGTAAGGTTTTGCCTGGTCCATGACTCTTAAGAACATGTAACAGGGCTGCCAAGTTAGGTATGAAGTTGGAATGGATGGGGGATGGGGTAAAAACAATCATGGGCCCAGTCCCAGGTATCAAATTCGATAAGACAAGGCAGCGCAAGATTTGGTTCAACAGCATGGTGGCTGCTTATACAGGCTGGAAAGATGCGCGAAATGATCCAGTGAAGGCAGTAACGTTTGGAGATGGAACCCCACTTCCGGCTCACGTCATCTATGACTGTCTGAGAATCCTCGACGAGGAAAGCGTCGCCATTCCTTGGCATAAGGGAGATGTTCTGCTGATCGATAATTTGGCAGTTCTTCACTCTCGAAGGCCATTCGACCACCCTCGCCGAGTGCTAGCCTCATTATGCAAGTAAAAGTGGTGCCGATGTAACTCTTTATGTGTTAACTGGTTGCCATGAGTAGAATAAGCTGCACAGCACCTGTATCTGCTATTGCTAACAAGAGAAGATTAAGTTCTGAATAATGTATATATATATATATATATATATATATATATATATATATATATATATATATATATGTGGTTTCTATGTAAACCAATATGCCTGCTTTGGAAATTATGCTGCTGAATCCGTAACTTTTGGGATTTGAGTATATAATTATTTGATAAAGCTGCACTTGGCTTTAAAGCATAATAATAATTATGTCACAATAATGGGGCTTGGCTCCTCTCCGCGGCACACTATTTCCGCAATTTTACCTGGTACTGGACGTTGCACACATGACGAATCAAGAAATAAAAAAGAACTGGATGCAACCATGCCATTGAAACCTCTAATTAACCCATCGTTAAGTGTATAAGAGCACTGTCGTCCATCAACATCAAAATTCAAGGGGATAATATCACTGAACTCCCCTTGAATTTACTATAGCTGAAGACCGTATTTTGCTATCTTGTTTCTCAAACAGTAGACGCCCCACGTTTGTATTATTGTCATTGGCAGTAGATGTCCCAAAATAAAATCGAAAAATATTGTAGAGAGTTAATGTCGAAGTTGTAGCAGGTGTCACAGATAGACACGCCAGAGAGTACGGCAACTGTGAGATGTAAGGAAGGGATAAAACCAAGTCAGTGCCGAGTCTAAAATGGCATGAAGGTGATGATATGAAAGAAGGCACTGACTTAGTAATTGATAGCCGATGTCGATGATGGCACGGTGGGAACCGTTTTTTTTTTCCTTTTTGAAAAGTGGCAAGAACCCTACCATTAATAATAACGTAAACCAGAGTATAGAAAAACAAGATTACAGCTGCAAATAAGTGAACTAAGCTAACAACAATGAGTACATGACTCCTAAAACCCCCTAACCTTGGGAACCACCCCAGCCATCCTACAGGCATAAGGTAGTCTGAAAAGTGACATCTCATCTCGAGGTTGCAAAATAGCCAGATCCAGGAAGAGTCCGGTCTATAAGTACTGGAATATAACACCGGCCTATAAAACAAGCTAATCTTCGAGCTTCTGCCAAAAGCTGCTTACTTGCTAGACGAGTAAAGCAGTACTGTAAAGCGTCTAACATGTAAAAGAAATCGAAAAGGGCCAGGGAACACGACGTAGAGAGATCAACCTTCCCTGCCACCTATGAGAACTCGTTAGATAGTTGGTTCCCCCATGCTGGTTAGTAAACTCGATTAGGTGGGACTCAGGCTTTCGTTACTTTTATGTTCTACAGGTCTTTCAAATAGAAAGAGATGCTTTGGCGAGGAATTTCACATAATCGGATGCCAAGATCTTTCTTTGCATTTTTTGAAAATATATAAAATTCAGCCATAAGCAAAACTTCGAAGGGACATCTCATTCATTTTACCTTTCCCCTTTTGCAAGTGTGGACTATCATCATCTTAGAAAATGGGAACCTAAATATCCGACATGGTTTACGCTCTTAGTAAGGTCCCCTGGAATAGACTCGCTACGCAAATGCAATTGATGCAATGTTGTGCCTGAGACCATAAACAGATTTTCATGAACCCAGTTCTTACAGTGATAGATATGAGCGCAGTTAAGTCGGAGGTGCATATCATCATGAACAGAGTGCCGCTGCAAAGGGGGCTGCTTTTCATTCTGTTCCTCTTTCCACTTGGAGAGATGCCTCACATTAGGATCGAAAATTAGATTTGATTGTTCAGATTGCACCGCAAATCGCGTACGGGTAGGGGTCCATACTAGATAATGTTTCCTACTTTATCGCTAAAGCAAAGATTTTAAACACCGCGAAATAAGGGCCAATTCACAACTACACCGTACTCTACAGAATTCAAACTTTTCAAATCAGCATATGCTGATTTAATTCATCTTAAAGTAGTCAAAAGGTATAAACAGTAATTACAGGGAAAGAAATGGGTTCCTACTCCTATGACTTACGCCCATAACTTTTTCGATATCTGAACAATCCTAAAGCCGCATTCAGCTCCACCATGTCATATACAACAGCAAAACTTCCTCACACAAAGCAACTTACAAAAAGAATACACCTTTGAGGAAAGGAACTACAAAAAGAGAGAACGCAGGGGACAAATGACGTATGAGTGTCCCTGTTACAGTGTTACCATGCTAGCTATGCAACTATACACACAACTATAAAGATTTCGTTGATTGTACCTGAGAAGGGAGAGCCAAGCTACCTTCCTTGAACAAGCCCACTGAATACTTGGCTATTTCCCGCAAGCGTTGCTTCCCACTCCACAGAGGACAAGAGGATCTGCGAGAGGGATATCACAACTTGCTTCATGTCCGCCCGCAAGATGGGGTCGTCCTCCACACACTGTTTTGCCAACATGGCCAACTGCGCAACAAGATATATCGATGTAAAGAAGGGAAAGGTCAGTTAATATGTACCATACAAAAGATTTAATTTCAAGCATGAATGCTTATTTCTTAACAAGAAGCTTGAGCATCCACATTTTTATGTGACGTGTATGACTACGAACTAATATTAATAACTCATGCCTCACGCCCCTCTTATATTTCACCTCATGACTCTCTGGCCATATTGCTGTGCAAGGACAATACGGTTAAGTTACGAGCCAAAGGTGCAGGCAGCAATAGGCTTCTCATACAAAAATTCATGAGAAGGCTGCAATAAGCCTCTTAAACAAAGATTCATGAGAAAACTACAGGAAACAGAATACTCTACCCTAGTTATCTCATGTCAAGGAAAGAACCCACCCTTCCTTCCCTGTCTTTCGCTAAATAATCTCGATCAGATTCTTTACTATTATTCATTACGGTTCAATAAAGGAGCGAAGGGCTTCATAGGGTGTATCATCAATAATCTAGGAAAAGAAAAACACATTACCTTATAAACACAGTCGTGGGGATACAAGTTCATCAAATTAGGATCAATGTGATCTTTCAAGCTCGACATAGTCATGGAGTCGGGGGAGTTCCTAAGGGCTGCCAGCATCTGCAATTTACTACAGAGTAAATACATTTGTGCTGCTAGAAGTAAAAAGACTAATCGCAATCCATCAACAAAGAAGCAATTTAAGACACAGATGAAAGTGCCCTTGGTGATAGTAATTTCGTTGTGCAGTGAAGAGAGTTTGGTTGTTCACTAAACTCGTATTGGGTCATCCACCCTGTCTATATTGTAAATGTAGTCATTTTTCTATGATTTCTTAGCTAAAATCTCACTATAACAATGGAGCCGTCTACTTTTTCATTAGCATTTCATTCAAGCTTTACTTAAAATGACCAGGTCCACGGAACTTGAGCCTTGTACGTGAGTTGATTGCCATTTTTTTTAATAGCTCCATTTACGATTGTGGATTCTAAGCTAAAATATTATCAACAGAGTTAATGAGTCAATCTGATTCTGAAATCGCCCAAACTACCCCCTTAGTCAGTAGACCCATGCTTTTACTATATTAGATGTGTGGGAATTTTGGTGGTCAAAGACTGGTAAAATTAGGTACCCTGCTATCATCAGGGTAGACTATTCACAAATTTAACCTGTGTTTTTCTTGCTAATCCCTTGCAATTGTAAGCTCCTCTCTTTTCTTCTCCATTTTTACTGTTCCAACTGTGCAGCCATCAACACTAGAAGGAGACCATTTCCAGCAAAGCAATGTGTTCAAAAGTAGATTACACAGCAACCGTAGTCAGTCTAGAAGCATGTTGTGTTTCATTGTGCTCTTCATACAGGGGTTTTAATGCTCACTAATACCACCGACAAGGAACTTATATCACATCCTATATTTTCTCCCTCAGTTCTTCCTTCATATTCACTTGGCCTTTTTCACTTTTAGAAGAATCAGGAACAAATTACAGAAATAAATTAGGAGATGAAAGTTGAAAAGAAAATCTCTAAAAGTATAACTAGAGCTGTTCTTAGAAACTGAAGATTCCATGAAGTGGAATCTAAAAGCTTTTACTTCTGTATATAAAAGAGGTCCTTCTTATGTCCACAAGTCTCAAATTTCGTAGTTTTCTAGCATTTTACATTTTAGTCATGGCACATCATCCATATCTGCCTTTGTTCACACTAATCCTTATGACCATCTTTCAGGATACAACATTACGTGCACGACCTACAAACCAATATATTGCTAAATCGTGCAACAGCGGGACTTACAATGGATGCCAATGATCGTCTCTCAATATTCTTCATCACACTGCCTTCAGTTCGTGTAATAGCCTCCTTTCCGGATATCATCTCAAAAAGAACAACACCAAATGCATATACATCGCTCTTATTTGTGGCTAGGCCATCCCTTAGGTATCTGCAAAAGAATCAGGGGAGTAAAGCATAGCAAAGAAACCTTGTTGCAGTCTGCTGTTTCTAAAGTACATAGACTTACTCGGGAGCGAGATAACCAAAAGTTCCAACAACTTTTGTTGTTGAAGCCTCTCCATCCCAGGCTCTTCCAACAAGTTTTGCCAAACCAAAATCTGAAATCTGTACCCAGCAAAACCAATAAGAAACTAGGGGGCAAAATAACAAGAAAGCAATGAGGCAAAATAGGTAAGAACCTTTGCTCTAAAGGCACCATCCAGTAGGATATTGCTCGTCTTTATATCTCGATGCACATAATGAGGCTTAGTGTGCTCGTGTATATATTCGAGACCTCGAGCAGCATCAAGTGCAATCTGAAGCCTCATGATCCAAGAGAGGCTATGACCTACCCAAAAGACAGAGTTATGCTCATATATCACCTAGTATTTCCATGGGTAAACCAAACACACACTCATACAAACAGTAGCATCCAGGGAATATCCACAAAAAGGCGATATTTGGATAATCGCACAACTCATATATGCTTCCACGTTAAGATAAACTGTGCGTAGCCCAAAGCTTAAAGGCTAAGCATCTTAGTGCGCATAACAGCAGAGCCAATGGGCTCGAGCTTGAAACTCTGAACAAGCAGTAGTCTGAGATCCTTTTCTTTTTAAAAACCAATTCAAGCACTAACATCGTCAGAACAGCTTATAAGGCGTAAATTTTTCTTCTTCCTTTTTCTGGGCCAACTCAATGTGTGTTGGAGAACTAGAAGTGCAAGGTGACATAGTTATGCAATGTGTGTTGACATAGTTATGCAATGTTTTCTAATCAGAAACAACGATGCAGTATCTCTACAACAGTGCAGATACATGAAATCATACCCTTGTTCTGAGGATCATGCAAGTGGCTTTTAAGGGATCCCTTCTGGGCATATTCGTAAATGAGGAAGAGTTCGTCACCAGTAGCTGCGTAACCAATTAATTCTACCTTGATAAAGTCAAATACAAATAGAAGTCAAAGCCTAAACTGCTGACACATAAGCAATAAAGAAAGAGCGACATAGAAATGATAAGGAAAAAAGGAGCAGGCACGAAAGCAACTGTAATAGGCATTACCAAATTTGTATGATGAACCTTGCACAAAACTTTCATTTCTGCCATAAATTCTTTAGTTTTTGTAGCAGTCATCCTTTTGATTGTAACTTCCTGAAAGGATTCATAATACAGTCCAATAATAGTGCTGCTGGGTAAATCTCTTGAAAAAATGATTTAATGTAACAGACTACCAATAACAAAGTAGATAGCTTGATACCTGGTCGCAAAGGAGGCCGTAATACACAGAACCATAAGTTCCATGCCCAAGAAGATTCGAATCGGAGAAACCGTCAGTAGAAGAAAGAATTTCATCATACTTGAAAACCATAGGTTTCTCCATTTCAAAGACATCGGTACCAACACCATCTGGAAATTAAACGAGTACGGAACATTATGGGTAAAAGGCGTTAAAGACTGACAAAATATCTTTGGGCCACAACGGATGCCACTGTGACATATTTCCATCATAAGAAAGGTAGTAATTAAAAAGAGAGCAACTTAAGTATATATTGAACATTTATGAGCAAATAAACATGGTGAGAAAATTCAAACCTTTTGAAATATTTATATGACGGTCACTTGATTCCCCATTAGCTTGTCTCCAATCCCCAGACTTGTAGCAGTTGTATCTCCCGGAAGCACAACAAAAACGACTGGTCCCAAGAATATGGAACTTATGAGAAGTCTTCTCATCGGGATCTTTTGTACTTGACGACCTCAAGAAGACAAAGATAAGTACAACTACAACAATCAGAGCCAAAACAACCCCTATACTCCCTATAATCCACTGATATGGTACGTGACCCTTGTGATTCAGCTGTTGTACTGCAAAAAAACCAAAAAGATAATAGAATCTTGTACCATAGAATAGCAGCGTACCAGTAACTTAATAAGAAATGAAAGGAGGGATGGAAAACATGAGAGCAAAGGACCAACAGTTAGTGAGAAATCACAGTACTGGTGAATTCTTTACTTA
Organism: Escallonia herrerae; assembly: GCA_033070095.1. Lineage (NCBI taxonomy): Eukaryota > Viridiplantae > Streptophyta > Magnoliopsida > Escalloniales > Escalloniaceae > Escallonia > Escallonia herrerae. The sequence goes on from JAVXUP010000908.1 coordinate 101,567, forward strand.
ACGGTTTATATTGCAAGAAGTTTAGAGATAAAAAGATATCATTCTAAGGCCCCACTGGCTACAAACCCCCCGTATACACGATGTAAGCAAAAAGCATAGACAGGAACTTTATTAAATAAAAAGAGGCTTGCCATATATCACCAAAAAATGATCTGCTATGTAATATGTGATGATTCAGATTATATTCAAAAACTGCTTCAGTTCATATTCGTTGGTAGTGATTTGACCCTTCTCTTCTATAACTACACAGCTAAGCGCTTGCTATCCCTAGAAAAATTGGGGATAAATGATTATTAGTAATAAACATTGGGCCCCATAATTTGTTAGTTAACAGGACAGGACAGGACAACAGTAGCTAAATAGCTACTAGTATTGGGGGCTAATCCACGCTCAGGGCTGAATTCTTTTTTATTTTTCCAGCACATCTCAGCTATCCGCATCGCACAATAGACAGCTGAGATGCCTTTTATTTTTGAGGACTTTCGGCTATCTATCTATCTATCCCACCCACACCACCGCAACCCACCGACAAACCTGCCAACACCACTCTTCAGACCCACAAACACAAACAATGCCAATGCACCACCCACAGCTAGAGGAGTCAAACTAGCCGGATGCCCATGGGCCAGCCCAGAAAAGCCCGAGCCAGCAGCACTTGAACTGTGCAGGCCCAGGCTACAAGGGCCAAGGGCCTGGACCGACGCTGAACCTATTTTTCTCCAAAAAAAGGGCCCGGCCCGACCAGTTTTGGGCCCAAAATGGACCAGCCTGGCACAAGTTATCAAGCCCAAGTGTCACGGGCTGCCCCTTGCACCCGCCTAGCACAGCGCCCCCGCGCCCATCCAGCTCAGCGCCCCCGCGCCCTTCCAACAGGCGCCCATGCGCCCTCACAAGTTCATCAAGTCTCGCGCCCATGCGCCCGTCAAGCACAGCGCCCGCGCGCCCAATTGCAGTGCCCGCGCACGTCAAAAGCCAACAGTGAAGATCTAAAGATCCAGGCGTGCGTTTTTGCTCAATTTTGGTGGAGACCACTGTTGTATATATTTAAGTTTCCCTGTAAAATTTCAAGTCATTTCGAGTTGTATTTCTCTAAAAAGGGGCACTATGACTCCTCGCACATAGTTACGTCTACTACTGTCACTTTGGTTTTTCCTCCTAATGGTACTATATGGGAGTCATGCACACCCATACCCGAGAGTCCCTTGCTTTGTTTTAGCTTGCCTGTCTAGCTAGATTGCACACTGTGGATGCAAACAAAGCCTTTTGTAAGTTGTAATGATGCTATTGAAGTAATGAAGATATTTGTGACCGTTTTGCCCTCGTGTTGAAAGTTACTCTTTGTGCACTGTTTTATGCGATGTTGATGCACTGCTTGCTTTAAATTGTTGAGATTGGTTGGCGGACTCTTCTTGCGAGCGGCAAGTCGAGTGCCACACACGGTTTCCTTGTGCCATCAAGGGCCACCGATGCCTTTTATTTTTGAGGACTTTCGGCTATCTATCTATCTATCCCACCCACACCACCGCAACCCACCGACAAACCTGCCAACACCACTCTTCAGACCCACAAACACAAACAATGCCAATGCACCACCCACAGCTAGAGGAGTCAAACTAGCCGGATGCCCATGGGCCAGCCCAGAAAAGCCCGAGCCAGCCCGGCCAGCACCTTGAACTGTGCAGGCCCAGGCTACAAGGGCCAAGGGCCTGGACCGACGCTGAACCTATTTTTCTCCAAAAAAAGGGCCCGGCCCGACCAGTTTTGGGCCCAAAATGGACCAGCCTGGCACAAGTTATCAAGCCCAAGCCTCGCCCGACCTGACTCGCAAACTTTTTGCAAAATTTTCTCCGCTTCATCCTAACGGCCACATTTCGTAAAAATGTCATTTTTACCCCTCCAACAGCTATATAACGGCTATTTTGAGGGGTATTTCCATCCAACCTTATTCTAACAACTCTTTTATGCAGCTTTACACATTTACCCTTCCCAACAACTACAAAAGGCTAGTTTTAGGGTATTTTGGTCTTTTAAGAGACTTGAAAAGTTTATAAATTGATTCATTCTCTTCACATTCTTCGCACCTCAATTACGATTAATAGCAATCTCTTAAACACAAGCTTTCTTGTGCATTTTTGTTTGTTAATAGGTACTAACTCTCTCAAATTTTCAATTACAAGCATTTCTTAATTATTAGTCGATAGCTTTTAGCTATTATGATAAGCGGAGCAGCAATTCGAGCATTGAAAATCTTCCAGATGATCAGGCTATTTCTTTTTCTTTTCTCAACTTTTTAGGATATGATTTTCTCAAAATATAGCCTACATTGTCTCCTTAGATATTTTTCAAACGAATCAACTATGTTTAAAATAAAGAATATATATGGACATGTTGATTAGGCAACTTCACCTTTTTTGGGCAATTTTCCTATGCATAAAAAAAAATAGGTAACTTCGCCTGTTTGCTTACAAGCAGCCAGTCCCAAGCCTATATTAAAGAAGGAACGCCTATTAAAATATTTATCATAAAATTAAGTTTGTTACAAAATTAAAAAAGGATTTTTTTTTAAAAAAATTAATTTTGGGCAAACATGGGTTCGGCCCTAAATTTTGGGCCAATGGCTTGAACTAAGGCTGGGCCCTCATACATGAGTAAGCCTGGCCCGTTTGAGACCTCTATCCACAGCCAACTTCAGCAACACCGCCACGATACCCACGACTGCAGATGGTCGACCACCACCAATCGTACGTCGTAATTTCATGGATCTTCATTTAGATTACAGATCGAAGTCTAGATCTGTAAAAGTGCGGGGCGGAGATGGAACTAGAGAGAAGACGACTATGGCTGGATCCGGGCCGAAGGTCGATTACCACCGCATCGTGCAAACGGAGGGAGTGAGAGAAAGGGGGATTTTAGTGCTTAAGGTGCTGTGGCGGCAGCGGCGTCGTTGGCGCAATACAATCGGCGCAGGCGGCTCTTACAATCATGGTGGTGATTGTGAGGATGTGAGGATGGCGGCGTGGGAGTTTGTCAAACCTGATGAGAGTGTGAGAAGAGTAGAGAAATAGAAGAAGCAAAGGAACAGGAGAGGCAACTTTGAAATGAGAACAACCTCCCTTCTTTGGGGCGGTTAGGCGAAGTAAGTTCAAAGAAAATATCTAAGCAGACTATTGTGTGACGCGGACGGCCGGATCACAACTGGAAAAATGGGGGGTTCCCCAGCGCTTGGTGTGGATCAGCCCCCTTAGATATTACGTGAATAAACAGGTTACAGAAATAAGAGGGAAATCCATATGATCGTTATACTTGGCCACTATACTGGAGTAGTAAAAAACTTGAGCTAAATGCCACAATGGTACCAAACAGTTCTCTAAATAGTCAGCCCCACACCCACCAGCCCGTGCCCCCACCCCCACAGAGAGAGGGAGTAGGTGACACTGCCCTGCTTCTATGTAAACAGGTAGGATATGTGTAGCTAACCCGTTAAATTGATAGCCAGAGGCCAGTACTACAAAAGTCCTATCATGTCACGTCCGGTTAGAGACTTAGAGCCATGATGCAGAAGTGGAGGCTATATGAACAGAAGAAAGCAATAGGAAGGACTGGAAGATAGCCCTGTCGATATTGCATTACAGAGAGAAAAATAAACTGGCTTTTATGTGTATAAGACTCCTTTTCTTGAAGTTGAAGACAATGATGCGGGTCATTTCCTTATCTTCCCTACATAATCCTAGGTTTGACTTCATAAGAGCCAATATCTTATAAGTATGTGGATGGTTGATCTCGTGCACACTGCACGTGATATAAATTTCGAACCACATTTCTCTTGACCTTTCTTCTAACATAAATTTTTTTATCCCAACAAATTTGCATCACAGATTCCAGATTCTTGAGACTATTGCCACAAGTTCAGAGTCAAAAGAGCTTCACTTGACTTCTAAGGACACTGCATGGATTTATTCTTCATAAAATCATCTAGTAAAGAAGGCAACGAAGTTACAACAATGTTACTCATCATGACTTCTAGCCAGAAAAGTCCAATGAAAAGAAAGTTCTACAATGGATTACCTTAAAAAATAATTCATATGATATATCCAAGAAATAAAACAGCCAAAATTAACACCAGTAACTTATGTGGAGACATTCCATACCTGTACCATTATTTACAGAAGGTGCTGGAACTGGAGCTGGAGGAGTGACATTGTGTACAGGATAAGGTTCACCAGGGACTACAAGAAAACAACCAAATGCGTAAACAGTATAAAAAAAAACATGATGCATGGTGCCTAGGGAGTATTGTTCAATCCAAATAAAAGGATCTACCTTCTAGACTTTGACATGAGAAACAATGTATTGAAATAAAGCTACAATGTGTTATGAAAGCCAACTACTTTTTGATTTTCTATTTCTTCCGGGTGGCAGCACCACATATTAGACACCTAATGAAATAGTTAATTCTACATAATTCTAGCTTCAGTAGTGTCCTTGGACCCACATGATGGTTCTTCAGTGATAATACATCAGCTTTCCATCAAGAAAAAGTATTTCTGTCCACGAGAACGCAAATCTTAAGGCCTCCATTATATTATGTGAACACTCAGCCTTGGCCTCTATTCTCCAGATTTTCTTTAAACCTTCATCATGTTTTCTGTTCTCATTATGACATAAGTTCTTCACTAAGCTGATGTTCTTGACTATTTCTACGCAATACTAACATAAGTACTGCTCCAATCGAGTGACTAATAGAGGGTAACGGAGATACAATAGATAAATGGAAAGATATTGGTTCCTCAGAAAATCAACTCATTGAAACCCCGTCCTAACAACTCGGGGGTTGACTAAAGGTACTTCTAATTCCGCTTGTCTATGACAAAAAGCAAGTTATCAAAGCTTTCCTTACTATCTCATGCACATTAGTTTTCCAAGTACCTCCGGAAGCTTAACACATACACACACACGCACACACACACACACGTGCAAACACGAATTAGAACGCCATAGTACATGACCAATGTGATACGACCTTTTTTCATCATCCAATGACAGAATACCGCAGGTAGTGAAAAACTACTAATTTCAATATTTCGATATCACGTCAAATTAGCCAATCGAACACAAACTAATAACACCCAAATTGATCAAATTGAACAGAAGCGGAGCGAAAGGATGGCCATACCCGAATTCAGCGGAACGTAATACAGCCCCCCCACAGTAACATTGTCGGGATCGCTAATCCCATTCACGCTCTCAATACTGCCCATGCTCACCCCAAACCTACTCGCCAAGCCCTCCACGCTATCCCCATCCCTCATCACATAGCTCATCAAATAATTCCACAGCCCGCTCGAACACCCACACATCAGCTGGACCGACACCACCGCCCCGGACCGGGCCGTCCGGTTCGAATAGCCCGACAAGAAAGCCAGCCCACCGTACGCCCGAATTACGACGTCGTGCACGGATCCGTTACTCTCTCTCACGGTGTAGGTGGTTCTGGTAAGGTATTTCTTGGCAGGCGACGCACAGGAGCAGTTCTTGCGGACTAACACGTAGTCGTTTCGGTCTTCAAAAGTGACGTCGTTTGGCAGCACGTCGAACATGCTCTGGATTACGGCGAGGGTCTGGTCTGGGCTGGGCTTGAAGGCCAGGAAGGAAGTGCAGAGGCGAGTGGTGTCCGTGCAGTTGAGCGGAGTGGGGTAGGCAGCAATGAGAGTGAGCGGAAGTAGCAAAAGTAGGAGGAAGAGAGGTGTTTGTAGGGAATTCATTGTCTTGATTAATCGGAGGCAATGGTGTGAGTTCAGCAAAATTTGGAGGGAAGTTTGGGAAGCAGAGACACGTGGAAGCCAAAAATGGCGGAAATGGAGGGGTGTTTGGCCGGATTTTGCCGAGTGTATTTCGGGGATCCGGAAGAATTAGGGAGGTTTTGTGGTGGCGAAGGTGGTTGGGTTGGGGGAGGAGGAGGGGGTTTGAAGGACAGGAGGAGGGAGGAACGAGGGCACCGTGAACACAGCATTTTTGACAGACTGACAAAAGGGTAAAGCCATTGCCTCTTAGAGAGGGGAATTACTTGTGACCTGGAGATTTTGGAGAGTTTTTCATTAATATGACTAAACTGACCTTAACTTTCGTATTTTTTGGGAGATGATGATATTATTACGAGGCATAAAAGATGGCTTAAAAGTTAAGATTAAACGGTTACTAAGAGATTAATAAAGAAGTTGGTCATCCTGTTATATATATGGCGCTGTCACTGATAATTTGCAACTGTTCAGATTACGAATAACGTGTTTACTTTTGATTTTGTGGTCATAAGGGATACAAGTATTTATACTGTTCAATAAATTATAAGAGACGTTCGAACTAAGTTCGGTAATGCTTGACCAAAATTCATGGATAGAGATAAACTAGATAGCCAAACGTGATGTTTTCAATCACTTATATACGTAGTCGTGTTAATTGTTGGTGTGAGGACAAGAATCTCTCTTTGTTTTTTTTTATTCTAAAGTATTTAATAGAGCTAATAATTTTTTAAAAAATAAATAAGTGAATAAAGTTGCAATGACAGACAGAGGAGCATGAAGCTGATAATCATGACAAATGCATGGAGAATAAAATCAAAAAGTCACATCTTAAATTGTTTATAGCTCAAGTTGGGAATGATCTCGATTTGATAAGAAAGCATTTAATGGACGATAATGATGCTCAACAAGCAGCTGGAGGGAATATTTCTTTGTTTTCTGCTAGGAATGCATCCATTTAGTTTCTGTCCTTCAAGCTCATTTCAATAGAACATTTATGAGCTTTCAATATAATCAACTTGTAAATCACGTACACCTGATTGCACCATTTAATGTTTCACGAGAATTAAAATTTCTTTTGTTCAAACTCAATTTAAAATGTCTCGACAATGCAAATTTTTTCTCCAAAATACAGAACGTTTATTGCTCAAACGGTGGAGTTTAAATCTTTCATGATCGATTGCATTAAGAACTTCGGAAACCCCTTCCTTCCAAAATCCAAAGTTGTGCGCAGACCTGGCAGCACCAGCGAGTTCATGCGTTACCGTACTATCAATTCGTCTAACTTGAGAAGGAAAAAAAAACTTTTAACTTGATCACTAAAAATTACATTTAATTATTAGCGAAGTGATGAGTACGTCGTTCCAGAATGAGGTCGTTTCCACTATAAGCCGTGGCACGAAACATTGCTAGCGATTTTCTAGGAGACAAATCACATTAGACTTTAATTGCTATCCAAGTTGGGACAAAATTCTACAAAGAGTAAGGCCATGAAGGGGAAATGACTCCACGAGATGGGGAATCGAGGCTGTTTGGAAAGCTCACAACTTGCGAGAAAATGGAAAGGATGAAAGAGCAACAATAGGTGGGACCCAGGATACGGGCTTGGACGCGTGGTACGTCAAAGAATTGCCAAGGAATTCTCTAGGCAGAATATGAGCGACATCACTTTTTTACAATTTGTGTCCGCGTTTTGAAATTGTTTCTTTTACTTACGTTGGGTGCCTTAAAAATTTGCGTCAAACGTAAAATTACAGGTTCAATAACTCTTGTCGCATCTACATGTTTGTAAAAATAATTTCTAGATGCTTACACCGTCAGACATTGGTCATGGAATGCTTAGGATAAGTTGTTATTGTAGTGTCACAATAAAAAAATATGGTGAATATTGACTCCGGTTAGTTCACTAATACTCTACTTGTTGGTGGTAGCTTTCCTCTTCTTTTTTTTTTTTTTTTTTTTGTGATTTCCTTGTTTTACTTGCTTCCCGAAGACTTTTTTTTTATTTTAAGAATGACCATTAGATTATGAGTTTGTTAATAGACTAATTTTTCTGCCATTACTCTTTAATTCTCTAAGTTTGTGCCATTCGATGTGCTGATTTGCTGGTTGTTGGGAGGTAGTTGTTTTCTGATTTGACCGTGTTTGTGGGATTGGTGGGATCGTGACAGATGAGGGTATTGAGAGAGAAAATTTCCCTCTTCTCCGCCATGAGTTAATGGCAAGTGAAAATGACTAGTAGTTATTACCGAAAATGATTATTATGGGTCTGTTTGACACAGTTTTTTTTTCAGTGATTAATTTTTAAAGAACAGTTTTTAAAGAGTAGCTTAATTTTTTTTTTTTACAAAAACAAGTTGGTGTTTGATAACTCTTTTTTTTTAGTTTTTTTTTTTTGGTGTTTGGTAACCCTTTTTATTTTGACTTTTTTTTTTGTGGTGGTTTGCGGTGGCAGTGGTGTGGCGTAACGGTGGTCGACAATGGTGGTGGCCGGCGGTTGTCGCGGCAGTCGCTGCCGGCGGTGGTGGCCGGAGGTGGCTGCCGGAGGTGGCCGCCCGGTGGTGGTTGCCAGCGGCCGGAGGTGGCTGTCGGTGGTTGCTGTCTGGCGGCGGTGGGCGGTGGCTGCCGGAGGTGGTGACCGGAGTGGCCTCCGGCCAGCAGTGGTGGCCACCGCCCACCGCTGCCCGGTGGTGGCTACCGGCGGTCGAAGGTGGCTGTGGTGGTGGCTGCCGGAGGTGGCCGCCCGGTGGTGGTTGCCGCTGGCAGGAGGTGGCTGTAGGTGGTTGCTGTCTGGCGGCGGTGGTGGCCGGAGGTGGCCTCCGGCCAGCGGTGGTGGCTGCTGACGGTCGGAGGTGGTTGTCGGTGGCTGCCGGTGGTGGGTGCGTTGTGATGGAGGTCTCAAAAAAAAAATTAAAGTGAAAAAAAAAGAGCTTTTTCCTCTTTTTTACACTACAATTTAAAAAGTGAGTTTTTTAAATTGAAAAAAAAAAGAGTTACCAAACACCCCATTTTTTCCCAATTTTTAAAACTGAAAAAAAAAGAGCAAAAAAAAACTCCGTCAAACGGCCCCTATATCTGTAACGATAGGCTTAAAACACTCTTAACGATAATGATGTTTATATTGAGCATGAACTCTTAATGAAGTGATAATTGAAATGTATCACCGAAGAAGACGCAAGGTACGTAGCTTAGCAACCCCTCATAGGTCACCTTGGCGCACCACACAGTCTACCGAGAATGCAAGGAAAGATTTAGTGGACATTTTTGTCTAGCTGAATGTAGAAATTTAGCTGATCTGGTGCAAAAATTTATTAGACAATTCACACAATGTCGCGCATCATCACAAAATTCTCACTCCTAATGACGCTGCGGCAATATTCAATCAAAGCTCTCTAAGGACTCCCCAAGGATGGCCTTAAATATCATTTCCATTATTATCAGATGAACTGCTCATTTTATAATCAAAGTATTCTATCTTTTTTTTTTACAAGCAAAGTCTTCTATATTTCAATTATCACTCGGAATCACTCTTGCCAACTACGCCACCTAGCATCGATTTCTCATTATCGAAGGAAGTTGCAGCGTATCTTAACAACCACATGCAGCAGAAGAAACAGAACGTTTATCTTTACACTTTGTTATGCTGAAGTTGCAGCATATCTTAACAACCACAAAAGAAGAAACAGAACGTTTATCTTTACACTTTATTAGGTTGATTTATATCTTTATTTTGTCAAGTGTATTAGCGCAAAATATTATTATATATTAGAATAAAGATGCAAAAGAAATGAATAATTCCCAAGAAGACGCATATCAACAATTGTGGGGCCTATTGACCAGATTAGGTGCATGTGGATATAGCTGGAAGATGGCAAGTACGGGGGCAGGAAGATAATAATGAAACGCCAGCAAGTAAACACACAAAAGGGTGCAACTTTTAATGCTCATCTTAACAAAAATCATTTTCATTTTGTCAGATGACGAGATGATGTGAGGCTTTACCCTTTATTGTAACGATGATGATTATGAGATGAAGAAGCTACTTAAAGATATTAATTGCTTTCTTAAAGGCCTTGCTTTTTGTAGCAAGTAATCAGTCATCCAGACTACAATCAAATGGCACTACTACTATAGTTACCTGCTCCTCTCTATGGTGGGGGGCAACTGCTGGAGCCTGGAAGTCACGTACCGAGTGTTTTTAACGTTCTTCTCTCATGTGTGTGCTTTTATCAGAATTTACGTACTCCATTTGCGGTTGAACCCGCTGATCTCTTTTTTCCTCCACCCTTATTAGCGAAACAATAATCATCTGCACGCGGTGCACCATGCATATTCCTTCTGATGCGGCATTCATCGTGCCTCGTCTTCCTACTGAACCTTCATTGCTCCGGATCTCTTCTTGCCAAAGCTCTAATGTTGTACGTCTGAAGACAATATAGACATAACAATACCTCATTTGATTCAAAACTCAAGCTATCAGGTGACAAGCCCATTGATATGTCAATATTTATGCAAGTCATTTTTTTATATCACATTTATCCGATGTGAAAATTTATTCTCGTAAAGTTATACGTGAATTTTCAGCAATCCAAAATATCTGGTTTGGTACTTAAACATTAGAGACTCTGTTTTCACATCTGTTTATGCTATCCCACAATTGACATGTTACAAAAACACAATAAGGATAATATTTAGTGGCAAAAATAAGGTGTAGACAAACATAAGAGGGTGTAAAAACAGAAGTTCGTTAAATTGGGCGACCACATTAGAGACCAGCATTCAGATTGTTGCTCTGATAGCGCGTATGATACAATGAAAGTATCACCAGTAAGATTTCAACGGCAAAATATGTCCAAACTAGTTGCTAAATATATAAGCAAACAGCAACAAAAGCGTTTATTAGAAATATATAAACGTCGCTAGAGATTACAGCACTTCTACTGTTTTTTCGGCCACAAAAGTGGACTAAGATGGTCATGCTATGCCCATAATTCGAAGGGTTATTGTTTTGTTGGAAACGACGAGGAGCTGTAGGAATATCGGCCATTGTTTGGGCTGACTGTGGCTGTGGATCATCCATATTATTATTACCGCCAAATTCGGCATTAACACAATACTGATAAATCGGTTCTGCAAAATTTTGAGTTTATTAAGAATCCAATAATTGCATAAGCCCCTCAAAGATTTTATAATTACCCAAATGGGAACGTATTATTCGCTAGTGTTATTCCTCTTTTTTGTGGGACCCTCAAAGTATTTACTATAATTTGTTTTTTTCAATAAAGTGATTTTCTGCCATTGCAAATTCTACAAATAAAAGACTTTAATATCGGGACATAAGGGTACCAAATGTTACAAAAGGGGTAGGCCAGTGCAAGAGTCTCCGCCCACCGCAGCAGCCTAGTAAGCATTCCTAACATGTGGGCTGGGTTAGACTGATGCTTTGTTACCGTATCCTGGCCCATATAAACTTGGCGATCGTACCTGTTCCACGAGATCATCGAGTGAGGTTCTACCGAAACAAAGAGAGAATATATATAATTGTCGCGCGTTTAATGTAATTCATAATTTTGGAGTTCTCACTACGTCATTCTTAAGCACGTATTATAAAAGCTCGCCATCTAAACAAATTGTAGCCGGAAGAAAATCAGTGCGTTCATGCGATTGTATGTTTCACTCATTGTAAAGTTCTTCCATTAGTTATCGTCAAATGTGACGCCTTCGAGACTTTTTGTACAAAAAATACTCGCGTGCATGATAATTTGGAGCATGACCCATTTGATTAGTTAGCTAGCAATTATTGATTGCCACAAGCTATGGTTATCGATAACACTATTGAGGCAGTTAATTATAGTTAGTTCCCTTGCAATTATGACAAAAGAAGTCGTTAAGATAAACCGCAAACCTTGACTCTAAACTCAAAAGGAGTGCAACAACCCACATAGCCAAGCTTATGGATCTAGCCTTTTGCCCCTTCTGATATGGCCATCAATCATCAAACCCACGAGCCTTTTACTTCTTGCTGGAGGGTCCATAAAGCAAACTTTTGAACTTTACAAGATTTTCATATAATAACAAGTGCGGCCATATTTTCATATAATAACAAGCCTTTTTCATATAATAACAAGACTTTCTTTTGGTTCCTAACATAAAATGGGTAGTTAAAGCCTATAAAAGAGTTTAATTCCTTCACTCTTTCCAAGGACTTTCCTTTTATTTCCCGGGGACATTGAAAGTGAATTGAACCAACTTGCCCATGTCTAGATTTAAGTTGCCCACGTTTTCAAAGGAAATGGCCAATGGGGCCTTGACAAGATCTCTCAATCTTTTCATTATCCAAAATTTATCATCGGCTTCAATAATAGTTACTATTATTAATAATACTTCGCACTTTATTAGTGCTGTCATTAGTCTAAGCATTCCTTGTTTATACTGCTAAGCCTACTTCATCATCATGCAAAATGAGTTGTTTAAATCTTTGGTGGTTCATACATAATTTAGTTATTTTTGGATCTAAGAGGCATAATGCGGTCCAGGCATACGTGTTTAGCTATCTATCAATCGTCAACAAGCTCAACCATATACAAAGTATTTAATGAATTATGAGTTCAATACATCCTGATTAGAGTCTTGAAAGACTTTAATTATATAAATTCTTTAATTAATCAATGATGTAAAACTCGATCAATCAACCCATTCTGCATTTAAGGTGGCTTTTAACGAAAGTAATATCAAAAGAGCATTGCTGTGAACTTTGCATTTGATATTATAAGCAATTATGTGTCGTGTAGGTGAATATTTGTTGTTAGCACTGTTATACCCGAGTTCGCGACATATCGCTGATTATTAGTCACTTACACATGGTTTAGAATATTGCATGAACCTCATGCTACTCAAGTTTGATCCATACCTGTTCAAATTAGGTTGCATATAAGCAAACCAAACTAAAATTTCTACCCAAACTAAACTGTCAGGATAGGTTCGAGCAGTCTTAGTGCAAACTTTGGCTAAACTAGATAAGATTATGCTTAAATGAGTGATTTTCAAAGCTACTGATGGACTGAATGTTTGCGCATAAACATATCTCGTTTGCTTAAATAAGTTGCAAGCATGTGCTGCTTGAAATAGCCATAATAATTAGTTTTTACATAAAATAACCAAATAAAGCAGCATTCTATATGGTTTGTTTGGGATAGAAATATGGGAGGATTTGCTAATGACTATATCTAAGTTCAATAAGTTAGGGGTTCCAACTTTTGAAAAATAGTACTCATTTGCTCGGGAAATCAGGGTATGCCAATTCGGCCAAGATTGTTAATGGAACCGTTTGGAAACATTGCAATGACTTCATGAATGGGAGCTCATATTCGTTGATTTGCTCAAAAAAGAAAGATTTTGTCTGCAGTGTGAGTCGTAGGAAAAGCTTATAATCTCACCATGAAACGATAAATGATGGTGGCTAGATATATCTAATGATTTTTAATAAGTGGCATTAACAAAACGTTGTTAATAATTTTTGCTAAACATTTTGATTGCAAGTCTAGAAGTAAGAATAGACTACAACCTCGCTACATAGTAACCCTTTAATCTTCACAAAATGTTGCTAGTGACGTTTTCTCAAAAATCTTAATCAAGCGATAATTTTTAACAGAACTAACTAAATGCTGCTAAACATATTTATCGACCACCTTTTGTCGCTGTATAGAAGGTTTTAACCCATGTTGTACCCAAAATTTCTCCGAAGTATCAAATGACAACGCTGCGAGCATTTGAGCTAGCAAAAGAAGAGAAAAATTACTGAGTTCATCAAGATTAGTAATTAAGCTCACGAAAAGGTTCCACATCAACCTTTGTTGACCAAAGCAACTTCTCCCTCTCTCAGACAGACAGATAGACAGAGAGAGCGATCGTCTTTTAATCGGTGGTGTAATCTTTGACAAACTGGATAATCAGAATCAAGAAAAGAAATCATCATCAGAATACCTCGTAAACTTTAATCATGGGGCATCATCAACTGGTAACATAAAGTTTAGGATAAAAGTAAAGAATATAAAAGCCTCCCTTTTTTTTTTCTAGAATGAAAAACCCTAGTGACTGAAGTGACAGATACATTGCACCCTAAATCGGAACTGACATAATTCGCCCCTCCACCAACAATTATATAAACCAAATCGCAGAGGCTTTACATGTAGTCGTTGTTATCAGCATCTCCCTTTTTTGGGTGTCAGCAAATCCACGCTTGATGCTTGTAATTATCTGAATCACCAGCCATATCCCCCCTCTGAACGACTCACATATTTTGTCACGCTCGCTGCTTTTATAATGCATGGTAAAGATTAGGGTTCCGAATGCTTTATTATAGCTTTTGATTTCATTAATCCAGGTTATCAAACAAAAAAAAAGTTATTAAAAGAAGTCGAGTTCATCACCTGTTTACTTTATTCACGTATTTGACAAAATATTGTAGCTTAAATTAATACTCCAAATCATACAAATTTATGTATTGTAATAATTTGGACGAGAGTAAATAATACAATAACATAATTACCATATATATAGACCGGATGCTATTGAAAGTGGTATTATTTTAATTTAGTGCCAATCTACAACTAGATGATGCGGTGGTAAGTTTTGAGAGTAAATAATATAATAACATAATTACCATATAGACTCGCCGTATGCTATTGGAAATGGCATTATTTTAGTGCCAAGCTACAGCTACATAATGCGGTGGTAAGTTTTGAGAGTGAATAATACAATAACATAATTACTGGATAGACCGGATGCTATTGGAAGTGATTTTTTTTTTATTTATTCCAAGCTACAACTAGATGATGCGGTGGTAAGTTTTTAGAGTAACAATAACATAATTACCCGATAGACCCGCCGGATGCTATTGGAAATGGTATTATTTTAGTGCCAAGCTACAACTAGATGATGCGTTGATAACTCTTACCTAAACACTCTTTCAAAAGGAGATACATTTCGTTATGTATAGTGTACAAATTAGAGTCGAGAGATTATGAAAAGTGGAGGGGTTGGTCCATGGAACTTCCGGTGCGGTATAAGGAGAGGGATGGGATGGCAAAAAGTACCCATAAAAGTTCTTGTTTACAAACAAAAAATGAAGCCCGTTTGGTAAGTCCCATGTCGACAATACATAGAATTTGAGATTGGTTCTTATACTTAGTGGGCTCCTCCTATTCCAACGTATCGAAGACAAGACAAGGCATTAGAAGAACATTATCCTTGAAGGAGACAGTGATGGAAGCAAACCGGGAAAGCAGAGAGGAGATATCTCATCTCTACGATATTGACAATCAACAAAGCGATCCCATTTCAATATAAAAGGTTTGAGGAGGACATTGCGGACACATGTCAAGTGGGTTTGGAGTCCTCGGACCTGTGGTGGATGACTTGTGGGATGTTTGTTGAAAAAACGTGGAATAATACTGGGAACGAAAAGGGGGCGGCAGCCACAAGCAGCACAGTTCACACGCAATGTTCCTTTTCCTTTTTCGCATGACCAACCACTTCTCCGAACGCCAAAGGCGTGAAAGAGTGAGTGAGTGAGTGATCGGTTGGTGATATTTGAGTGAAAGGTGGAAAGGCAAGTCTTGATGTGGAGAGGACATTGCGAAAAAGGGGCCATCAAGGAGGATTTTTCTGGGGCAAATATCCCTTTGGGTCTTGTTTGGCTCCAAGGGAGGAGCCCCTAGGTTCATGGCTTGATAGGGACAAGCTTTAATTGTAACACATTCAAGGACTCTGGTGTGCTTAATGGAACCCCCTGGAATTTGAGTTTTGGTACACATCGTTTTCGGTCCTAACTGATATGGTACATTCATATTATGAGCAGCTGTACACAGACGGCACGGACGGAGGCAGAGATTTTGTCATTTTTGGCATATTTTGACTATTTTGGCGTAAAATGAAAAAAAATAATAATAATAAATAGGGATCTCCAATATTGGCGATGCATACAAAGTATAAGCGTTGTGGCATGCTATATTTCTAAAAGAAGCAACGAATTGGTGGCACGTCATAAATGGTATACAATTGTTGGTAAGTTGTTAAGGCACTATTTTCACATAATTGTCGTATGAAGTATACACAAAGCGCATAATTTATTTACATTATTTTATAGTACTCATGACTTGTCGTTAACATTTCACGAATCTCTTGTTCATGTAACAAAGGTCAATGAAACTTAGAGTCCTCTCGGATCAAAATTCTTGGTACGACGTTACTACTACATATGTGTCTTGTAAATGAAAGATTGGTGGTATCTCGTCTCCTTATAAGCATGACACGGCTGAGGCTAACTTCAAATGGGACTACTAAAACTCGAAAACATGTTATTTAGATTTACAACTCATCACATGCCTTCCTTCCCAATTGCTAAAAAAAATCCCATAAACTAGGTTCTCCCCTTTGACAATTTTGAGATAGTGCCAAAAAAAAATGAAACAAGAATTATTACTGAGAGAACCGAAGTAACCGCAAAGAATGGTTCCCTCGTGATTAATTACGAAGGGATGGCGAATGACACCCCCTCGTAGTGTGGTGGTGGTCACGCTGTATAGAGATGAAGCGGATGGCGATTAGGAATTTGGGCTAATGGGGCCACCATGTAGGAGGTGGTGGTGATGGTCAGGGTGTATGGAGGTAAATGTATGGCGATTGGGGTTTGGTCGATAGGCATCCAAGTAAAAGCGGTGGGGGTCGGTTGGATGAGTGTTCTTGAAGGGGGAGTGCTGGTGATTAGGGTTTGGGAAAGAGTCGCCTCTGTGTAGATGTTGTGGCAGACTGGAGTTTGGTCGGTAGGACTCTCATGTAGAGTCGACGGTGGCAGTGGACGGGCTATGTGTGACAATTGCGATTAGGGTTTGGTTTCCAGGGGTCGACGTGTAGATGCAGTGGCGCGGCGAGGATGTACTGGTCGAACGAATCAACTCATTGGTAGGTTTATATTTTTTAGACTACGTTTAATGGATATTTTTAGATCATGATTATATCTAGATTATGATTATGTGTGCAACAAGAATTGGTATTATCAAATAATATCATAGGGAATTGCAATTACTGTGAAAATTTCATTTTCGCTATGATTAATACATTCCCTAGAAAGGAAAGGGATAGTCAAATCTCATAATTTACGATCAATTCATTCAATATTTCCTTTTTTAGAGGACAAATTCGCACATTTTCGGTGGTGATTAGTGGTGGGTGCTGCCACGAGCGAAAATAAGGAAAGGAAGAAGGTGGATAGCAGCATAGATGTTGTGCTGGTTGCTCTGCGGCATCGGGTTCTCGAAAAGAAAGAAAAAAAGACAAAGGAATTGCGTTTAAAGAATTTGCCTTTCAAGTAATAGACAATAAAGTCATTTTGTCAAAACCGTAATGTATTCCAAGATCCCATTTGGTCAAAGGATATAGCTGATGTTTGTCTACACTAATGGAAACGGGGTATCTAATTTCCCCCCGTCTATAAAAACATAGATGTAATTAAGTCTTTTTGCTAATTAATAGAAGTGAGTTTGGAAAAAGGGCAGCTCTCTACGGTTTTGATGAAGCTTGAATCTTCAATTTGTAGGTTCAGAAAGCGTGTAACTACACTAACTAGTGGAGCTAACCTCACTTGTTTTAGACGGACCTGAAGGTCAACTCCATCTTCTCTTTTATAAACACATAACTAACCCATGAAAGTTTACCTAATAACAATTTACTCCACTCATATAAACAGTGTCGGCTTGAAGTATACTGAGCTAGATTCAGGCAGAGTGATCACAATTAACTGGCATCAAGGCTTGAACGATAATGATGACGACGATGACAAAGCAGGTTTCCCAACATTAGGTCGGCTGCTTCAAGATATTAGTACTTCCCAATCAATCATCAAAACACAAAAGACTTCACATTTTGTTCTTGTGGTTGGCTGTTGAAATGAAGTGCCGAAAACGGGGGAAAAGGGCCAGCATCCATAGGGAGATGCGATAAGTCTAGCACACCTTTCTTTGGTACTAGTGCGCCTCGTCCGACTTCCATTTTCGCAAGAACAAAAGGGCTCTCTATCATTACATGTATGACTCTTTCAAAAGTGCTACCAATTGCTCTCATCACTTGATTTGACTTACACCACGAGTTCGTCTTAAAAGTACATATAATGAAAAGAGAAGAAGGCCAGCGCTGGTTTTTGCATCTCAATGCTGTTTCATTCATACATATATATATATATATATATATATATATATATAGCTGATTCGTTGATAGCGCTAGTAAAATGGGAGATCTTGCTAGCGCGATCTGACCTGGGATGGACGGCTCAGATCGCGTATTTTTGCGGCGCTGTCAGTGGTCCGCTACACAGTGTAGCGGACCAACATTTTTACCATTTTGCCCCTGCTCCCCCTCCGCTACACTGTCTAGCGGATCACTTTCTTGGGTCCACGTTGACAGCCAAAAAGTCGTCCGCTAGACAGTGTAGCGGACGACTGACTTCCCTGACACAACTGACACATTTTCACGTGTTTGTACCTTTATTTCTACACACGACGGGTTGTCGTAATTCCTCAAGCTCCTTCGGCTACAATTTTCTTCTCCTTCGGACTCGCTTCCATTTTCAGCTCCCTTCAAGTTTCGAGTAAAACTTGCTTCAAGCTTCACTCAAGTAAGGTAAGTTTGCGAATGGTGAAGTTTTCTTTATGGATTGAATGGTAAAATATAATTTTATTTTGTTCGGACAAAAAAGTATAGATTTTTTTTATGTTCTAGAAATTTGTCACTCTATTCTTCAATTTGTGATGTTCTAGACATGATGTTCATAAAAAAGGTGTAATTTGTTAACTCTAAATAAAATTATAGTTTAATTCGATTTTTTGGCATGATGAATTCGTCTATTTATCTTAGTAATTTTAATTTGTTATGTTCAGTAAATTAATAATTGTTAATTTGGAGACACTTTCAGGGGTTATGCATATTGTATGTTTGTCATCCTAAATTGGTCTATTCGCCAAGGTAATTTTTAGGTAATATTTTCAGTTAGAAATGCCATTTGATTGTTAAGCGTAGTCTATTTCTACACAGGTCTTGTTTCACAATGTCTGATTTCGTGTCGAGCTCCAACGTCCCCGTAGATGCTAGTGATCCGTATCTAGGACGAACGTTTCAAACATTGGAAGAAGCTGAAGAATGTTTTCGAGCGTATTCATTGAGGGTTGGTTTTGGCATTAGAATAAAGACTACAAGAACAAGCAACGTAACAAAAAAGATATGCTCTCGCTTATACGAGTGTCATAGGGGCAGAAATCCACAGCAAAATGAGACACGCGTAGGCAATGATGACAGTGATGACGAAATAGGATATTCGCGTAGAAGACGGGACTGCTTTGAGCGCACAAATTGCCAGGTCAAGATGTTCGTAAGCTACAAAGCCAATCATGATCATTGGCTTATTACCAGCCTGGAACTGGCACACAATCACCCGTTAGTAACTCCTTCTAAGGTGAGTCAGATGCATCAACACAAGAAGATGGGTAAGGTCGCGAGGAGCCTAATTCACACAATGAGCAATGCGCGAATTAGACCTACTGAGATTGTTAATGTTCTTGCTGAACAGGCTGGGGGAATTCAAAATTTAAACTTTAACACGACAGACGTTCGTAACGCGGTCCGAACCCATAGACGAGCCGCGTATGACCTCAATGATGCGCAATCGACAATGAGCCTATTGAAACGGATGCAGATGGAGGACCCGCAGTTTACCTTCGATTATAAACTTGACGACGAGCATCGAGTTAGTACAATTTTTTGGGTCGACGGTCGTTCGAGGCTAGCTTATAAGCATTTTGGGGATGTCGTGACTTTCGACACCACATACCGTACCAACAAGTACTCGATGCCGTTCGCTCCTTTCACCGGCGTCAATCATCATTATCACTCCATCCTGTTCGGGTTCGCCTTGTTAAGGGACGAGAGCGAGGGTTCTTTTGTATGGTTGTTTAGGACGTGGCTGGAAGCAATGAACTTCAAAGCACCCAAAGTGATCATCACCGATCAAGATTTGGCAATGAAGAAGGCTATTGCGACCGTCTTCCCAGACACCCGGCACAACTTGTGCACTTGGCACATAAGCAACAAATACCCGGAACGTCTGCATCACGTGTACGCAAAGTATCCAGACTTTAAACAGGATTTTGACAAGTGCGTTACCAAGTCGTTAACGATTGAGGAATTCGAGGAGAGGTGGGAAAAGCTTGTTCGGGATTACTCATTGCAAGACAACGAGTGGCTCCAGCACTTGTACGAGCGCAAAGAGCAATGGATTGGCGTTTACACGAGGAGGTATTTTTCAGCGGGCATGAAAACGACGGGCAGGAGTGAATCTATGAATGCCACGTTCGATAGTTATGTGGGTACAGCTACCAATTTGAAGACTTTCGTTGCATCCGCACAAAAAGCGGTAGCTTCGTTGTTCGTAAAAGAAAGGGCTGCCGACTTTGCAACAACGTACAAACAAAGGAGAAGGTTGCTTGAGACCCCGCTGGAGCTGAACGGTGCCAAAGTCTATACGAAGGAGATCTTCTTGCTATACCAAGTAGAGCTGCGAAAATCGGGACGATACAGTATAAACAAGGTGGCAGAAATGTCTACGCGTGAGTACAAGGTTTATTCGCTCGTGAATGACCTCGTCCCTGAGAAGCTGCGCAGAATTTATACGGTGAGCCACGACACATTGACGGACTCGGTGACATGTGTTTGCAAGAAGTTTGAGTTCCATGGCATCCTGTGTAGACACATTCTGCGGTTTTTCACCCAGAAGAATATCAGGACAATCCCCGATAAATACGTCCTGCCACGGTGGACGAAAGGTGCAAACAGGTTGCACGGTACCATTTCCTTTCCGGAGCACCCGTATACTGACTTTGAAGAATCAGAGACGTTGCGGTATAATCATCTGGTGACGATGTTCACCCGTTTGTCCGTAAAGGCTGCTGCTACAATGGTCGGATATAAACATCTCCTCGAGGTAGCTCAGCAGCAAGAGCCCATCGTCGACCAGTTGGAAGCAGCTTCAGTCAGCAATGCGGTTGACACCGAGCCTACGACGGAATCAGAAGATGACGAGCCGGGGGAGGAAGACGACAATGATATCCGGCCGTTGGATCCAATTATATCGCAAACGAAAGGCCGCAAGAGATCTACGCGGATGAAAAGCTCAATTGAAACGGCAACTCAACCTAAAAAGCTGCGAAGGTGTGCATTGTGCAACAAAATGACCGACCACGACAAGCGGAACCATTACAAGGCACTGGGGATAAGTCCAGGGGGTTTGCAAGATGGGGAAGAAGATGACGCCGAAGATGAGGACGAACAAGCTGCAGTGGACCTTTAATTTTTTGTATAAGTTTGACATTTGTAATAATTTTTATATAAGTTTGACATTTGTAATAATTTTTCGACCGAATACTGGAATTTTTTTTCTGATGTAGCGGACGGATATGCATAGTCCTAATTTTTTTGTCATCATTTATGTCCGCTATACAATGTAGCGGACGTCATCGCAGAAAAACTTTTGGTCTTCATTTATGTCCGCTATACAATGTAGCGGACGTCATCGCAGAAAAACTTTTGGTTTTCATTTATGTCCGCTATACAATGTAGCGGACCTCTATCCTATTATATATATATTAATCAAAACGGGCAACAGCTTTTATCAGTCCGCTATATTCTCTATCTCTCTCTCCCGCTATATTCTCTCTCTCTCTCTCGAACATCTAACCCAAGCCGCTACCCCATCTACGGCGACCCACATCTCCGGCGACACCACCGTCCTCCCCTTATCGCCGACCTCGATGGCTTCTGGATCGGAGACCACCTACAATTTTATTGGCAACTTGCACCTGGCAGGCAAACACTTTTTCAAAGTCATGATGCCGGGATTTGAGAATGAACTTGTAGGCCATCCCTCTTTCTCTGTATTTTCGTGTGTTAAAAGTTTGATCTTTTGGTTAAAAACTAACCTATTTTTTGTATTGTGTTTGTTAGGACATACCGGAAGCCTTTACCAATCAATTTACAACAATTCATGACAGTTCAAGATTATATAGCCGCAAGGGGGCCTGGCAGGTTAAAATCAAGCTGAAGCCCGGCCGACCCCAAAAAAAGCAATTCGCAGAGGGTTGGAACGTCTTCGTGCGCCAGCATGGCCTCAAACTCGGGGACTTTGTAGTGTTTGAACACCTTGGGTGGTGGGATTTTCAAGTTGTAATCTTTGATCGGAGCGCTTGTGAAAAAATTTCTTTCCCCCAATGTGAACCCTAATTTATTAATAATAACAAAATTTATTGTATACATGTTCATTATGTTTTCAATTTTTTTCTCGCTTAATTGTGCTGTTTGAGATACCCTCAATATATTGAGATCGTTGATTGTGAATTGTACGTTATTTATTGTTTATCGATATTGAGATTGTTGATTTCGTCGCTAAAACAAGTCTTCGGGCGCCAATTTATTAAAACTGCATCACGCTACATTGTCTTAACCCAACACTTAGAAAATTTTCACTTCCCCACTATCCGCTACATTGTGTAGCGGACGGACAAGCAGAATGTCACACTTAGAAAATTCACTCCCCCACTGACCGCTACATTGTGTAGCGAACGGACCAGCAGAATGTCTTAACCCAACAATTAGAAAATTTTCACTTCCCCACTGTCCGCTACATTGTGTAGCGGACGGACAAGCAGAATGTATTAACCCAACACTTAGAAAATTTTCACTTCCCTCACTGTCCGCTACATTGTATAGCGGACGGACAAGCAGAATGTCTTAACCCAACACTTAGAAAATTTTCACTTCCCCCACTGTCCGCTACACTGTGTAGCGGACGGACCAGCAGAATATCTTAACCCAACACTTAGAAAATTTTCACTTCCTCACTGTCCGCTATATTGTGTAGCGGACGGACAAGCAGAATGTCATCTTAGAAAATTCACTCCCCCACTGTCCGCTACATTGTGTAGCGGACGGACAAGCAGAATGTCTTAACCCAACACTTCGAAAATTTTCACTTCCCCCACTGTCCGCTACATTGTGTAGTGGACGGACCAGCAGAATGTCTTAACCCAACACTTAGAAAATTTTCACTTCCCCCACTGTCCGCCACATTATCTAGCGGACAGACCAGCAGAATAACCCAACATTTCTTCCCCCACTGTCGGCTACATTGTGTAGCGGACGGACAAGCAGAATGTCACACTTAGAAAATTCACTCCCCCATTGTCCGCTACATTGTGTAGCGGACGGACAAGCAGAATGTCTTAACCCAACACTTAGAAAATTTTCACTTCCCCACTGTCCGCTATATTGTGTAGCGGACAGACAAGCAGAATGTCACACTTAGAAAATTCACTCCCCTACTGTCCGCTACATTGTGTAGCGGACGGACAAGCAGAATGTCTTAACCCAACACTTAGAAAATTTTCACTTCCCCCACTGTCCGCTACATTGTGTAGCGGACGGACCAGCAGAATGTCTTAACCCAACACTTAGAAAATTTTCACTTCCCCCACTGTCCGCTACATTGTGTAGCGGACGGACAAGCAGAATGTCACACTTAGAAAATTCACTCCCCCACTGTCCACTTTGTGTAGCGGACGGACAAGCAGAATGTCTTAACCCAACACTTGGAAAATTTTCACTTCTGGCGGACAGACCAGCAGAATGTCTTACCCCAACACTTGGAAACTGTCCGCTACACATTTTGTTTTCCACCTTTCAATCATTCTCAATGAGAGCCAAAAAAACCAAACTCAAATCATCTTCAACGGAAATCAAACAAATCAATCAATCAATAATTTTCAACACAAATCAATGAGAGCTTTCTAAATAATCATAGTTTATTAAAAAAATTTGACAATGTAATGGTACAATGTCAACTGGGGGAATCATGTTGGGAGGGATTCTCGGCATTTGCCGGATTTACAATATACCTAACCGCTCTAGGCCGGCCTTTCATAATTTGCCAAGCCATTCTATATCTAAAGGTGTCTACTTCTGCTTGGCTCCACACCGCCGCCTTGAGGCTCTCGGACCGGCAAATGTAATCCATGTACATGCAAAGGAAAACGCCGCAGTCCGAAGTGTTACGTTGCTTGGGCCTCCTCTTCTTCAGTCGCCAATCGAGCTTTGGCCGCGCCGGTACAGGGTTACCACGGATACCATTGACCATTGCACAAAATATATTCTGCGAGAAACACAAAACGGCGTAAGACACGAGTTAACATTTATGCCAAGTTACAATAACTGTTAAACAACAATCGTAATATTACCATTAAGTCCAACTGGGCTTTGTACATCTGCAGCACAGGCATAAAGGCGGTATCGTCGTGGAGACTGTCGATCACCGATACGACTTTCTCCACTGGTTCATAGCAAACCAAGTACCAGTGGCTTTCCCCTAAAAATGGGATTAGAAACACGTCGGCAACACTTGCGCTCACTGGACTATCCCTAGCAAGATACGCTCGTAGGTTAGCGAACGGTCTCCACTGGCTCAACTTTTTCTTCCGCCTTTGCTCGACCCACTCATGCCATTCAGACACTAGGAGGCTATGAAAAAAGGCATCAACCAAAAAAATGGCCGGGTACTCGTTCAGCCGCTCCCGACCCCTTTCCTTCAGAATCTCCACGTATGTGGAGATGACACCGTTGTCTAACCAACTCCCCGGAGCCAGGGAGGCCATTTCTCCCCACTCGCAAGTGTAATCCATGCCCTCCGGATGATTCACACTATACAACGCTTTGTCCCGGGGGAAGCCGCTAAAATAACGCTCTCTGATTATTTGGCATTTATGCGGCTTTAGGGGCTTCACTGGATGCCCTTTGCGATATTGCCCTCGGGGGTCGACGGGGGATATTGCACTCCTTCGGGGGGGTCGACGGGGGGATATTGCACTCCTTCGTTCCTTCGGCAGTAGATGGTCCTGCCCACGGGACAATGGGCAGTGTCTCCGACAGACTGATGTGTCCGAAACCCCAGTCTTGCGTGACTTGACTCTGAGAGAAGGGTTGGGGTTCCGAGTCCAATAACAAAGAGAAGGAGGGCACACTGTAGTCTTCCCACGGCGCTTGAGCCTGGCCCATGGTGCTTGGCTGTCCCCAATCACCACCCATTCCCGGTACAGAGGGACCACCATATCCCTGGCTCACTCCCGAAGTCTGTCCCGAGGGATCGGTGTATCCCTCGCTCACATATGGGGGCTGCCACCCCGGATAACCCATTCCCGGGCTGACGCCGGAAGGCTGGCCCGATGCTTGGTGTAAAAAATTCCCGCAGCCATACGCCAACGCATCAGCCTGTTGGCGAAGCTCCTCGCCCATTGCATCCACCAAATCCTTTCGCTCGCGCAACTTCTGGAAGAAGGCGAACGAGGCATTAACCTACATCCAGAGAGATAATAAATAAGTAACTTCATACACAGTTAGAATCATCAAGTTCAATTAAAGCACTTATTGGCCAACTTACCAGATTGTATGCCATGTGCTCATCGATCTGACCCCTAGGGTGGTACTTCTCCCCGCGTTCAAACCTTACTGGAGCTACTCTCCTCCGGGTGATGCGGTAGTACCACCCATTGTACTGTTCGATGCTGATCACGGGGTCAGGCTCCGACACAATGGCCGCCAGCGTGTCCTGCCAGGAATCCCAAACCTCAAGTTCTCGTGCGCACAAGTCGTGCGCATTTGCCTTGCCAAACCGAGGGACACCCGGTGGGTTCCTGTTAAGCCTCATATCCGGCGCGCCGGCTGGCAACCCCTGCAGGCACTCAAAATGGCGCATAGCGCGATCTGGCAGCTGCCACTCTGCGACCTCGAAGTGGATCAGGGGTGTGCGTTGCAACCCGGAGAGCGTGAAGACGAACGACTCTCCCACCCGTCGCGCCAAATGTTTGTACGGTGCCCATCGCATCTGGCCAGGAGATAACGAGTCGAGCTCCCCCCGATAGTACGTAATGTTGTGATGGGGATCGTCTCTCCTCTGGTAGTGGCTGTCCTTCCGGCTGTACTCCCAGGCGCACAACCGAGGCCACACATTATCGGTTCCGTCCCTACGCGTGGGTGCGCCGGTAGCAAGGTGTTCATAAGACCACACCTGAGAGCAAAGACAAATTAAATAAAGTATCGTCAAATTTTATTGTCAATTCAACCCAAAAAAAAAAGAAACGAGCAAGTAATCAAGAATTGTATGATATACCTGCAATAGCGAGAGACATGCACATATCGCTTTGGAGTCGGGCCTCGTTGCCTTGTGCAATGCTCGGTAGAGGTACGCAAGAGTTGCGGCTCCCCAGGCATAATCCCCAACCTCCAGCAGGTTACCCAACAACGGTAAATATTTGACGCTGACGGTATTCTTCGACGTTGTTGGGAACAGAATTGCCCCCATCACCCACAAGAGGAAAGCTTGTGTGTACAGCACAAGCATCTGATCCGTGTAGTTATTCGGCAGAACCTTGTAGGTATCTACCAACCATTTCAACTTGATACCCCCAGTGCTAAATTGATCCTGGGGTATCGAAGTAAAGAAGTCCCTAGCGGTTCTCTTATTCGTTGCTTCCGACGGAGGAGCTATTACCGGCCGCCCCGTCACCGGTAACCCTAAGATGAACCCTACATCTTCTAGGGTAATTGTCAGCTCTCCGAGAGGGAAGTGAAACGTATTCGTTTCACTTCTCCACCTTTCAACAAGGGCACCTATTAAGTGCCGGTCAAGTTGTTGAAAGATCTGCCCACGCGTGAAAATCCCAAACCCAATCCCACGCAGTAATCTTTTCTGGGTTCTGTTCAATTTCCATGCTTTAAAATTATCGGATACTTCTACCGTGTTGAGAAGTGCTCTTTCCTACGAATTAATAAATACAATTTAAGCAAATTAAACGATATACAACGTTCCCAAGAATAACAAAGTTGATAAAATAAGTATCTTACTCCACCATCCCATATGAGCGTACTGATATGGTTTGCTTGGTCGTATAATACGGACGGATCTTCTGGTCCAGGGTTGAAATTCATTTTTCGCAACTGAAATTATGCAAAACGGCAAGGTTGGAAGCGTAAACATTCTCAAACATACAACGCTAGCACAGTCAACGCTAGCATGTGATCAGATAATACTCACATAAGTTCACATGCTGTGTATATGCAATGTACATAGATACAAACAGACACGGAATGAGATTTTACAAGTGAAATCACATGAACAAATAATACGCAATACACATATATAATCTATATATATGTATAGATACATTGACAAACGCTAGCACAATGCACCACGCACACATTCAAAATCATGCATAAGCCGCGATAACAACTCTAGATTATGAACAAATAAAGGATTGGTTTGTGAACTTACGTGATTGATTTGTCGAATAAAGGATTTCTTGAGAAGAAATTGCGCCGATCTACTTGCCAACGCCGCTAGAAGAATTGTGAGAAGAAGGAATGAATAGCAGTTTAGAAGGAATGAATAAGGGTTTCGAAGTAAAGAAAGGGAAAAACGGTCCGCTACACTGTCTAGCGGACGGTGGGATAATGACAAAGTAATAGTCGTCCGCTAGACAGTGTAGCGGACGACTTTTTGGTTGTCAACGTGGGCCCAAGAAAGTGGACCGCTAGACAGTGTAGCGGAGGGGGGAGCAGGGGCAAAATGGTAAAAAGGTCCGTCCGCTACACTATTTTGCGAACGACTGATAGCGCCGCAAAAAAAAAGATCTGGGCCGTCCATCCCGAAGGGATGGACGGCCAGATCGCGCTAGCAAGATCTCCTATTTTGCTAGCGCTATCAACGGATCAGCTCCTATATATATATATATCGCTGAACAATATATCTTGAATGACAAAATGTATTTTTTCAACAACGAATGAGAATGTAAAAACACTTAACGTGGTGCAGAAATAGATATTTTCATAAAAAGGTGTACAGATGAAATCAGCTTCATGCCTTTATCACCACTGGTCATCCCCTTGATCTCCATCGACTTCCATAGTTCGTAGGATTATCAAGGACGGAACCGATGCATGACCAGGCCACTCGCAAATTTTGGAAATTCTTTTTTAGTTTGTTAAATATTGGAAACATATATTTAAAATAGTTACGAAAATATAGCTATATTGTAAAATTAATGTATTGGTGTTCTTTTCTATTGTATTTTTTTACTTTTTATTCCTCCGACCGCCATAATATCTGTCTTTGTCTTTTTCTTGCTTCATCTTTATTTTTCTGAATTTAAATTTTAAATTTTTATCTTATAAAGAAATACGAATAGATAAAAGTTAATTTTTTTTAGTTTAAAATTCTTATAGTATGTCATGTTAATAGTACGTTTTTACTTGTAAGAGTTAAGTTTCTTTAATACAAGATTAGTAATTTGTTCACCTTACCAAGTTGAAATGAATAGAGAATTATATAATTAAATAAATTATATTTTTGTGAACTTAAATTTCTGAAAATTTTTTATGTCAGGCCTTATTTTTTTTAATCATTTTCTGAACATAAAGCCCCGTAAGGTTAGTCCTGGCAAAAGATGTCAACTAAGAAACACCCGTAACCACAACAAGGTGAAGCAGCAGATACAGCAGTAAATAGACCTCAAGATTCTAGATTTCCACCTTAACTCCCCTCCTTTGGCGCGTGGAGTGTATGAGAACAGGAAATGGACACCAGTAAACTAGTATAGTATTTGCCTATGTGTGCCGTAGATATGTACACCTATGGTACTTTTGAGAATGGTAGCCCTTGAGGAAGGGCAGTTCCGGAATTACATGTACATTTTATAATTATTATGCACATAGAGAAATAGTATATGGAGTGCCATTGACCTTCTCGAGGTGTCTATATGACCATCTTTTCCCCTACCATAATTTCACATTTTTGTATGCACCAGAAAAAATCACATGCGTTGTATATTAAATCGTAACTGAAAATCGTGAATATATATATATATATATATATATATATATATATATATTTGCCTTTGTAGTGATCTTAAATTCATATTTCATTTCCATTATGTTGGGTGTGAACCATCTTCCAGTTCGTTAACATTCATTAACACGAGTGAAACTAATTATTGATCATTTCAAAGGCGACCAAGAATTATGAATAACTCATTGATCCATAACAAAAACTCGTGTTGTATTCTTGCACACTTGAAGAGTATGGTGCTAATTTTTTGAAAAAAATTCTACTTTTCAAACCAATAGTTATCATCCACAAAAATTTTTAATTCAATTTTCACTCCACCAAAAAATATATAATCACTCTAATTTTAACATACGAACTTTCTTCTGTGAGCTCTCATATGTCCAAAATACACAACTTCTTTTGTGCTAAACTTTTCTACGTATACAATAAAAAACCAATGGAAGCAATAAAGGGAGATAAGATTTTTATATGCTAGAATTATGTCCACGGTGACCTTAACCTCATTAAATTGCAGGTTTCCCCATGATTTTAACAATCAGTTGTCTAGGAAAAACATCGGAATGCATATTTGGCGTAACTAATTGTATTGGTGTTATCCTAACAGTAACATTTGTTAGGTACGCACACTTTAACCATGTTCTCAAACTTTTTCCTCGGTCTCTTTGTCAATTTTACTGATGTCGTTACAAGAGCAACATATATTAGATCTGCGTACATTAGTTTCTTTTCTCAATCTTTTGCCCTACTTTATTCCGGGTATAAGTCAATGCAATCTTATAGATGGAATACTGCAGTGACCGACTATTTGTAAGCTTGACTACCATCATCATATACAAAAATGTTTGTTAAATACCTACAACGACCCCCACCCCCCTTTCTCCCACCTCTAGCTCCCAAAATATTCAGGATAAAGGCTTCGTTAAGCTTGTGACTGAGGCAGAAATATTTACCAAGTTGGCAAACAACTACTACGTAGCTTCACAAAATTGAGAACTTACAATACTGAGTTATTTGATTTATCGAAAAATCAAATGTAGCCGATCACCATTTTAAGCTTCTTTGATGTTGTTTGGTACGAGGGCGGTTGTAACTTTTCTTTTACTTTTAGGGTTTATGTTTGAGGGGTGGTTTGGGGTTTAGGGGCCTATATGGATACATAAGTATGACAAAATGACATCAAAATACATATTAGAAAATAATTTGAACAAACACTTAGATCATAAGTTAAGCTTATAATATTGTCGTGTATGTTTTAATTGGTTCATTTGGTATTAGTATTATTAAACCAGTCAAACTTGCTGAGGGTTTTGGATATACAAAAAAGGGTTTTAGATTCTCAGCTAATTATTATCGTATTTGTTTTGAAAAACTTATAGGCATTGCTATCACCACATTAGTCGGCCTGGCTAATAAGTTTTGGATATGTAAATAATTGAGAAACATAATCTTACTAACATAGTCGATGGTATATAAGCATCGCTCTTTATAAGATTCAAGCTTGCGAATATGTTTCCGGTGTTCGCGTATTAGGCATGTAGTTGTGTTCTACTGTGTGCTCTTAGTTGATTAAGTTACTGCATGTGCACTTTTTATGTGGCATTAGTCTCTCAATTCGGGCTTACGAAGTATTGAACTACATTAAGGACATTATTCTAATAAAATTTGCTAATAAGCAATCGAATTCATCTCACTTGGCGTTATATAAGTTGCTAACATAATCGAATTCTTGTTGTGAATCCAAAAGTATATTACATCAAAAAATAAATTTTCAAGTATGAGATATGCGTATAAAAGATTATTGATTCACCTCGTCCACTTCATAATTTTAGTCCCCATGAAGTTTTTGTAAGAATTAAACTTATAAACACTGGATGAACACCATTGTAATTTAAGATCAAATAATCACAAATGAAATTAGTGAAATCAAGTAATAAAAGTATATGGTGCTAAAATGTCAAACAAGGTCAAAGGGAATAAAAAGTCAAAGAGTGTACCACATTTGGGTCAAAACTCTACGATTACAAAGCAGAGAGGTGGCTCACGCGCGGGATGTGCAAATTGGACACTAAGTTTGAACAGTAAAACGTTAGTCAGTCAAATAAAGGGACAGCACGTAATAATTCCGCCGACTTGAGAGATAGGGGGATGAGGAGGCGTTATAGTTCGAGCATGTTGCGTGGTCGGAGGCACAAAGTGGTAGTGTCACGAGCCTCCACACGCGAGAGCCGTATCTGGACCCCACGCAGGGTAACTGTCGTGTAGTCGACTGACACGTGTCTGTCAGTACCAGATTACGAAAACTGCCGCGGGCGCAGAAGGGGTCTCAGTTGGGATGGCGTTTCTCAGTATCCAAACCAGACCAGCCGACCAGCAGGTTACGAGTTCGAGGCTAACCCTTTGTGTCAGGGTTTAGCTCTAACCCTCTGACCCCACGCAAAAGAGCGTTCTGACCATTTTGACCCTGTTCATTATGACTTTCATAACAGATTATGGGCCTACCCAGTTGCCCAACGGTTCTTTAAATTGCTAACGAAACTCCAATATTATTCTTCGGAATTATATTTACACGGTAAATCACGTGCAGGAAGTGATATCATCCAGATAAAGTGCCCACAGGGCCACTGAAATTGCCATGAAATGGCATACTCGGCTTGGCAGGTTCCAAATGCTCTGGCCATTACCCGATCACGAGGTCGTGTATTTTTGTAAGTTACTATCTGTTTTAAAATTATAAATTGTTAAAGAATAAATTTAATTATATTATCATGTTTAATACTTTTCATGCAAGTTGTGATTGCACTGTAGAGTCAAATTAAGATTTATCACCACAAAATGCACAAATAAGTAGAACGTAAACTATATTATATTAAAGAGACGATATAAGCGGGAAGAATCTAATCAAAAACTTTGTCAAATTAATTTTTTTATATTATGTTAAGTTATCGTGTCGTATATTTCATCAAAAGTTTAAAATGCTAGGATGTCTAACTTTAATTAGAGGGGATTCACTGATGGACGGCTGAGATTGACTAACATGATTTGAGTGCAACGCTGGGCGTATTCTCTAACCTGTTTGAGGATGTGCTGCCGTGCACTGTGGACGGCAAGCGTGAGAGGGGAGGGAGGGAGGGAGAGAGAGAGGGGAAGGGAAGGGAAGGGAAGGGAAGGAAGCAGACAAGATAATGGGATCTGCATGTTTTTATTGCACAAACCCTGCAAATTTGGATCATGCAAATCCTCCTTTTTTGCTTTCTCTCTCTTTCCCTTATTGGTCAGAATAACACTCCCGGTACCATCCCTGCCTCCTTTATTGTCATTTTACTGCTCCTTCCTTAAGAGACCAACTCATCATCACTTCCAATTAAGCCTCACGACTAGTTCTCCCCCTGCTTCATGTCCACCGGATTTATTAGCACTTTCCTGATTACAAGTTACCATATACGATTGAGTACAGTTAAGGTTTTTGGGGATATTGTGCTAGGAGGTCTATGTGTCCCTAGAATATGTTTTAGTAGAAAATTATGTTTGGTCCATTATAAATAATGGTAATTATCAATGATACTAATTGTTCGCCGATCTCTTTTAGTTCCTCTTTAAGATTTGATGCTGCCCTAAGGATAATAGTTATACTTCTGTAACATTTCTATTGATAAACCTCGCTATATCTGTGAAGCATGTTTGTTTGTCTTTTTTTTTACTAGACTATTTTTTTTTATTTTCTCTTGCTTTTTTCATAACATTAATGCAGAGGGTATAACAATACAATAATAATTACAGGTTATCATAATCTTAGATTGTGCACTAGTTAAGTACAAGGGGAATGTTTTGCGTGTGAGCGGGGGGGGGGGGGGGGGGGGTGGGAGGGTTGTTGGTGTCAAGTGTGCATAGTCTAGTTTTCGTAGACCCTAGTAAAAGGGCATCTTTATGCTTTTAGCTGTGGGGTGGGGGAACTGGGAAGAGTCAGCACGCTTTGCTTCCTGAACCAAGCAACAATTTTATATTACTATATAAAAGCAGGGGGTTTTATTTATTCATGGGGATACGGTTGCGTGCTATTGTGCTCCAATTCTGGTTTCCTGTTTTGGGGGTTTTTTGCTGAAGGGAATCTCTCTCTGGTTCTAGTACTCTTTCCCGTTTCTCGCTTCCTTCCATTCATTCCTCTGTTCCCCATACCAAAGCCCTACAGAGAGCAACAGCGTGCCAAAAAAATAAGCCAAGATTGCAATCCCGCTGCTATTATAACCCCTCCCCGTCTCTCTTTCTCTTTAAAATCTTTGGGTTTTCTCTCTTTTTTCTTGGTGGGGTTTCTCTTCGCTGTTATATGGTGGTTGTTGAGGTCTTCAATCTTCTGATACTTTTTTTTGGAGAGTTTCCTTCGCGTTTCATTGGATAAGGTTTCTGATTTAAGACGGGTTTTGTATCCTTCGATGATTTGAAGATGTGGGCTTTCAGTTTTTAGGTGAAACACTGGTATGTCCGTTTAGTCTTTGTTCTCCTTTATATTGATTGATTGCCTTGACGGTTATAGTATGTTTCTCTAAGTTGGGTACCTTTTTGTGCATTTTGCAGCTCACTTCTGGTCTGAAACTTGAGGGGAAAGGCTGATCTGAACCTGGATTTTGCTTCTACTACAGTTTTCTCTGGTTTGACACAGTGATGGAAGGGTATTCACCTCAGTTGCTAGATTTGATTCCCAAAGAAAGAGAATGGCTTGTCCAAAGAAATGAAGAAGAAAGAAAGCATGGAGCTTCAGAGGAAAACAAGCTGGAGTTAAGGCTAGGTCCACCTGGTCAAGAAGAAGATTGGACCAGAAAAAACAATTCTACAAGAAAAATTAATGATGAACGCTCTCTTTTCTCTCTTGGGTACTTCCCTAACGTGGGTCAAAGCACCACCAACACCAACACCAACACTTTCATGATCCAAGCCCAGAAGGCTCAGTTTCAGCTCCAACCAACAACTACCCCACAAGGCTTGTCCGTGATGGGGAAGGAATCCTCACAGTCCTGTAGCACTAAAGTGGCAGACTTACAGAATGCTGCAGAAAAGAAAATGGCATTTTCACCAGCTCCTGCTGCAAATACAGCTGTGCCGAACAGCTCTCAGAAAAGGTATCCCCAGCTTTTTCTCCTCTTATTGTTTATCTTTGGGCAGAGGATATTCAAACACCACTGCTAGATGTTTGTGGTCCATGTTTTAGCACTTTCACTTTTTTTGTCTTTCTCATTCAATTTTACTGGATTTTCATTAGTGTTTCTGATTTGCATGTCTGCCTATTACTGTGAGCTATGCATTTGCTTTCTTTTCTTTTCTTTTTCTTTTTTTTAAAAATAATGTTCTTATTCTGGACTATGGAGTACATGTCCTTTTTCCATGTTACTTTTTTTTTGGACTCTTTGGCATCGTGACTCTGGATGGCTTAAACCTCCCTAAAAGTAATTTTCAACTAATTGATATTCATTAAAAAATGGTATTTGGGCATAATTTATAAGGCTTTTTATGTTAGAACCCTTAAAATATGTGGATCTTGTCACTTTTGTGTGCTTTTGTTACCCTTTCGTGCTGTTATGAACTGTGAATATGGTGGAAATTCAGTGATTGAATAATAGTATTTGAAGTTCACCCCAGAAAAGAGAAATTTAAGAGCAAAAGTAAGGTAAGAAAAGAGAGCTTACCAATCTTCACCTAAAGATCTTCAGGTCTAAAAGTCCCTTCCAGACATAATCACCAGACATCCCTTTACTTCTTCTACTTCAAAAGGCCCTTCTAAATGCTTAGGTTAACTTGAACCCCTAATCATTCCTTAGTAGCTACTTAAATTACCTTAACTCTTTCTATTCGTTTCCGATAGAAGAAGCCCCTTAATCTTTCCTTTTATGGTGCTCGTGTGCTAAGTTTTTATTGCTCCGTTGAATTGATGGCCACGTAAAATTTACGAATCGTGAAATTTTTGGTTCATTCAGCTTTTTTATTCTTCTGTTACTGCTTGAATCGTGAAATTGTGTCAAAAATTCTATTTAACGTGACTGACCTGTGTTAATTTTCACTTGATGGTCCAACAATCAATTTCGAAACAGAACTGCGCCTGGTCCAGTTGTTGGGTGGCCACCAATTCGTTCATTTAGGAAGAATCTTTCCGGTACCAGCTCTTCAAAACCACAGCCTGAATCGCAAATTGTGGTCCCAAACAAGGTTTCCAGTGAAAATCCTGTTGATAGTTGCCCTAAAGGTCTGTTTGTAAAGATCAACATGGACGGAATCCCTATTGGAAGAAAAGTGGACCTTAAAGCTTATGAAAGCTATGATAAGCTCGCCTCTGCGGTTGATGAACTCTTCAGAGGCCTTCTTGCAGGTTACAACTCCACCGTCATAAAATTATACTACTGCACTATATATTTTCAAAAGTTTTATTGTCAATAGTACATTATTGAATCTGCTTCCAAAAGTTTAAATTGGCGCACATACATGAACAATATAGTAATGCAGTAAACACGTCGCAATATTTTCCATCTTTCAGTGTTACTGCTTTCTTTGGTTTTGTTTGTGTTGATCGCTTTTTTAGCGCTCTTGCGTTGACAAGTTTATTAATTATGTGGTTGTCTCACTTGGTTTCTCTTTTTGTTACTCTGTTCAGCTCAAATGGATTCCTCAGCTGGTAGAATCCAGAATAAGCGAGAGAGTGAAAAAGCTATTACGGGTTTATTAGATGGAAGTGGGGAATATACCCTTGTTTATGAGGATAATGAAGGAGATAGGATGCTTGTTGGGGATGATCCTTGGCAGTAAGCATCTACTACTGTCGATCTGATATTGTTTTATTCATACACAACCCGTTTATTTTTTTACGACTAGGTCACTAAATCCTTTATGATAATAATTGTTGAAGTTTGTTTATGTTTCCAGCACTTGAGATTCCGAACCAATGTGCCCTGCCAAAACTGTTGTAGTATTTGTGTTGCAAGTGTCAAGAACTCTCATATGCTTGTTCTGGCTTGTGATATTGTGATCTTGTTG
Organism: Escallonia herrerae; assembly: GCA_033070095.1. Lineage (NCBI taxonomy): Eukaryota > Viridiplantae > Streptophyta > Magnoliopsida > Escalloniales > Escalloniaceae > Escallonia > Escallonia herrerae. Next base: position 137,366 of record JAVXUP010000908.1, read on the forward strand.
TAGCATGAGCCAATCATGATCTTCCTTCATGATTGGCTAATTAAAGAACGATGCACATCTTATTGTTAGACATTATTCTACCACATGTCTAGTGGATTTGCTTAGTTGTAACTGGGTGTCCCAAAATGTGATTGCAGCATGTTCGTGTCCACGGTGAAGAGGCTGCGCGTCTTGAAAAGCTCTGAGCTTTCCACACTTCGCCGTGAGTGTGCTTAGTTTAAGTGAATTTGTGATATTTAACTTGCACAAACATACGGTTTTTCCAACCGCTACTTACCCGACTTTGCTTGCAGTTAACAGCAAGCAAGAAAAGGTTCCACTTGATGCGGACATGAGATGAAGCAGCAGCAGCATTATGTGAAGAGTTCTAACTAAAGATGGACAAAGGCGTGTTTTGTGTCCATCATTTGACATTTTGGTTTATATTTTCTACGGTAAAAGCGGGAGAACGATTAAAGGCGATTGTTGCAGCTGTAGTTGGTGGTTGTATTGTATTGGAAGGATGAATGCACTTGTGTGGAGATGTTTTCCCTTGTATTTGGCATTCCTTTGCTTACTAATGATGCTATGGCTCAAGGCTACAAGTATTACAGGTCATTGATAGACCCGCCATTGATATTACAGGTCCGTAATGGCTAGTTGCCAGCCATGCAGTCAAGGTAGCTGTCTGTACTGTTTTATCCCTTCTGGTTATTAAAACAGGCCATCCCTCAGTATGGTTCATTTAATATGAGCCTGCAATATAACATGTAAGAATGGGAGCTTAGCTGATATGGCCTCAGCCTTACTATATTCAGACATACTTGTATGCATATTAAGAAGCATTCAGAAAAATCTCGCCAATTGCAGAGAGCCATTCGTTACCAGGAATCAGCCATGGACTCATACCATCAAACCCAGTGCCCTGGTACTAGTTCTTGTCGAATATATTGTTTAAACAAAACATTATAGCTTCACGCTGTGGCATGACTACAGTTTTATATACAGCCAGTGTTAGTATCTTCCTTCAGAGCGTGTTAGTGGTTGTTGCTGCTCATCCTGGGTGCGCACTTTTGGTCGATCCTAAGTCCCCCTCTCGCCACATGTCGACAAATGTTCAACAATGAAAACTTCACGCTACTAAGCAACCAACTCAAGGTGCACGTTCACGCTACTAAGCAATCAACTTAAGATGCACACTCAAGTCACGTGCCCTTCATTTTTTCTCCAAAAATTCTTTTTTAAGTGTTGATATCGGCGTGCCTCTTCCCTTAGCCAAAGGTAATCACGATGTGTCTTCCTTGTCTTCCTTCCTCAAGGAGGTCGGCCCTAGGCCTTCCCCGCATAGTGGTTGGCCTGCGCCATGCCCCGTAGGAGTTGGCCCAAGCTCCCTCTCCTTGCCCTTTAGGGGGCTCCCTTCCCTTGGGTGTAAGCCCTACTTGCCATTGGCGGATCCTTATCCTTGGAGTCACCCTATCGTTGCCCCTTAGGGGCTCTTTCTCTTACTCCTTGGGGCTCACCATTTGTGGTCCTCTCTTTGAGGGTTCTTAACCTCATATTTTGGTCGCTCCTTTCCTTGGGGTTTCTCTCGCCCTACCCCTTGATCTCCTCTCTCTCCTTTAGGGCTCCTGCCTCACCCTTTGGTCTCTCATCTCCTAGAAAACTGCATGCTACATGACCTCCATCGGGGAGCCGAAGTTGATGCCTAACTGCGCTTAAGAGCTGTCTCCGCATATGTGCCCCTGGCACAAAACCCGTCGTTGCGCTCGAGTGCCGCCCTCTGTCATCCGCCTCGAACATGCGTGGGCCACTTATACAGTCGCGCCCCCCGACATTCTACCATTGCCACGCCCCCAAGATTTGCCCATCTCTTCACCACACTGTACACCTCGCCTTAGTTGTGGAACATGCTTCGTCCGCTCTCTGGAATGTGCAGCATCCCTCAGGGTAGGCAACTCCTCCGAAAGATCACCTCGAGGAGCTCCGAGTGCTCCAACAAGAGGACTCTCTCTTGAAAGGTAGGCGACTCTTTCAGGACACTACCTTAACGTGCTTTGAGTGCTTCGACATGAAAACTCCCCTGAAGTCAGGTAGACGGTTCCTTCAGGACACTAACTCAGCCTTGTCGTGTAGGCGACTCTTTCACGACATTACCTTGGCACGTTGGCACATGGACTCGATTTGTAGGATAGGCGACTTTCCCTTAACACTCTCTCCACCAGGGAGCTCCAAGTGCTTTGACATAAGGATTCCCCATGCCAAGTAGGCAACTCCGCCATAGGGCTACCTCGGGCTGTTAGGTACGCTACTATCTTTCGGAACACTACCTCGACGTGTCGGGTAAGCGACTCCTTCAAGACAGTCTCGGCCAGTCGAGTAGGCGACTCATCGGGGACACTACCTTGACCCGTTCCAAGCGCTTCTGGACAAGGACTTACCCTGGGATAGGCGACTCCTCTGGGACGCTATATTCGACAAGGTGTCTATGCGACTAGTCTACGTGCTCCGTCACTAGAAACTCTTCATCGGCATCCATAGGGACTATGACCCCCCGAGTCACGCCGGAAGTCATCGAGCCTAGTCTACCTGGTAGTTAGGCGTCAGGCCTTCCCTATTGCTGTCAAGTTCTTTGTCTCTAAACACCCCTGAGGGACTTAATAAGGGCTTTGGACTGGTAGCTAGGTTAAGGGTTCTCTGGCCACACTGGCGTTGTGTGAGCCAGTCTTTGCAAACAGACAAAGCAAAACTGTGCAGAGCAAGCGGGGTGAATATGCTATCCGATAGTTTGTGGAGCACCGACATTTGTGGCCCTCGCAGTGAGGTGTCACTCTCAGGGAACACCACGCATCGCTTGATGACTCAGCTTATCAACCCCTTTAAATAAGGAACTAAAAAATTCATTTTCAAAAAAGAGCAAGACTCTTTTTCACACTTCACTTTCTCACTCTAAAACTCCAAAGCTAGAGGGTTAGAAGGATACATACAGGACCTTGATGTTGGACCTAAGTATTGGACTTGTGACTGTCATCGTGTATTCAACTCGTGCCTCCGCCCTCATTGTACTACCATTCCTCAACCTCTGACTGAGAAACCTTTGTCTCTGCCCTTTCTTTGTTCCATAGCAACACACTTAACACACCTGGTTTCTGATTCAGCCTGCATTATTTGTAGCACTTTCACTTGATTTATGAACCTACTTCCTTAGCATCAATGTATGACTGATTGATTGTCAGTTAGGAGTAAAGGCTTTGAGTTTGAGTTAGTTTATGGAGTGGCCAAGGTCATATGCAGTATGGCGCACGCGTAATAGCTTTCTTTTCTTCTTCTGTGGTTTTTACTGTAATTGATGATAATAGTTTCCCGAGTCTTACTCCATCTCACTCCCCCCTGCTGCTGCATTTCTACTGTATCTGTCCAAGCAACGACCCACTACCAATTGTATCTGAAGATTAGATTTTTTTTAGCTTAATAACTCATCTGCCTCTGCTAGATATATAGCTTCATTTACTTTCAGATGGACATGAAATTTACTTGATTTTCACCGCATAGTAACATATAGTTAGGTTTGTAGATCTCTCAAGGGCACGCGCTTTACTATCAAGATTGTATGGAGGCGAGGGGGAACTGGCTGCAACTCTATTATCTTCGCGACTAAAGCTAATTTTCTTATCAAGCCACGTTTTGGGAGCTGACCGAAATAAAATTCCAGCCGGAAAATGTGGAATCGCAAGACCATTATTTTAAGCACACTCTATGGTAAAAATGGCGTGTTTGAGCTTTCATGCGGACAGCCTATTCGCAGGGGCTACCTATGAGGGGAAATTAAGATAAGTTGCACACTTGATCCTATGTTGAACATTTGAGACCACAATAGACTGAAGCTGTAGCACGACAGCAGGGTTCCTGTGCCAAAAGAAGAGGAAGAAGAAAAAAAAAGAGGCAAGGAATACCAATAAGAACAATTGAACAAAAAGTTGTTATTGAGTGATCGGATCTCCAAAAACTGACGAGGCTCAGTAGTGACAGACTGTTGTTTGGCTATAAAACATTTATTGCCATGATTTAAGATCACTGCTACCAACTCTTCACGTATTGTTTTGCCTAAAGCTATGGTAAAATGTGCCTATTGCTATTCATGATCATTCATTCATCCAAGGCCCAAGCAGTCTCATAAGTAGAAGAAAATTTCAAAAAACACAACTAATGTTGTCAAAATACACAACTACGACATAATGCATGGAAGACATATGCAACTCCTGAGCCTCAAGTACCGGGTGAAATCTTCATGATGCCACAGCAAGACGTAGCGAAAAGGTTGAAGATAAAATGAAAATTTCGAAAGAAGTTCGAGGTTTCATAATATTAACAAGCCAACATAGCTTATCATTCAGCAAACAACATCGGAATATATAAAGCGTAATAATGTTACTGAACCCACTCTCACGTATGCAAGAATGAACATAGTGCCGTACGCTTCGCTTGCCTGGCGTAGCCCTGTGTGCCATGTATACACACACCTTAACAGCAAAAGCAGGAACACGGGCCTCAATTTTCGGCAGACCCACCGACGGAGATTGCTGAATGATCACGGAGGTGTGGACAGCATAGAGCCTCCCGGGTTTTTTGCGGATTTGGAGAGATGAAGCCCTCGATCGCCATTGGTGTCGGTAATTGCTTCTTCCTCTTCACTCTGTGTTCTACTGTTATATTTAAACCGCTCCGATTTAATGAAAAAGAAGGACGTGATGTGATTTGTAGTGAAAGGCTGATAGTTCTAATTAATTACTCAAGTGCCATTGACTCCTTCAAATTAGGTTAAATATTCTTGGGATAAATAACTAATGACCATCTGCTATACACAGTGTGCGATTTCCCTCCTCCACTTTAAAATTAACCACTACCCCCCCCCACTTAGGGAAATTAGGCACTTTAGACTGAAACTGTTAAACTAAACAGCGCGTGGTCAACACATGCCCTGACTAAAGATTTTTTTTTAAATGACAATTTTGCTTATTCTTTTATCTCTTCTTCACTCCCACTTGAATTGCCTTGGTCAAATGGTCTTCTATTTTTCTTTTTCCAACCAGAAAACAATAAGAAGGAAGAAGCGACCGTCGATTGTTGGTGGCCGTCGGCGTTGGCGGGCTGAACGTCGACGTTGGTGGCCATTGGTGGGCTGAATTAGTGGTCGTCGATTGTTGGTGGCCATCGGCCGGCGTTGGTGGTCGCAATTCTTTTGGGGGCGGTGGCCATGGGTTTTGGGCTTGGTGGCGGCCGATGGTCTTCGATTGTGGGTATTGGTTGCTCCAGTGGTGATCTAGGTGGCAGAGAAGTGGGTCTCGTCGGAGGATGTTAATGCCGACGACCCTTGGATATATTGGATTGCGGTTGGTGTTTGTGGGCGGGTGTTGCCATGAGGGTGTCACTCCCATGTTTTTGTTGGCTGTACAGTATGGTGGTCTTGATCTAAGCAGATCTGTATATGTGGTGGGTTCTAAGCTACAGAGAATGGTCTCCCTTGGGTAAAGGTTAAGGGGATTACATCTACAGATGGAAGAAGATGAACGGTTATGCAGAGAGTTTCAGAGGAAGAAGATGAAAGGATTTACGCAGAGAGGAAGAAGATGGAAGGGGAAGCCAGAGAATTCGAGGGGAAGCCAGAGAGATTGAGAGGGTTTGAACCAAGAGTTCTGGCAAATTAACGATTTAAATAGGAAGGATAAAATATATATTTTACATAGATCTGTTACGTCGCGTTAACTGTGCCCAATTTTCGTAAGTATGGGGAGGTTTAGTGGTTAATTTTGAAGTGGAGGGAGGCAAATCGCACAGCGTGTAAAGTAGATGGGGTCATTAGCTATTTAACCCAATATTCTTTGTTCAAATTACATAACTTTTTTAAAAAAACAAAAAATAAGCAAGAAATTGGAAGCTCAAAAACACGAGTAATCACCACACATAAAACCACAAGAAATCTAGACTACAGGTCAGGGCTGACCAAAATGTTGTTAGAGGGAATCTCAAAATGGAGAAATAAGAAGATCGAAAGAAGTTAGTACGAATAAAAGACTTTTAAAACCGGATCGAGGAGGAAAAAAAAAGGAAAAGAATTACTATACTCTCAAGGAACGGAGGGGTGGGAGGAGACACCTAGGTGCGATGACTGTGATTTCCCTACAGTGAGACAACTCAAAATAGTAGAATAATATACAAAGCGTTCAAACTGGCTAGCTAAGGATTCAATTGGAATGCATTTCCTTTATTTTTAGATAGATATTCTTACCATAATAAATTCAGATGTGAAAAGGTAAACAGCCACAAAAGTTTGAGAAAAAGAGAGTAAATTGGAGGTGGGATATTGCTTATAAAATTGTCAAATCTTTGAAAATTTCTAACATAGAATCGTACAGTGAGCAGCGGCAATGTTGTAATTAAGCAGAAGGCGAGGCTTATATTCTTCAATTTACATGTGAAATGCATATATATTTAGAATTACCTAAAACAAAAGTTGGCTAAAGTCCTGCAAGTGGGAATGAGACTTGACAGAGAAACAATTTCAACTCAGAATTCATTCCTGGTGGACTGGGCAATTGCAGGAGATATTTTGCCAACAATTGTGCCGCACCACTTTATATATGTACATAATATAAAGTTTGTGCGCATACATGTACACTCACTGTAATGGAGAGAGCTCTGTTGTCATGTTAAACAATTAAAGCAAAATATGTTGTCTGCCCATTATTTAACCGTTTTAAGTTCTTACAGTAACAGATAATTTAAGATGGTATTAGAGTTTGAAAAGGTTGTGATTTTGCCTCTCTCCACTTGCATATTTAATCCCCCTCACCCGGTGGTAGTACTAATCTCTTAACGTGCAATCGGGAAGAAATTATAATTGAAGGAAATGTTAACACGTGATATACGTTGAAAAGCCATGATATACGTTAAAAAGCCTGTTCTCTGGCCGCTTAAGCATTTAGAGCAAGTGGTCATGTAACACGTAAAAACACAACCAAATATGTGATCCCATGTAGTGTAAAGCTTGTATTTTTTAAAAAAAATATTTTTCCTCAGCATTAATAGTCGAATTCTTCTTCACAGCTTCTTGCATTCGATGCTTCTGATTTAACGTGGACCAGCATTATTTGAGATGTAAGCAAGCGATCTACGGTCCAATGAGGATTGAGAAGTTGAGAAGGTGGTTGGTTTAGGTTTGGTGTATCCGACCAAATTGGCATCGTAAAAGGGCGCTTTTTTGCCTAAGAATCAATTGACACCGAGAAAAGCAATAAAGTATTGTGTCCAAATATCTGGACTGACATTGAAAAGAAGCTAATCAAGCGGTCACAATTGACAGCGCCGCAGCAAAAATTCCCCATTTTTATTAACCCCACCAAAAAGAAAGGTTGCTTCAAGTTCGTACATTAAATTCAGAAATAATCTAAGGATCAACAACAACAATACCCTAAATTTAGAAATGAAGGGGAAGAAATGGCAACTAAAAAATTTTAAGGAAGGAAGGAAAGAGGAAAGGATAAGTGTGGGGAAGAAAACAAGGAAGGGTTGGATGGATTGGAAAGAATGACTAAAGAAACATTACAGCAAAGGGAAAATTTCCTCTCGGTCGTTTTGGCCATTGTTAGGATTCTGTGGCCTCAAGGTAATGTGAATGAGAGGCAGCAAGAAGAGCAGCCCCAATGCCCGAGCCATCGTTTGAGTGCTCAACACTAATGCTCTTTGATATGTCCTCTCCAAGCAATTCATTTAACGTGTTCTCCAGGCATGTTCTGTAAGTGGTGTAGTGCTCGTACAATCCACCATCCATCGCTATGACCGTCTTTTGTGTCTCCGCCTCCCTCGAAGTATCTCTCCCCATTTTCTTCAGGATGCCGAACACCCCAGCAGCGGCAAGCCGGGCTCCGCGGGTGGCTACAATGTTGCAGAGCTCAACGACGACTTTCCTTGTTTTCAGGGAGGTATTAGATATCTGCAGTAGAGATAAAACCACTGAACATATTAGACACCGCATCTGAAACAGGAAATGCACAAAAGCTAGCTGCAGCAATAAAGCAGGTCGCAGCTATCAGTCCAACTACTTCTATGAAGGAAAGAGTAAAGAACAAATCTATCGACGTACTATATTCTTAGCAACTAATGCTAGTGTTGTAATACAAGTATGTCCCTTGGAAGGAATTTTGGTCGCTTTCAGCTGTGGACATCATCCTAAATAGAAACCAGAGCATCAATTTTTTATTTTTTTTGGATAAGCCTAAATCATATGTGGCAGTCAAAGCAAATAGATTATCCTTCACTTAGAATTTCCTAAAATTCTAGTGTCTTTGTATTGCAGACACACAAAAGCTGCAAAGTAGGCTTGCAAAATTTACTCAGACAAAGAAGTCCTGATGCATAGATAAGCTCTTTGGATAGAAATAGTGGCATTGCAAAGATGAAAAACTAATATCAACCACAGACTAAGGACGTTGCAAGGATAAAAGATCAACCTCTAATATATCCTTCAATTTGTCGCCAACCACCCTGAGATCAGGAGACGTATCATGATGCATTGCTGACATTTCAGGTGTCCTGCAAATTACAAAGCTAAAAATGTAACTGCTCTGAAGATTTTATTCATGTGATTGACATTTGACATTATGAGGGAAATGAAGGAACAAGTCGCTGCATGAATAATTACTTTCCTGCAACAACAAACCCTATCTGGCATGCTAAAGAAAATTCAACAAACAGAGAAGCTCACCTCCCCACTCCTAAACCTACTACAAGCAAGTTGGGTCGTCTTGTTAAGAGTCAAGTTTGCCATCCTCTCAATAACAAAGACTAGTTAGACTATGTCCATAAAAGCATGCCTTTACCACCTTGATTTAACCCGAAAAGAATGACTTCAAATTCACAAGGATATAGGTAGTTAGAAGCCAGGTAGGTAGTTGTTCCTTTTCGGCTTATGATTTTCAGTTAGTTGTTCCCTTTCGGTTTATGCATTTCGGTTAGCTTGTCTTTTGTTTATTTTGTTGCAAGTGTGTTAACAACACCCGGGTGGGGGTTGGTTTATCGTAGAATAGAAATATCCCAAATGTTTATAGAGACCATGCATTGATAAAAAAGCAGACTACAAAACAATACACCAGAAATTTTAACAAAAAACCGGAACAATTCCATCAAACAACAGAAACTCCATAGAAAAATTGCGAGATCGATTGTGAAAAATTGTGAGATCAATTGTGAAAGTCTTTGAAGAGTACCTCAAAATGAACGGAGTCCTAAGTTTTGGTGGGACAGTGTCACCGAAAAGGGCAGCTTCATCAGCCATCTTACATAGAACTCTGCGAACAATTTCTCCAAGATACATGCCAGAAGTTATCTTTTCAAATATCTGTATAAAATTTTGAGTGAAATCCAGAGTATGTAAAACATGACATTGATAGAAAATGCATGGAATAAAAGATCACCTGTTCACCAGGATTTAAACTCTCGGCATCCAGTGCATGATCATACTCTGTTAATGGAAGATGTGATGACCTAAAATTGCCCCACTCCATGTTGATAACCTAAAGTGTCAGGTATACGGAAGTTTCAATATTTCTTTTAAGATGAGTAATATTGTAATTTGATACCGAACAAGTAAAACAAAGAAATAGAAGAAGTAACCAATAGCCACTGAACCTGCAAAACTACTAACCATCTCTCCGGATTTAGGTGGAGGGCCATGCAGTTTTGGTATAGCTTGAGCACGTTCCACATAAGCGGCATTTGTCCCCGTACCCAAGATTACAGCAATAACAGCGTCCTTGTTGGTATATCTACCTCCAGCTAATGTGCCAATTGTATCGTTGACCTAGTGCCAATACCATATGCATGAAGCCATAATTTAAAAGAAAAAATCTATACACTTAACAACCAAAACCAAAATCAATAAGAATATAATCGTTTTCTGAAAAGCAGCAAATCTCAAATTGAATTGCACTCAGAAGCAATCACCAAAATTAACTTACCAGGGCAGACACACGCATGTCAACGCCTTGTCTTTCCATGGCTCTTGTCAGTTCCACTACTACATCTTGACCAACCTATTTACGCACCAACACAGAAGCAAAAGAGCATGAGAAATACTATGTCCAGTCTTTTTTCTTTTTTAATGAAAAATGAAAAGAAAAAAAAATCGTCCCAGATACAAATTACTGGTTGATTATGCGTTCCGTGTTGCAATAGCAATATGGTAGATTATTATATTGCAGATGGTGGAATATGAAGCAAATGTTTATAAAATGATTGTTGGCTGTCCGAGATTTTGCACTTTAAGATAGAGAGGATAGTTTCAAAGCTTTGATTAGAGAAACAAAGAACACAGTTTTAATGTGAATAGAACTCAAAATATATGAGCAATCAAATAATGCAATATATTATTTGTCCAGTGTATCCTTTGGTTATACGATAGATCTGAAGTTTTGAAATGCTTAAAATAATCCAACATTTCGGAAGATCGCCTCTCGATTTGCTTTTATCAAGTTTTGCTCTTTTGCAAATCACCATATTTCTTTACCCTAGTTTAGGAACTTAATGCTGACTGGCAAAAGGCTGCATCATGTGTATTGTTGCAATAGACTCATATATGCCTTGCCTAGTAAGTTCTTTCATTTGGCTAGGTATTGACTATTGAGAGCTGTTATGGAGCTTCCGCTGGTAGGCATGAAACCATGAATGTTATATACAATAACTTGTAGCATTCATAAGCAGCTGCCAGCATATGAGCTGAGCACAGCTCACAATGGACGGTGTACCATAAAAGCAATCAATGAATGACAAAATGGTCAAAAAAGAGATCATGTTAAGACCAAACAATTTCACAGCAAGAATGAAGAATGATATGAGCTGAGCACAATTCACAAACATGCAATAGTCTAAGCAGAAGAAAACAACAAGTAATCACATTTTATTTGGAGGGGGCAAGAATTTGATTTATGATTAAGGAAATAATCTGTGCAAAACAAAAAATGGGATAAGGAATCAGGATTTACGGTATCATCAATAGAGAAGCCTTTTGTCCACCTAATTAGAGTCCCAGAAGCAATTGACAATTGCATCACAGGGAATGAGAAGGTGAAGCCAAGTTCCCTCTGTCGACCTGGAGGAAGATGAAAATTATCACCTTCTTGAGAGATAAATTTTGCAAGTTCTGCTGCAATGTAGTCAAAGAGTTCCTGAAAACAATAAGGAGAAGTCATATCATATATGGTCCAGCACAAAGCAAGGCGAACAGTAGTCTCAAGAGAACAAACACTTACATCTGAAGTCCCAACCATTAAATTTGGGGGAATCGACACCTCAGCAAATTCTTGATTGACAACACCAGCTTCCTTCCCTCCCAATTGCACGCGCAACACTCGGAAGTTTGTTCCACCAAGATCCAGTGCGTAGAAAACACCTTCCTCATCACTGATATAGGGAACAATGAAGAGACAGGTGTTCAGTTATAACCATATGGTGGATACATGTCAAATCAATAGCCAAATTATCTAAGCACTGCCCTTAGCATGTTGCTTTTCAAGTTGGTCATCCACATAGAGGGCTCTATGCAAGTACTAAGACCGTAAACGAGCCATGATCGTGTTCATGACAAGCTTACGGCTGCTTGTTGAAACCCGTATTTGTTAAGATTACGAGAACTAAAAATCTGACAAAATAAGCTCAAGCTCGAGTTCCAGCTCATGTTTGTGATTATCTCCTAATTTTGCACAAGTTAAAACTTTTATTTCAGCAAATTCACATTTGTTCCTTGGGTATAAGGAAAGTGAGATGATAAGTTTTGTACAAACTTAGGCATCTACTTCTGCATATAGAGCATAAGAACTAACAAGCTATACGAGAGCGAGCTTGTTTGTTCATGAACGGCCGGTGTTGGCCTCGCTAATTCATTTAACTATCCCAAACTTTAAGATCAAGCTCGGTTCATCCAGTTAATCAAACAAAGCAACCACTTAGAGTATATGCTAAATACTGTCTACGAGTAAAGCTCCCACCTTTAACCTTGCATAAGATTAATAAATTGTCTTCACAAAAACAACTATCAAGAAACATCAAAAGAATGTACTATAACGTATCGGATTTTCAACCGCTAAAATACCACACACACACACACACTCTCTTAAAAAAAGAGAGAGAAGGGGAATAATGGGTACCCAGTGGGGAGATTATCGACGTAGCTGATGAGCATCTTAAGCTTGCTGCCACCTTCCGACGCCAAGCCGGCGTGCATCTCCACCGCCATGGCGTCGGCCACCTGCCTCAGCCTGCCCTCGGGGGTCCCGCACCTCTCCTCCAGCTCCTTCAGGATCTCCGCCGCCCGGGCCCACCGTCCCGCGCTCCGCATCTGGCGCCGCACGATCAGCGCCGCCGCCGCGCACGCCGCAGCCCCGCCTATCACCGCCGCGCACGCCGCCACCTTCCCCATCCCAACCACCCCCGGAATATCAGCGACAGCAACAACAAGAACAATAACTACAGATCTCGAGGTGAGATCGGATCAGGAGGAGCTCCTAATGGCTATTCGTTGACTGATGACAAACATATCACCAATCAATGAATTTGTATTGGGAGCCCTAAGATTGAGGCGGGGAATCAAAGTTCGTGGGAATTGAAAGGGAAATCTTTTCGGGTTTATTTAGTTTGTTTTTGTTGAGGTTGAAGGCAAACAAAGTGTCCTGTTAAGCAGCTACATCGTTCGTTTGGTCCACGCTGGAGTTGTGTATGCGGACACGTGGCAATTGTTTATTATCCCATGATTTCTGTTACCTTATCCACTTTTCACGCGTCCAAATGGGATCTCTTGACCAATTAGATGTAATAAAGTAAGTAACTACCTTTGTCTGCATTCTACACAACTTGTTGGGTCATCGCTCTCGAACTTCTCTAACAACTAATTTTAAACTTTTCAGGTTCTCTTTTTTCCTTCGCTTCTCTATGGTTAGTTTTTTCGTTCAATAAATTGATTGGATTCAATCCACTGGGTCTCAAAGGCATTTGCGTGAGATCTGTTCATGTCTGTTGTCTCGAGTTGGATCTCAAGGTGGGCTATTTGTTTAAGTCTCTTTCATGAATTGTTGGTGGTGGTTGGTTGCGAAGGTCAATCTTCTCGTGGGTATTTCGGTTTATGACTACAGGGTTAGAGGGAGGTTAAGTGGAAGACAAGGTTGTGAGGTAAGGGTTTAGCTCCACGCTAGGGTTTGTCTTTTGCCCTTGTTATCAGCTAGGTGCCCTTTGTTTTCCAGTTTTGTGGTTTGTATGGTGCGGCTATGAATTGAAGGTATAGTTTTTAGGCTAGGGGCTTTGTTCCTCCCCAGTCGACTAGTTCGGTGCCCTCTCAGTTTTTGTTTATTTATTGAGTATTAGTGGGTTGGTTCGTGTTGCACACTAACATTTCTGGTGGTTTGGGGTCTTGTGAGTTGGCGTGATAGGGTGGTTGGCTTTGGTTCTTTGGTAATTGTGGGTGATTAGGTGGTGTTACTGAGGGAGGTGATTAGGGGTCGCGGCTATGAAAGTGATGATTTTGAGCGGAGCCACAATATGAAGTAGACAGATAAACGAAAAAACAATGCTCTCAATATGAACAGGAAAGATGCTACATAAACAGATCCCTAAGATTGAGACAAAAAAGGAGGTTACAGATGAATTAGTAATTGTGGAGTTTAGATAATTCACAAGCTGGCTCGGTGGATATAACGTAGAAGTCTGTGACCATCCCAGGTAAAAATCCGTTGACTATTTCTCGCAATCCATCTTAAACTTAAAGTGAGACTTGAGAATACATAAGCTGACATATTCACCCTTGAAAGAGATTCATTTGAGCGTATAGTCTGGATGACTTTGATATAAAAATCACTACCATAAAATAAAAAGTGCGGGTCATAGGTGTAGCGAAGATAGATTTGATTTGAAGTATTAAGAAAGGGAGAGAAACTTCTTAATTTCATATCATAAATCTTCGGTGACCCATATTTAGTCAAGGGTTCCGGTTGAATTTCCAAGTTTGGCCACTCAAACATATGCCATTGATTTTGTACCAATATATTATACCACTTGACCGTGTCAAGTTAACACCACTAGTCCTAATCATTTACACCCCATGTGCGAGGCAAAAGAAGAGAACAAAAAAGACATTTTCTATAGGCGTTGACCAACAATTTGCAGTTGCGTTAATAGAGGATTGCACTCACGTTAGCTTGGACTGAGTTTTTGGTCATATTGAATAAGTGGATCCACTTTTAAGTATTTCACTGGCAGAGTTCGGGGAATCTATTCAATGATGAGCGGAGAATATAGCAGAAAAGGGGAGATCAAGGATTCATTTCGCTTAAAATTCGACCAGGGCAGCAGTTAACCCAACCAAGTGCATGCAGATCTGATAGTCTTTTACGTTTGTGTTAATGAAACCCAACTCGAGGCTTGGATGATAGACCATCAGAGAGTCTACTAGCTTCCCTTGCAAATCTTGTCCACATCCATGTCAATACCATTACTGGAAACTTAGCAACAAAAGTTTAAAGAGAGACCCTCTAAAACAAAGCTTCAAACCAGGAGGGCCATTGTCATCCTCTACGGAGAAGAAATTTGACTGCAATAATTAGTGGCTGTTAAATATGCCTTAGAGCATTTTTTGGAAAAACCTTTTCAGCATAACTAACTTAATGATGCTAAACATATTTAGCGCTCATTACTTCTTGTTGCATGAGACATTCTAGCACCTTGTTACAATCCGGGTTGCAGCCAAAACTTTTCCTTCTAACAGCACAAAAGCACACGTACCAAACAAGAAATGAAATCGATCCATATATACAAATAACTGTCCTTTAAAGGTCACCTTGTCTACAAAAAGAAAGACGGAATAAAGGGTACAAAGAGCACTTCCCAGGAACCAACCGACATCACATCGTCTAGTTTGCCATTTGATTCACGGAGGACTAGAAAGACCGAAAGATGGGGAACACTGTCCCAACTACCGACTGCTAAGATTGAAGCATCCTCAATCTTGTTCCAGATCATTAGGACCAGCTCACAACCTAAACATAACAGCGCAATAAACTAACTGTACATGGGGAACAAATGCGAACCCACCCAACCCCAACCCAACCCATCCCATCGCCTTCCCTTCTAATCTGCTCTCTCAACTCAACTCTTCAAACTGTAGCTGCCTGATCCCCAATCAGAGAATGGGATACACGAGAATGCCTGGCAAAAAAGAAAGAAATGAAAGCCAGCAATCAACATGATACTTACCGGAACTGCTGGCTTTCTCTCTTTCCCCATCCTTTCTGATCTTTCATGCTGTCGATGTCAAACTCACCCTGCTAGTAGACAGCCATGCACAAACCGAGGAGAGCAGTATAAAGATAAAACCGATGTGAAAAAGTTATTACTTAGGAAATCATTTAACATGCCTTAACGCTGTTTTCTGCACGGGTCCAGAGTCAACGCTGCCCATAGACTTCACTACCATCCCAAGTAATGCATTAGGCTTCAAAATAATAAATTGATCAAATAGAATTAGATGTCAGATAAACTTAACAGCGTACAAAATACGAACATCATAAAACAACAAAGCTCCATATTAGGCGAAGCCCGAAGTGAAAGTTCTCTCTTTTTTTTCCAGTTCTTCCCAGGTATAGAACGCAAAACTACGAATGAACTCAAAACATGCAAGGGCGAGAGAAACTTAGATGCAAAACCTCTAAATCTTCGTCCGATCGATCTTCAACGACCTTGCCAACATTTCCATACCCATTATCCAGAAGAGACTCAGAATCCCCCTCACAGGAATCACCCTGTGACGACCCTTGACTGTTACTCCCTAAAACGCTCACTGGGGTTCCATCACTGCTACATGTTAAAGATTCAGGTCCAGTATCCCCGCAAAAACTGTCTTCATTCAGAAGGTTTGCGACCACACTAGAACTAGAGACAAATGGCACATCAGCTATCCCTGCACACCTCTCCTTATCGGATTTAACTAACTTCACATTAACCTCCTTGTCACCTTTGAATTGACAAACCTCACTCCTTGCTGAACCAGACTCAGAATTAGTCATGTCACTTGCTTGGTGACTTTCTGGAGATACCGTAACCACTCTCTCAGAGCCAATTGATTGCCGTTTCTCAGGACTACCTTGCTTCACATCTGCCCCTTCGAGCTCTTTTTTCCTCTTAAGACGTCTTTCACCAGATCCAGGCCTACAAACCTCACCACCTTCGCCAGGTGATTTTTCAGCCTGTAGTGGACTGCTGAGCCTGGGAGGTCGACTTCGTTTATAACCATCTGGAAATACATAAGAAGGGATTTGTCGTCTGCGAACATGAGAAACATAAATTTCCATCCCTGGCTTCCAGAACATGTACATGTTCACTGAATGCCTAAACTCATCAACCGTCCCACGTATATCAAACTGTTGGCCTTCTTGGATTATCTCTCCTTCTTTCCTTTGCAAACCCATAAAAAAGGCACAATGGGAACACTGTCTCAAAGGATCAGCATACTCATGGGGATACGGATGGCACGCAATTTCCCGTATGTGTCCCTCTCTATCTGCAAAAATTAGAATGAAAATGTTAGTAGAAAATGCCTCATATTTGCCACGTGGAAAGATCCATAGGGATGGTGTCAACTGAAACGTTAAGCCGAAGCCTCCATTGGCATTAGAAGTCCAAAGGGCTAGATATTACCATCAACGTTAGTTGCCTTAGCCTGGACTCAACCCAGCCTTTCCAAGTGCGTAAATCATCAATATCAGCTGCAGCTATGTCAACCTGGAGATAGTTCTTATAGTTTTCGAAAAACAAATACGGCTCAAACAAAGCACTCCAGAGTGCTTTATTCAACTCTATCTCCTGTGTGCACAGTAAAGAGAATAGAATTAGTAGACAGCAGACAGATAAGCTACTAGACAACCAGAAAAAAAAAAAAAAGATAACTATCCAGTTTCCTCACAGATTTTGTTGCCAAATTGGAACTGCTCAGTCATCACCCGGAGAGTACTGGTCGATACATTGTAGCTAGAATTCATGCATGGATAGGCAGGTATAATTATTGGCATATGATGAGTATGGTCTCGAGGATTTTTACGAGGATCCAACACAGAAAATCCTAGCTCATCCTCTTCTATAGCACATAGCATCACAGGGTTCGGCTAACGCCAGTGTATAAACCCTAAAAAACAGGGAAACCAGCATACTTGGAACTGCATTGGGATGAAGTTGACAGACCCGAGCCACAAGAAGAGCCCAATTTACGCCACCAAGATAACCACTCACCTGAAGAAGGAGGGCAAGAGATGGGAAGAGTGAAAACAGAAATGAGGAAAGAAAAGTGGGAACCAAAAAAAAAAACACGGGGGAAGAGGCGTTTAAAGAAAAGGTACAACAGTGAGCAACTTACATTGGAGTAAACACCCCGTCTTTTAGCCCAAAACTTTAAACACCGGAGTGTCGTGCGGAAATGCTACATTCCCAAAAAAAGAGAGTTAAAGACCAAATTAAAAACACGTAAGCAACAAAATACAAGGAAGTATCCAAAGTACAAACCTCAGCATTTGGCACAAGCTTAAGAATTTGATCGGCAACCCTGCAGCCATTGAGACTCCGGACAGTGGGCTCATCAACATTATACAAAACAGACACATGGGAGATGTCCAAGTCCTGTTAAGATGTAGGCACATTGCGAAACTACAATTATAATCATATATGGAGTATAAAATAAAATATATGTCACGCTAAGTCACTACAGAGAATGTGTTGACCTCGCCATAGGACACCTATAGAGCTTGAAAGATACCAAGTTATAAAGGAAACTAAAACAAGTCAAAGCATAAAAATCTCACGCCTGCTCTTCCACAAACCCAACCCCCTCACTTCTACCAACAGTGTCACCATAAAGGGTATGAGCAATGTGTGTGACATTTTCCATAAGAGATGCCAAAGTTGATCATCATCTTCCTTTGTTCTGACACCATTAGAGACAACCTCGCAAATGCAACGTCGAGATATTCTTCTCCGTCATGAAGTATTAGCTGCAGCATCCTCCTGCTGCCCTTTTAAACCTTCATCAGTCATCATTGTCATCATCACACTTGACATGATGATCCGCTCACCGACGTCCATGTTGTGCCGTGTTGGATCCATGTCAGACAAAGATGCAATAATGCTATAGTAAAACAGTTGGCTAGAAAACTATATTACATTCTCCTAACAATCCTTCACTATACCACCCCATATCAGAAACATCAATATATGTACTAGAAACAGAAATCTAGGCCATGTCAGTCGATTGAAGAAATTAATGCTCAACAAAGTTCTACATAAAGTAAAGATGAACTTAAAAGAACGTAGGGCAGTTAATCTGGGAAAAAAATCAGATGCGACAAAAGCAACCAAATAAATCCAATTCCGCATTGACTACACAAATCACCCTTATATTCGGAAATAAACCATGCAGAACATAACGCACTGCAGGAATCATGCCTGGATTAGGAGCAACTCCCCACACCCAAAAAAAAAAAGGAAACAACTTCAGCAAACAAACCAGCCACCAAATGGTAAACGGTTTTAAAAGTCATAAATAAATCTATCAAAGAGGTTAACTTCATGTTCCAGCTCTCAGAAAAATGAAAATGAGGGATGAACAAGGCGGTCATGCTCTATCCAAACGCTTAATAGATAAACAAAAAAGTTGACACCACAAAACAGAGAATACAATAGTGTACGTCGACTAACACATACATTTGGGGCGACCAAAAGAGATATGCTTGCATAAAGAACTAATAAAACATTTTGAGGGGTCATGTAGACAAATCAAGAAGGCTACGCAGAAAAGTGGAGAGCACAACAGTATGTGTTAGCCAACACTTACATCTGGGACGACCAAAAGAGAGATGCTTGCATAAAGAAGGTCAACGGAAATTCCATCGAACTTAAATTTCATAACTGGGACATGAGCATCTGGAACAGGTTGTAGTTCAGTCACTTCTTCCGTTTCTGCCAAGATGTTATGCAGTATGAAGAAGAAGTCTTCCTGCAAGGGAGAAGACAGGCCATTATTCGATGCAAATAAGAAGAGGGAAACATCATTTCAACCAAATCTCGCATAAATTTGACACTCACCTCACGATTCACATAAGATGGTCCAACGCATAACGTATCAATGTCAGCTCCAGGACCGTGTACCTTAAACAAAAATAACCATAAACAGTGGCAATAATAACAATTAATGCAACATGCGTATAAGAGCATCGAACAAGTATATATTAATTAATCGCGAAAACATTCTCCGTACCCTTATAAACATTAGAATGAGTAGGCAATCAACATAAGATATTTCCGAAAAGCAATAACCTTTAGAAGAAGCAATTAGACTACCCACGTCAGTTGGCTAAATTCACATATCATTTAATAAATGGCTCATAGAATCTGTGGCAACTCAGGGACAGTCACAACAATGTTAACTCAGAGCACGTGGGATTGTGTCCATGCACAGTCCTATCACATTGTGGCAGCTATTAAAAATTATGAAAAACATAGCTGCCCATTAACAACTTTGACCTTTGCACATGATCCAAACGCCACCCCAAACTCCAACCAGAAAGACAGAGGAAAGAAAGGGGAATTGAAGAGCTATGGGTGCACCAGACGGACAAGAATGTTATATTTGCTTACCCCTAGACGATAAGAACCAAAAGTAAATATCACTGCATTCGCATTCATTTGATCTGTGTACCCTCTCAGGCGAGTAAGTTCCTTCACCCAGTCTATTACAACCTAAAATGAGAAAATGTAACAAACAGTCAGCAACAAGATAAAAATAATACAGTTCTAAGAGAAATGAATACTACTAAGGAATGTGACTCAAAGATAAAAATGATATACATTAGAAGAAATAGGCATGTGATTCACTTTTCTTATCAGCGTTGAGTCTTATGTACTTCGACTACAAGCACTAATATTGTATAGTATAAAAGACCAATTCTGAACGTCGTGAAGGAGCAACCAGCTACCTTTCTAAAACAGGTAATAAGGAAGGACGACCATTTTCATCCTTTGAGATATAAATACTACTAAGGAATGTGACTCTTAAGATATAAACAATACACAATGGAAGAAAGAGGCATGTAATTCACTATTCGTATCAGTAGTGAGTCTTATGTACTTCGACTACAAGCACTAATCTTGTATAGTATAAAAGTCCGATTCTGAACATTGTGAGAGATCAACCTTTCTAAAAAAGGTAAAAAGGAAGGATGCCATTTCCATCCTTTGAGATAAGGAACCTTAGGCTTAACACAAGTTATCCCTCGCTTTTGAGAAAATACACCAATACTCTAAATGACTGCTAATTGAAATTCCCAATAACTGTAATATTTCCATGCTCCCTCCCCCGTCCCAATCCATTCTCAATAGAAATGTATACACCAAAACTATCATGATTTGTATACAAACATGCTCCTCAGTTGTCCATTAAGTTCCACATGTAGCTCTTTCTAATCAGATAGGCTTCAGAAATTGGAACGACGAGACATCTAATACTTCATCATAGGAGCCTTCCAACACCGTTTGGGACGGGAAGATTGAAAGAGAAATATATATACTCCCAATCCTCAAGGACAAGTGACGACCCTTCAACCATAGTGATAAAAATACTTCCTGCCCTCAAGGACGAGTAATGATACCACAACCAAAAGAAATGAAATGCAAGGCAAAGCAAAGCTTCAGAACCAGTTATGGGAAAACACGTCGATGGTGCAACATGTAAGCCAAGTGGACTAGCAGAGAGGAAAACAAAGATCATATCTCTTTCCTCTCGCTCTACATAATTATTAAGAGAGATGCACAATACTGAGAGCAAGAGATAGGGACCAAAGGTCATCCATACAAGTCACGAGGGTGGGGCCAACACCAACTTATATTGCGTATTGTCTATTTTTTCTTCTTCTTTTTCCCCTTTTTCGCCCCATTTTTGTGGGGGAGGGGGGAGAGCAGTCACTGTTTAAACATTACCAAGTTGTGTAAACGTGCAGGGTGCCGGTATCTGCATATATGCCAGTCCATAACATGTACATATATACACATAATTTTATCTAAGCGTATTTTAAGATGAGTAGAGTGCATTAAGATCAAACTAGGAAATTCTAACGCAAATCGCCTTGAGCAAATACACTTGAATGGCCTAATTTCCGAATAAACATGCATCAGAATCATGAATGTTTTAGATACTTTGTATCACGTTCTGATAGCTGTCCAATATTTCGAGAATGCTTCTATATAGAAGATAAAAAACGTAGTCAATGTTTCTTCACATCACCACTAACTAAGAGAACTCGGAATGGCTTTGCTTTCCATATTGTGGCGATGGGATAGTGTTGCAACATCTGGTACTGTGCTCTAAGGTTGACATATAAACATAATTGAGGCGGTAAGCCTCCTCTTGTTTCTCAAACTCTCGGCAGCGAGCTAATACGGTTGGAGAATTTTCATATTCTTAATTTCAGCTCAAGTTATAGCATTGGGAAACCAAAAAGCAAAGAAACAACCAACGGCATCTTGTTTGTGTGTAGAATAGAACTTTCGGTATCAAAAAGGTACAGACCGGCTCAAGAAGTTTTCCTGCATTAAGTTTCAATGACATAAGAATCCAATTTGCATGCTGTATGATCGGATCGCTAATTTACACATGGCGTCTTAACCCGATACATTAACACCACGGTACAACAATTTTGCTTCTCCAGCAATTAATAAACACAATGAATGTAAGTAAAAAAAAAACAAAAATACCTGCTTAATACGAGCAAGAGCCACCTCTCTCCTGGCAGATTCTTCCTCGCTCTCGTGCAGTCCAGTATCTAACAAAAACTAAGCACCCGAAAAACCACCTTAATAAAAAATGCGAAATAAAGGATGTAAATATTCCAATCGAATCGGTCGAAACCCAAACAAACCTTCTC
Source organism: Escallonia herrerae (assembly GCA_033070095.1). Classification (NCBI taxonomy): domain Eukaryota; kingdom Viridiplantae; phylum Streptophyta; class Magnoliopsida; order Escalloniales; family Escalloniaceae; genus Escallonia; species Escallonia herrerae. Next base: position 159,340 of record JAVXUP010000908.1, read on the forward strand.
CAACTCTTTGCTTCTCTGTACATCAGCCTCGCTAGGCCCCGCTCGAGACAGCGGACTCGTCACCCCAAACTGTTTCGGCGGCGGCGGTTGCTGGGCCGGCGCCAAGGGGCCAATGCTTCGGAACCCATCTCGGAAATAGACAAAACGAACGCCCAATTCAATCGATCGGCATGATACCCTAGAACATCGTGAAACCTCGCTTATGTCAAACATAAAAACACATAGATCGGGTTAATCGGAACTTACTGCGGCGGGTAAAAGGGAAGTTAAACAATTGAAGCCCTAAATTGCTACGGGAAACGAAATGTAATGGACCCAGTATAGAGGATGAATTTTGGAAGAATTTATGAGAGAAAATTATGACTAAGATTCATAGAAAACCCAGCTGGGCCAGAGAAGAAGAAGAAGAAAGGAGATGTTTCTCTGATATCATTCATATCCCCCTTCTCAAAAGTGACTCCGCCCGTTTACAAGATTTTCGGATTTTGCTTTACAGAAACAGGCCGTCGTGCACACGCAATTTTTATCAGTCATAAAAAAAAATATGTTAAGTAATATTTGATCAAAATTAAAAAAATAGACACCGCGTATCACAACGCGAAGTCTATTTTAATTTACATAACAAACGTAAATACCTTTAAATAAATGACATCAAAGATTACGTAAATAAATAAATATGTCTTCTAATTGTTTTTCCAAAACTTCAGTTATATCCCTGCAAAAATTAGTATAGGGATCACAACATTACTACCTTCCTCACACATATAACTTTTAATTTTGTACAACCCACATTGCATACTGTACAACCAATTGCGTTCAGTACAATGAACAAAGAACGTGGCAGTGATGGGTCTCGTACAGTTGACAACATCACGGCAACTCCATGCCGGCAATACCCGTTGGCATCACTCGCCAGCAACACCGCTGGCAACTCAGTTGGCAACACTCACCACTGCACAAACCACCCATAAACACTACTCACGTCCAAAATATCCAAGGGTCACCGCTGGCAACAGCCTCCGGCGACACCCATTTGTCCGCCAACCCACCACCACTGGCCACAAAGGCAACCATTTGTCGATGTAAATCCGGCACAACCACAACAGCCTACGGCAACCCACAACCACCCACAACAACGTACCGGCACACCGACGACCACCGCATCCCCAATCACACCCATGGCAACCGCCACCAACGCCGACCGTCTGCATCCCACCAATGGCCACAGATGCAGACAACCACCGTATTTCCGCAATCACACCACCAACCTCCGCCAATCCCACACCACAACCACCGTAGACAAACTCAACAACCAAGCGCTGAGAGTATTGACCATGGACGACGACCACCACATTTTTTTAGACCCATCATTGTAAGGGAGACTTTGAGAAATGGGAATAAAGGGGTTGGGGTACTGTGTAAGATAAAGCAGTATCTGAGCTTAAACAAATTGAAAGAATCTTGAAACCAGAGTATCACTGAAAGAATCTTGAAGGTTTGAGTAGAAAAGAAATACATAAATTAGTAAACAAATTGATGATGAAAAGAAGAATACCTAGCGAAAGAGAGTGACTGATGCCGTCGGTATCAGACGGCATCTCTTCTTGTTCATCCCTGCCACATGGACATAAAACTTAAAGCAATAAAGGGCAGTAACTTAAAGCAGTAAGCAGCCGTAAGGAGAAATGGCTTGGCAGATAAGTTCGTCGATAATTGCAATAAAGCAGAGAAAATCGACGCAAAAATGCCCAGAGAAATGGACATAAACTTACATGTAGCTATTTCAACAGATAAATTTGCCATAATTGCAATAATGGATTGAGAAATTCGATGCCGATAATTGCAATAATGGATGGATTGAACTAATGGAAGAGGAGAAGGGAGGATGAGCTGATGGGAAGTTACGTAAAGTGAGTGGAGGGTATCCGGTGGTAACTGATATTGGAGTGGGCTAGTGGTAGTAGCTTTTGACATTTTTACCCTGGTTGTCATCTTTAAGCTTTTCAAAATAACAGGTAGTTTAGGAAAATTAACTGTTAAGGACACTTGTCAGCACCAGATTGAGCCTGAATGTAACGCCAAACCATGTTTTGGCTTTATATATAGTATAGATAGGAATGAAAACAAAATGGAAATGCCAGCAATTCCTTTGCTAACTACTGCTAACTAACTGAGTGATTAATGGCTCTTAAGACAGAGATATGGCCATTAATCACTTGATTATGTAAAGCATCATTAAATGTAGATAAAACAAATCCTCTTTGGAAAGTGCAGGGGCTGTGGTGCACGCGCCAAGTTTTCAGGCGGGTGATCTTCTTCCACGCGCCATCACTCGCAGCTGTGGTCTTCATTTCCTTCGGTTGCCTTCAACTAATTTTTGGCTCATTGCTTCTGCTAGGGATGGCAATGGAGCGGGTCGGATGCGGATCTTATAAGATCTGCACCCGCCCCGCTACCCTTGAAATCCCACCCGCCCCGCACCGGGTTTTATAATTGCATAACCATATCTGACCCTAAACTGCTTTAGAAAACCCGTCCCCGCCCCGCCTCATTTGAGCAAATGGTCGAGCGTGTGGTGTGCAGTGACCCAAATTGACTAATAGAGATTAAGTACTACAGATTAACTAACAAAGCAGCTAACCTTCGAAAATGGCAGTAGATCACGGCAGCGACGCGCGCGAAGGAGAGGGAGAGAAGTTCAGTCGCAGGTGCAAAGGAGAAGAAGAGAAGGGCAGCAATCATGCCATCACAGTGCCGTTAGGTCAGTCGCAGGTCAGTCGCCGATGGCGCGGCACCTTTTGTCGGCAGATGAAGCGTCGCGGCACCTGCTCTTGTTGTTGGCAGAGAGAGAGATTGATTGGAATTTGAAAGCTAGGGTTGGAATGGGGAGTGGGGATGACTGGATGATAAGGACATTTATATATGTGCGGGATGGACGGCTACGATTAAAGGAAGAATTGGGTTAATAAACCAGGGCGGGAACGGGTCGCGGGGCGGGGCCGGTCGCGGGTCAGTTAGACTAAATACCATACCCGCCCCTAACCCGCTGTGAATTTAAAAAAAAACCATAATTTTGCTTCATCATACCTATACCATCGTTTCTGTACTCGTCATGTTTCGGAATGTAATAAAATTTTACTGTGAATCTCGAGAGCCAATAGGTATGATTTTGTTAAAGACTTTAGCGTTTTGATTGCCTGGTCGCGATTATTGTTATCATTTGACCCTAAATATTTAATTGAGATCATTGTTTGTTGTGATTAATGTTAGATGCTTTGTTGTGTAATCATCACTATTTCTTTGTGATTAGTGTTTGTTTAATATTTTCTAAAATGGTAACATTCCATAGTTGTTACTGGTAGTTAATCTGATTATCAGAATTTTGCTGCGTTTTATTCCCAAATGATTTGAAAATTAAGAATATGTTATGTGCGTGTATCTTTACATGATTTGTGATCTGCATAGTTTCGCTTGACCAAATATAAGATTATGTAGACTCCTAAGCCTCAGATAATCGGTGAGTGAGAGTAGGCTTCGAAAATGTGGATTAGATTTGGATAATCTATTTGAGGATTTGGTATAAGCTTGAGATTTTGGTTGACAACGCAATAATAGACCGCATATTACTTGCTTTTAGAACCGAAAGATTTTAAACGTTTAACCGAAACAGATGATCGAATGATAAGATTATAGATTTATGGTAAATAATAGATCGTGAATCGGAAGTGATATAGTAACTTAGAGCCTTAAACTTTAGTGAAAGAGCAGCATAATCATATTTTTCCCTATGTAAGATTACACGTCTTTAGGTTACAAATGCGATAACGCTTGGACTCGTTGATGTAAGACACCAGAGTGTGCAGCAAAACCGTAGTGGTTACATTTCTCTATCATTCTGTGAGGTATAAGTGCTTATAGGAATTGGTTACCCTACCCATGTTAGCTTTGGTAGAGTGCAGTCATGTGTGACCATCGCTTAATATTTTAGTACACCTTGTGCTTAAATTTAAGCTTACCATCGTTAAATAAATTGTGCAAATGATCGAGTCTCTAGTATAGTTTCAGTATAATGTAGTGGAAGCCTGTCGTATTATATTTGATTTAATTTGGTCATGTGTGTCAGGCCGAGCCAGGCTGGCCCTTGGGCCCAGGAACTTTGACAACTCTATGTCTGGTTCATTTACATCTCCATATTTCTTTTTTATATTATGAAATATTTATTATGGATCACAAACACAATTATTAAAGGTACGCCTAAGCACAGGGCATAAGGATGTGCAGGGTTAGCACCTCGCCTAACCCTAGGTTCAGTCCTTTTAAAAAGGCGCATGCCTTGGAGCTAGCGATTCGATGTTGAAGTATTGCCGAATAATGATTCTAAGCTTTTCACAAGCGAGTCTAGCTTCATGCTATCGAATGTTGGTTTAGATACGAAGTATAAAGAAGAATAAATTTTGGCTTTTACCGGGGTTGTAGGAGTCTTCCTCCAATCCCGTAGACTCCTCAAATTTCGTGTATAGTGACAATTGTCGCCAAATATTTTTAATAGCTTTTCTTCTAACACTTTCAGCGACAATTATTAACAATATTTTTTTAGTGTCACTAAATTAAAGCTACAAGAAATATTTAAAGACGATTGATTATTGCTATATAGGGAGTAGGAGGAAGATTCATCCCCCGAGGTAACAGCCAAATTTTTTCTTGTAAAGAATGAGTAATCACTTGAAAGTAATTCGGCTATAGTGAGTAATTAATCGAGCTGGAAAATAGTGGCCCAATGTCCTCTGTTCAGGCCCCTTAAAGGTGTCAAAGTTGTGGTAAACTCTTAAATTGGCTCCCAGTGTCAAAGCTGGATGGAGCATTGGGCTGGATGGCAGAAGATCCGTGAGTGACATGGTAATATAGGCCCAAAGTATGGACCAGACGGCAATGCAGAAGGTCCCTCGAATGACGTGTTAGTTAAAGCTCCGTGTTATGTACAGAAATAATACTAATTAATTATGAAATGGAAGAATGGAGATCATGGGTTGGATGGTTAGAATTCATGAAGTTGGAAGTTATTTTGTAATCAATCAAAATTTAACACATATTAAGTTCTATTTTAAAATTATAAGAATTCAAGAAAGTAGGATTTGAATTTTGAAAGGCATAAAGGATGTCAATTAAATTCAAATATTATATAGTATAGATAAGCTGAAAGGATAAGACTTTTAATTTTTCATGTCCCAAAAGCCCAAATTATTGGCTCACTGCCTCGTTATAACTCAAAACATTCAAACAGGATTCTGTAGGTCTGGATTGATGGCAGGGTGTTGCCTTGAAAGGGTGGGGGGGGGGGGGGGGGGGGCGTACGCTTACACAATTATTTTTTGTGTTTTGTATTCTGTTTTTGTTTTCAAGATTTTAGTATTCAGTTCTAAAATCATATTGTGTACTTTTTCAGTTTTTTTCCGTATTCACCTTTTCAGTTTTTTTCTGTACGTTTACCATTTTTTATTTATATTTTTATCAATTTTTTTAGATACATTCTTGTATGTTTTTTTTAACATTCTTTACACTATTACTTCCGTGGACCCATATATGTGTGTCCTCCTTCCCCTCACATTTCCCCTTCACGCGTCCCGCTTCCCACATCTGTGGCCCTATTTCCCTTTCCCTTCCCTGTTCCCACATCTGTGGCTCCATTTCCCTTTCCCTTGCCCTTCCCCTATTCGAGTAACAGGATAATGGAATCGCTATCAGCATAGCTCCCTGCAAAATCCGTCTCGCTCTAATGGAATTGCTATGTGCTTTCACTTGAGAATTCTCTCTCTTCTCTTTTTTCGTGCAAAGAAAGAACAGAAGAAAGTTTCTATAGTCACTGTCTTCTACTTTCACATACCTTCTGGCCTGTTGTGTGTGTCATTTCCAAGTGGAAAGATAAAAAAAAATGTACACCATACCCGGTGACTATCAAACTCGACGGCACCCATTTGATTTTTTGGGAGCTCCAACTTCCTCCTGTTCGGCACGCTTCCCGCAGGGGAGAGAGAGTGAGAGACAGAGAGGCTGCAGAGAAAAATGTGAACAGTCCAGACATGTGTAGTATTTTCTGACACATAATACAATCAGTGGAAAAAGGTGAAAACACCCTTTTTCGCCACTATTTGGATTTTTTTATCCAAAACGAAACTGAAAAAGATAATAATACACGAAAAAAACATATTTTTCATTTTTATTATAAAAATATAAATAAAATTCTGTAAACGTGCGGCCCAAGGTGTCGTATGATTATGTAGTGACAAAAGACTTGTACAACACAGATCACATCAACTGAGAGTAGTTTGCAACTCTTGCTTTTGAGGAGATATATACAAAGAAACAGGGAATGTCAAGTACGTGGCTTAAGGATTTGGAACTTTTATAACTATATATATATATATATATATATATATATATATATATATATATATATATATATATATTTGTGTACGATGATGACGATGATTCGGAAGGATCATACTCTGTAGCAACCCTCCAAGTTCCAACTAATACTTACTATGGTTTCTCTGATATGCAAGGGAGATTATTGGAATATAATGCGTACGGTTTTTTTTTCATGAAATAGTATGTGCCGGTATCGGTAACGACCTCGGTACTGTGTCAAATTTTTATCGATAATATACATCTGTAATATTCACTCATTGACAAACTAAAAATATATACATATATTTTTTTACTCACAACTCCTAAAGAATAAACTGTTTGCTCTAGAGAACTTATATTATGTTAGTTTTCAAATAAACTAAATAGACTATTCAATTAAATTACCTCATTTAGTATTACCCTTACCTCCCCTCTCCTCCCCCCAAGCAATTTCAGTCACAAATTCTTACGTAAAAATAAGTTGTCTGTTCAATAATAAAGTACTTGAGTTCAAGAATAAGGTGTTTTTGTGTATGCGTGTGTGATTGCTTGCGCACATGTGTGTAAAGTAATACAACATATAGATAAAAGAATATAATCAAAACTTTCATTATAAAGTAAATCAAAAGTTAAGTGAATATTATGAGTATGAGATTACAGAGACTTTAATTGATATAAAAGAACTTGGGTTGCTTTTATATCTAGTCTTTATACCAATTTTTTGTTACTTTTATATATTTTTTAAGAAATCAATACAAAACACAATATCTAGGGCGGTATCACCTAAACCGGCAGATACAACCAATACAGAGCATTATTTTGATCGATACAAAATGTAAGGGCTAACGTACCAATAAAAAAAATGATAAATACCGACCGGTACCGATACGGTATTGATAGCTACGATTTGGAACACACAAATTTAACTAAGTTCCGGTACAAACCGTCAATGGATGATTATCGCCGAAATATACTCAATTAACGTTAATTACGGCTGCTCCAAGCATTCAATGTCCTCCAACGACTAGACTCAATGGTGTCCAAGTTGCCATCAATTAAAGAACATATAGGTAGTTAACAGGGCTGGTTACCAAGAAAGAACATTACATTCCTGTTGGGGAGTCCAAGTCTTTTTTTCTTTTCTCTCTTCTATGGTTTAGTCAAAAATAAAAAGTTAGTTTAGAGCCAAAGTTACAATAACTTCTGTTAAAGTAACATCAGCTTTTCAGTAATATTTACCCATGATTCAGTTTATTTTACGTTACTTTGATAAATGTCGTAACAGTTTTGACGGTGATAAATGTAGCCAAAATAATCAACAAGTTGGTCAGCTACCCAGCACAGTAGCACATAGCATCTCCTTCAATTTGTAAAAGCAGTGAGCGATTGTAACGTCTACTTCAGTTTGTGTGCATTACTTTGATAAGCGGTATTGTCTTTAACGACAATATAGCTGACCAAAAAGTCCAGAAGAAAGTTGGTCAGCTGAATTAGAATAGCGCATCACAGACCATCCCAGCACCGAGTTTTAGGAAATTGAATACAACCCACGAACCGTCCCATTTTCGCTATACCGATTAATTGCAAATTGTCCTTGCCTTCCATAGGGACTCAGATCTGCTTACACCACACTCTCTAGTCAACCCATTTGCAGTTTCCACTTAAAGCAATAATCTTCTCCTCAGAAATTTACTGCACAGATAATGGCAGAGATTTCTGCCCAAATCGCCGAATATCAATTATAATTTTCCGAGCTCCGCAGTAAGATACGGGGACCCAAATCAAAAGATCTTCCCCAACCATCGCTTTCTGGGCTGGTACAGACTCGTATACTTGCCACTTTTTCCATTGGTAAGTGGCTTTTGCCGGACTTATAATGATGAGTTTGAATGGTACGTCACTTTCCTAAATCTGGGCCTCTTTAGAAGCTCGAGAAAAATGCTACGCAAAAGTTGAGGGAGACAGTAGGGGGGGATTAAAGAACGCAAATAATGGCAAGAGATGAGTAATGGGCTTGTGGGTTTGTTGAGATTGGAGAGAGAAAGTATGGAAAATGAGGAAAGGAATTTAAAAGAGGTTCACGAGATTATGTCAGCCGCTGAGAACCCTGGTGACATATTTCAAATTTAGTACACTTTGCTCCAGGACTTTTGAAATAGGACGAGAGAGGTGAGAGAGCCAAGCGGGAGCGTTCATTGTGGTTTTCTTGCAGGGAGTTAGTAGGAATTGGGTACCCTTTTGAAATTGAGAAGGTGGGTGCGTGACAATTTTGAGTCTTTCTTCCGGAGAACATGATTATTAACACTTTTCAATGGCTTCTTCGATTTTGTCTGCAAGTTCAGTGTGTGTGACCTACAATGTATGCTTGTGCGTGTGTTGTAGTGAAACTAAGGAAAGAGAGAGAAATGATTGTGCTTTCTGTACATTTGAAACCTTTTCTACAACCCGGAAAGTTTTGAGGGATTTCGAGTCCACACCATGATTATTAACTCACCTTTTCACTTCACTTGCTGATTTGTCTGTTAATTCTTGTTTGTTTGGCTGGGAAGTTTCAATCTTTGTTTCTAATTTGATTAATGTTTAAATCTGTGACACCTCTCTGTCTTGTAATGCTGTTCTTCACGAGGCTGTGTCAGGAAATACTTTTCAAAACAAAAGTAAAATCAAATTGAAAAATCTTGTTGCTCTATTATTTTAAGGTTTGATGCCTTTTGTTTACCTTTTCATCCACAACCTGTAAAAATCTGTATAATGTTCTCTCATCACTCCTCTGCTTGCAACATGTCAAAAGATTCTAGGTGTCCTTCCTTAGTGTGAATTCTTCACTATATTACACTTGGCTCTGTCCCTTCTGTATTTTACCTTCTCTCCTCCCACTTCAGGAGATTCATGTATCTAACACCTGGTTCTCTTTATCTATAGAGTTTCCATCGCTCCTGTTTGGGAAGGAAAGAGAAAATGGGAAAAGCTACAAGGTGGTTAAGGGGGTTGTTGGGTATGAAGAAAGACAGAGAGAATGTGGATCATTCGAATATGGGTGATAAGAAGGAGAAGAAAAGGTGGAGCTTTACCAAGTCCGGCAAGGATTCCCGGGTGGTGGGTGAGATTCCGGCCATTGTTCCGGCCAAGGATGCTGCTTGGATGAGATCTTATATCTCTGAGACAGAGAAGGAGCAGAACAAGCATGCAATTGCAGTAGCTGCCGCCACCGCCGTGGCGGCGGATGCGGCTGTTGCAGCCGCTCAGGCTGCGGTGGCGGTTGTGAGGCTTACCAGCCAAGGTAGAGGAACTCTGTTTGGTGGTGGCAGAGAGAGGTGGGCTGCAATTAAGATTCAGACCGTTTTTAGAGGTTATTTGGTAAGTTTGTTTTTAATTTTCTGCTCATTTTCACCCATCCTTAATGCTGCACAAATAACTTGTGCGATTGGTAGTATGGTAATTCATTAACTTCCTTGGCTTATCTTATCTGTTCAAAATTTGAATAAATGTTGGTGTTAGTTTTCCATTTTAGAGCAATTCTTCTCGATAATTCCTCTCTGTAAGCTTAAGCATTGTTTTTAGCAGTATGACATACTAACATTTCAGCATGTTTATCAAACATTACATTTTTGTTCCATTTTCATACTTATTGTGGACAATGATTATGTTTCATACTTCTTCGCTACCTGTTTTGAAGCCTATTTTGAACTTTGAAAGTCTCTATTTACATCTAGTCATGAGTAGCCCTCTTTAGCTTTGCTTGTGAATGATGTTTTAACCTTTTCTGCTCTTAGTAATTTTGGTGGTCCTCAATCCTCATTCTGCTGTTGCTTTATTCCATATTTGGTCAAGTTTTTGTTCATTCGTTTGTTTGAATTTTTCACTAACAGGGCAGTGTTGCATCAATGTTAACTTTTAGTGCATGTCTTTTCCCATTTACTTGAGTTGGTCTAAAGCAATATATAGTCTCCCTTTTGAGTTGATCCATGGCAGCCTTCCATCTTTGTAGTGAATCTAATTTTTGTTTCTCTGTCAGTCAAGAAAGGCTCTTAGGGCCCTTAAAGGACTTGTGAGATTACAAGCTCTTGTTAGGGGGTACCTTGTTCGGAAACGAGCTACCGCGACTCTTTACAGTATGCAAGCTCTGATAAGAGCTCAGGCAGCTATCCGATCCGAAAGAGCTCGTCGCTCATTCAACAAAGACCCTCGCGTTCAACCTGAATTCCGGCACAGAAAGTCCATGGTTAGTATTTAATGCCCACTCTGATCGCTTTCTGCTTTTATTTTCAGTTTCCCTTTTGCTTCCTTCAATTTGGTTCTATGTGCTGTCGCTGAATGTAGAAATATTGGGCTTGGTGAGAGATAAAAACGGATTTCAGAACAAAAGTTGGAAATTATAAACGCAAGTGTTACCATATTGTAAAACATTGAAAAACGGGGGAACTTGCTTACAGAAGAAGAGGAAAGAAAATTGGTACCGTTGTGTGTTTAGAATTCAGTATTCTCCTTTGAATATGCCTTAAATTACATGAGATTGTCTTGGATTTTCAGGAAAGATTTGAAGAGGCAAGAAGTGAATTTCATAGCAAGAGACTATCAGCATCTCATGACAATGCATTTAGCTCCCTTGAGGAGAGCCCAAAAATAGTTGAAATTGACACTTACAAGCCGAGATCAAGATCACGTCGGATGCACAACTCTGCATCAGATTCTAGCGACGAGCTACATTACCAGAACATGTCTTCGCCGCTGCCATGTCCGCTTCCCTGCCGTATTTCCATTCCCGAGTGCCGTCATCTTCAAGATTTCGAATGGAACTTCGTGCGGGATGAATGCAAGTTCTCAACTGCTCAAAGCACTCCTCGGTTCGCAAATTCTGATCGGTCCAATGTTCCTGTTACGCCGCCCAAGAGCGTATGTGGAGACGGCTTCTTCCGTCCGTACTCCAACTATCCTAGTTATATGGCAAACACCCAGTCATTTAGGGCGAAATTGAGATCTCATAGTGCTCCGAAGCAAAGACCAGAGCCAGGGCCTAAGAAGAGGCTTTCTCTTAACGAAATAATGGCGTCCAGGACTAGCTTAAGCGGCGTTAAAATGCAGCGGTCGTGCTCCCAAGTGCAAGAAGCTTTGGATTACTGAGAAATTTGTCATCAGAGTTTCTCAATTGACATACAAGCAGGGATTGATCTGCATAAGAAACTGTTTCAAGGAATTGAGAAGATGAACTAACTATGACTTCTCTCTGGCTTACAGCTCTATTTATTTTTAACATCTAATAGGATAGGGTAGAGGGTGCCTGTGTATAATCTTTGATAGGGTTTAGTTGAATCAAGCTTCATCTAAGGCCTTTTCTCTCTCTTGTTTTTTTTTTTTTTCCTTTTCTTTCTTGCAAATGTAACTTTAGATATTTATAGTTGTATTTTGAAAATAGGATTTCATCTATGAAAGGATCACCAACCCTATGTAAGGCTTTACTGCTTTGGTCTCTTTAAGACCCTTATGCACAACCTCGGATGGATCACTTTTCAATGCTACGGTAATGGGAACTACTCCATGTCAATCTTGTGTCTGTCGCAGTTTATAATCTACTCTCTAGCCTATCAAGTGCAACACTTCTGATGCAACAACCGATAATCAAAGGTTAAAATAAAATTTGAGAACTAAAAATTTGGAGTAGTTTCTTTTCGCTACTCGCTATCTACCAGGCCACCGATGTTTGTCCGACATCCGTGCTATTGTAATGCTTGTCAATTTAATTAAATGGTCGAACTTAATGTCGACTTAAGTGACGTATTAAGTCCTCTTCACAATGGTTTAGACCCATTAGACATCAAGAATTTGTTATTTAAATTACTTTCACTGCAAAAATAGTTACAAAGCAATAAAGTAAATGTTAAACACTAAAAATCGAGGCTAAAATATAAATTCTTTTCATCTCTCCATGGAGACCATTGTGAATTTGTGATAAGAAAAGACATGAGAGAAAATGGTAAACTGCAAATTGCCAGCTTACTGGAAATATTGACTACAAGACACGAGAGTAACAGAGAACTGAAATAACAAAGGGCAACAGTGGGATTCAAAACTGATGCACAGGACAGGGATGAAGCCGACCTTATCTACACGCTGCACGAGATGTTAATTGATGATGTAAAGGCAAGGGGGGGGGGGGGGGGGGGGATAAGACGACACAATTACCAAAACTGCCCTCGATTTTAGCAGACAAGGCACGAGGCACAGATGAGATGATGACGAATGATGCAAGTTCAAGTGAGCAGAACACACCCATCAAATCAAGCAACTAATCATTACTGATAAGAAGTTTTCGTGATCCATTTCCACCAATACCCTTTCAGCCTTCCCCTTTATTTTCGTGGCTCTGCCTGAAGCACGGAATGGTTCTTGCAAAGCTGCCATTTCTGGGACATGAAGAGCTGCTCATTTATTGTTAATTAATGGCTGGCCTTTACCTTCAGTTGAATCACACATTTGATTTAAATCTGTACACAATGTACTAATGGTTGTACATCGTAGAGGGCACTAGAAAAATGTCAGCACTTCTTAATTATCTGATTTCTCGGTGTATTTAGAGGTTGATAAAATCTTGCATGAATTTTTTTTAACAATAAACAAAACTACTGAGCATTTTAGATATATCTCATAAAACTAATTTCACGCTACCATCTTAGTAATAAGCACTAATCAATGCCACATTCCATTTAAATTTGTACGTCGCGTACAAATGGATGTACATTGAAAGGGGCACTCAAAAAATATTACTTTCTAAACTATGTTGGTCGCGATAACTCGAAGTAGTTTCTTTACCATCGGATACTCTTGCTACGTTAAGAGACGGAAAAAATCTTGCATGGTTTTTGGACGATAGACAAGACCATCGAATGCCTGAGACATGTCCTGTAAATTAATCTCCCACTGCCATCTTTTTTAATGAACAGTAATCAGTGGAGTTCTGTGAAAAATTTTCTCTGGCTAATTGAGGTAGGGATGGGTCTGTCCGAATTGAAGAGGCAAACTTTTTCATTGACGCTCCACAATCATTTATTTTTATTTTATTAGAAATTGAGTCTGACCGCGTATTAAAGGTACAAATTAACGTTTTTGAAAAGGAATATGCCTACTTTCTTGTTATCTTGGCAGATATGCCCTAGTTCTCATGACAAAAAGAAGCGGCTAAGCAATTTGAACAGGAGGAAAAAATGGTTAAATTATTGACAAAGCTCGATTAACGAAGTGGTATTTTGGTACTAATTAACTGGCACGTCACCCTCTGCTTCAAACACTAATAACTAATTAATTTCCATAACCATGGCTCTTCTTACAAGAGAACATGGGAGGTGAGCTTGCCTTCGTCACCATTAATGTCATTGATATTATGACTTAAAAACTAAAATGTCTCCAAGATTACTACAATCAAGTACACTGTCTGAGGGGCCTACCGGCCATTAATTACACAAATCCGGTTAAATTAATGCAAATCCAGAGGCCATTAGTTTACGGGACAAAGTCAGTTTGAAACTTTGAATTTTGAAAAGGGGAGGAGGAGGGGGGGTGTTTGAGATCAAACGAGAACGTGAAAGAAAGTAACGGATGCTTGTTTTTGTTAGAGGAGTCAAATCCAGCATTAATCATTCGTTGCTTTTCTAGTCCTAACTTAAATGTAGAACACAAGAAGTGACCCAAAGTTCCTGCTTTGACCATCTTGGAGTTTGGCCCTCCATCTAGAGCAAATGGATACTTTTGGAATTCTGAGTACAAAGTGGGCAATTCTAGAGGTTGGCTGTTCTCAAATAAGTTTGACCAGTTCTACGGAGGATCAAAGGGCACCTACCGGGAAGGCTCCAACACGTTATTTGTTGACCTAATTGAAAGAGTAGCTAATGATTTAAACATATTTAACCACTTGCCGGTAGCCATACACACTCTATTTCAAATGCTGTGTATTTAGATGACACTTTTATTAGTTAGTTATATATACTAACTACTGTGCAAAATTAAAATTACTTATATAAATTAGCGACAGAAATGAGCACCATGTATAAGTATTTATTGTCGCGGTCGATAAAAATGAGTGCAAAAATAAAGTTAACATTTGATATTCTTATATCGTGTTTGATATTGTGATTTTCACAATATGAATCATGTTTTTTTTTTATTTTGACTACATATTTTGGATGTGTTTTAATTGTACTTTTTTGAAATAATTTTTAGATTTTAGAAACCAAACATGACCTCTTACGTAATTATTTATCATTTGAATAATATCTTTTGAGTTAATTAAACAAAACTCTTTTGATGTAAAGTGTCAACATTTTATGTACAATTACGTGTACCAAAAAAGTGTTACATCCAATAAAATATTTCCTTAACAACTAGTATAAATTTAGCATGGCGTATTCAAGATAGATGGGGACAAGGGTGGGTTGGCTTTACAAGAGGTTTCTTGGGTGGGGTACTGGGGTGTGGGCTTAGGAGAATGTTGGCTTTAAAAGAAGTTTCTTGGCTGGGCATGGGCCTCATGTGCCGTGCACCAGTAGTGCTTTTGCTTAATGCTGTTTAATTGTGCACCGACATCTCATGTAGATGGATGCGGATCCTTTACTGTAGCCCTAGCTACAGCAGAGATGCTGTAAAGAAAATCGTGGCCATCCATTTCGATTTAGTGGCTGTTAAAAAGCCACGTCACAAGAGCAGATAAAAATGCCCAAAACATGAGAATCTAAGCTAACGGCGTCACAAGAGGCTGCTACCTCTTTCCTTTCCTTTCTCTCTCTCTCTCTCTCTCTCCTCCCCCTTTGCTTTTAATCTGCCATGGGAGCACCTTCAATCTGCAACAATGACTTCAACTTGGATCAGAATCGTCCTCAAAAGCAAAAGAAAAGTTACGATCTCTGTGTGCAGGAACTGACCAAAGATGCTAATATGAAAAGCACCTTCAATCTGCACTATATTTCAAGTTACGATCTCCATGAGCGGGCAACGATCAAAAATCACGATCAAAAGCAACTTCAATGTGCATTTAATCTGTTATTTCATACTCATAAACAAGAGATTTGAAGTTTGTCCACATTCCAAAATTAAGAATTTAAGGCAAAATCATTTCTGGTGGTTCACCATTGTACATGAATGGCTGATTTGGTAAGTTCCAGTTGTCAGAATGGATGACTACTGTCGCAACTTGTATCTTTTTTACGGTCTCTTGGCGTCCAATGATGGCAACTACTGAAAGATTTCTCAACTAAGCCATTGAGGATCAAAGCAAGGAGAGAGAGAATAAAGAGAGGTGGTAACTGTACGAGTTCTGCTCCGTCATTACAATGTGGCACATCTTATGTTCCTGCCGACGTGGCTTTTTAACACCCGCTAGATTGAGATGGACGGCCACGATTTCTCCTACAGCAGGGGATCCATATCCCATGTAGATGTGGTATAATTATTATATGTTGTAGGGGCGGCTTAATTGCAATTCCTTGAGGCAAATTTAATCACGTACAATGAAGTTTATCGATTTGATAACATGAAGAAGTTTACTCCAAATAATAGGCAAATAGGTAGAAAAGAAAAGAAAGTCGAATGGTATTTTTCATTGATACGGAGGAGGTTGTAGAATACAATATACATACAGACGATTCTCTTTTACAATAATTAATAATTATGCGAGATTGAGATTTTAGTAAACTGGACAAGTATTAACTTACTAACTTGGGATAGTTTCATTTTCTCGTTCGTACTTTGTTCGCCTTTTAAATTAGTCCATAAACTCCTAATTTCTTAAAATTGGTCATTATAGTGTGTCCGTCATCATTTTAGTCCATCTGTTTTGCATATTTGTTAAAAACTAAGGGGGTTTTTTTGGTCAATTAAAAGTTGTGTCATTCTTCCTCAGCTTTCTTTTTCGTCTCTGGTCAATACGCCACCACTCATAACCCGCCCATCACTACCGTCTATCACTTTCGCCATTGACATAAAGGATCTGTCAACGGGCAATTCCTCACCAGAGGATCTGTTGATGGGGTTGGTAGTTGCTGGAGTTGGTGGAGCGACAACAGGAAAAAGAGTGTGTTGATTTGGTCGTGCGCTAGTTGTGGCCCTGCATCCTACATTGGTCGGCATTGGGGTGGCCAGTTGTGGGTGCACGGGAGGAGGAGGCGGCAGTTGTAGCTGAGGATCTGGTTAGCAAAGGTTGTGGATTTGATCACTTGATGGTAGGTTGGTTTTGTCCATGGTCTACTAGGGGTACAATGGGAATAATGCGTTTCGTGGGTGGCGCCAGGTTTTGGTGCTGATGATGGTATGGTGGTGGGAGCCTGGCGAGGTGACTGGTGGTTATTGTGGTGACAGTAATCCTGAGGTGTTGGTGGATCAGAACCATTCATTGGTGCTATCCATCACCGTGTTAATAAATTACAGCCGTCCACTTGGTCTCTCCCTCCTCTTCTTTAATTTAGGGAGAGTCACATGCATAGTAAGTGCCTTTGCTTCAAAAGCATGGAGTGACAAATTTAGCCCTGAACTTAGATGAAAAAAATAAACTTAGGGACTTAGCTGAAGGTTTGTCAAAAAATAACGGTAGTGGCATGTGATTATATTTCATTTAATTATTAAAGGGTCAAGAACAATGATTTAAGTACAATAATAAGAGATTAATTGCCATGTTTATCAGTGGAAGGGGTCTTCGAAAATAATAACAATAGACTAAGCTAGTGGAGGGCTGCTTAGTAATGCGAAAATTGGGCCTTACTTAGAATTAAAGGGCCTGTGGGCTGCAGTTGTGAGATCGGCTTCTCAGGCATTTTTAGAGCCCGTTTAGGATTGATTAAAAAAACAGATTCAGCTTAAATCTTAATCAGTTTTCAAATATGATTTATCAGAATTAGTTTGTAATTTGGCAAAAGTAATTGTAAATTATATTAAATCTATAAAAAGTGTTTGGATAAAAAGTACTTAAATCAGTTTCATTATGACAAAATGACCATAGAGGACACTCAATAAATAATTTTTTTAATATCCAAGCAACTTCAACATAACTTTTATTCGTAAATAACTATAACATAGAAGAAAAGATTACAAGATAAGAAGATCGAAAAACTTATAGAAATGGTGTGGAGGAAGAAGGCGGCTGTATCCCTATTTGTGTTTTAATCGTAAGAGAAAAGTAGTAATAGGAGAAGAAATAAGCTCCAAAAATTATCTAATTAATTAAGGGGTATGGGAGGTCTTTTGTAAAAAATATGGGGATATGATGGTAAATTAGAAGGTCAAATCTGATTATGAAAAAAATAATTATTTCATAATCCTCACTTTTGAGGATTATGGATTAAATCAGTTTTTAGCGTTTAGAGATGGATTAAATCTCTTAATCTCTTTTGCCAAACACTCACAAACCTGATTTAATCTAGATTAAATTAAATTTGACCATCCCATAATCAATCCCAAATACCCTCTTAGCGAAATATTGGCAAAAGGCCAAAATCCAAGTGGCAAAGGCTAGTCCAAATTGTAATGGGAAGTCGGGCTGAGATCACCATCTTCTCGGGTCTTAGACTCTTAGTTCACCCTTTTCATATATATTTTTAACGCTTTACTTTATCGCAAAAAAAGGTTACGATTCTAAAATTAATATAGTCTTGTACTAAATAAGGTATAAAGTACAATAACAAGATGTGTAGAAAAGGTTAATATTGAATGTAAGATTCTCGTTGGTACGAGTCAAAGGCATGAGTCTGATATTTGTAAAAAGAACACGCTGAGCATACATATCCTCTTTAACTTGTATAAGGAATTACCACCTGCAGCTTCAAAGGGGCAAACCAAAAAAAAAAAAATCTGTCTTTTTCTTAGTTTCTTCCATATTTTTATTTGGCATGGATTCTTTGTCTTTTCTTAGTTTCTTCCATATATATGATGTGGCTGACTTCGGACCAAGCAATTGAAAATACATCACACAAAAATTTTAAGGTTTTAAATTACATTTAAGAATTTTTTTTGTTGCTAAAAATTTCTCTGTACTAGTATTGTTTTAGAATTTAGATCAAGAGCATCATGAAGCTTGGCTTTATAATTTTTTTTAGGTTCGATCGCATCATAGAACTAGCCTTAGAATTGGGACTCAGTGGAGTTTGACCAAGTTCAACTTCAACTAGCTTGCTGAGTATGCCCATAAATATGAAATTTTAACTTCTATGACCCAGCTCCCATGGTTTGAATTGTATGGTTTCAGTTGATATTTTCATAATAAGTAGAAGTTATAGTTTTAATTATCAAAATGTTTAGTGTGAAAATTAATAGTGCAACTTGGGCAGATTGGTGAGGCCAGTGGTTAGACTCTCGCAGAGCCCACTCTCGAAAAACAGTGTTGTCGCCCAATTCAATTTATCCAATGGCTAAAAAATATTTGTCAATGCCTAACTTAAGGCTCTGTTTGACAACACTTTTTTTTTTAATTTTCAATTTTTTAAAAAAAAAAAAAACTAAAGAGTTGCTTAATTTTTTTTTTTTTTACAAAAATAAGTGGGTGTTTTGATAACCCAATATATTTATATTTGTGGTGGTTTGCGGTGGCAGTGGTGGGTCGTGGCGGTGACCGGTGGTGGTTGCCGGTGGCCAGCGGTGGCCGCCGACAGTAGCCGTGGTGGTTGCCGGCCGCCGCCGGCGGTGGGAGGGTGGTGGTGGTCTAAAAAAAAATTTTATTTTTGGAATTTTTAAAAACAGCCTTGGTTTAAAAATTGAAGGGGAAAAAAAATGGTTACCAAACGCGCTTATTTTTTGTAATTTCCAAAACTGAAAAAAAATTAGAAAAAAAAACCCTATCAAATGGGGCGTAATATTAACTTGCTCAGGAGCTAACTACCAATGCGAAGCAATACATCTTTAAGTTGATTTTTCAGGTACTATAGACCCAAATAAGACGCAAATAAAAAACCAAAACCTAGGCATCAACCAACATCAGAAAGAAGGTGATCGTTAATATTTGGTAAATATGTTTTTAAAAAGGGTAAAGACATGTCAAATTATATATGCAAATAGCTTATGTACATGACCATGTTCAAATCTGGAGGGGCGTATGATTTGCTCGCGCCAAGCCCATGATTTATGGGCTTATATTTCTGAGCCCACACCGACCACATGTTTTAAAACGAGAGTCCGCACTAATATAATTAATGACCCACACGGATTTTTTTAGCTTAAGTTACACCCCCAAAGAAAAAACACCGTCAATCATCATTCACGTGAACAAAACTTCACTTAGTATGAGAAAGATTGTGTATCTCGACTCCCTCGAGACTCCAAATGAGAATTTTGCATGCTTAGTTACTCCTTATCCTCTGTATTGTCAACTGTTGCCATTGCCATCTCATATCATTCACGTTAAATATAATCAGTAAAAGGCGTAGCGTGGGTTGTCAAAGCAACCACCTCGAGGTTGTTTAGTCTTTGTAGACAATTTATAAGAAAGAAGATAGCATTACTTAATCATCATAAAGAGGGATTGTTTTGAGGTTTAAGGAGTGTACATTATAATATGCTTTGAAGGGAAAGATTCATATAAGCTCCATGTCAGAAGTTAGCCGTTATAAAACGGACAAAGCCATTAGGCAAACTGCGACTTAAATTTCAAAATAATCGTATATTAATCCACTTGCCAACGGTCATCTTTTCATCGTTCGAGAGTTTCCCCCACTACGCACTCTCCTTCCCCCCAGTTTACCAGGAACTCAAACAACTAAACCCACTTAGCCACCCAAGAACTGAGACTTTTCTGCTTCGAGAACGCTTCAGATGGAAAATTCTGACAAGGGTTTTGTGCCTTTGGTTCCCGTCAAACCTTCGGCAATTCCTAAGTTCTCTCTTTCTGGTATGCCATCTGTCTCTCTTTTTTTTCACTGTTATACTTGAAATGTGGAAGTATCAGTTGTTTTGTATTTGTATGTTACTCTTATACCGTGTTTAATCCAAGAATCTTGAACTGTTTTCTTTCAATTTCCGTTTTTAATTGCTGAGTGGTGGGTTTGCGCTTCAGTTTTCCTTTGTTCTTAAACTTCTTTGGTTTTATCAGCACCCGGACATGAATTCTATCTGAGAAGGGAATCCTGTATATGCCAGTTATCTATTCGTATATTGTGCGTTCATGTGTCTTGAGCAGTTTGCACTCATTTCTGAGTTCAATTGCTGGGAGTTAGAGGGAAAGGACAGAAATCTTGTTGTAAGAAAGGGTTTGGGGTTTTGCAATAGTAAAGATTTTCCATTTCCATTTCAAATTGCGTTTGCTTTTTAGATTTTATTCTTAAACTTCTTTGGTTTTCTCAGCAACCAGACATGATTTTCTTTTTAGATTTGAGTTCTGTATTTATAAGTTCTTTATATGCATATTGTGTATCAGGATCTTGAGTAGTTTGCATTGATTTTCGCGTTTAAATGCTGGAAAATTGGGGCAAAGAATAGAAATCCTCGCATAAGAAAGGGTTTTTGGTTTTGGGCCTAGGGCTTGATGTCACAATGTTAAGTATTCTGCATGTCCTTTTCAAGTTCTTGACATCGGACTTGGTGCTTTAAATTTTATCAGCAGCAACCCTAAAGTAGATTCTATTCTGTCAACTTTTCAATTGTTTTATATTAGTACCAAGAAAATCATCTCATCTGGAATCAGAGGCTGTGGCATGTTGGAGGTTGGCCTTGATTTTGCAGAATTAGTATTAAGATTCTGCATTTTTTTTTGTTTTTCAATTTTCGCTTGATCTTGAAATTTTCTCTTGAAATGCCCTTAGAACGAAAAAAATATATTCTGTACATTGTAGGTTCTACATATTTTCCTTATTGAGTTAGATTTGTTTGAAGAAAGTTTTCTGTGATCGGATGCAGATGGAAATAACGAAAATTACATAAACTGTGGCGAAGTGGGTTGCAGATTACAGAACCCAAGGAAATCAACAGCAAAGCACTTCATGTCACCAACTATATCTGCCGCTACCAAGGCAGTTGTTCCCAGAAAGAAAATTCTGGCTGATAGGAATGAAGCTTGGGCCATTGCAGACAACGATATCCAGAAAATCCCAAGTCTCGACCCAAAATCTTCTCCCAAGAGTTTGGGTTTAGGTTACTCTGGTCGAATTTCTCCATCTCCGGTCAGTCCACACACTTGGGCATCCGATTCTGATAACGATGATGTTGAGAAGAACAAAGTTGGTGATTCCTTGAAGCCATATGACCCGCTAACCAATTACCTATCCCCAAGGCCTAAGTTCCTGCGGTACAAGCCAAATCGACGGCGTGCAATCTTTTCTCATCCTGAAAATGAGCTTCAACACAGAAACTACGGGTCTGGATCTAAAACAAGTGTTTCTTTTGATACCGAGAAAGGTGGTTCTGAAGAAGAATCATCTGCAGATGCTCACAGTTCTATGGTTCCCTTCTCTCAGGGGGATTCTGTAACAGAGGATGATGGAGCAGTTGAAAGGAGTGAAGGTGGTCATGTGGATAAGAATGATGAAAAGGAGGATGAGGAGGAAGAGGAAATTGAGGAGTTTAAGGAAGAGGAGAGGGTTTGGAGTTTAAAAGGATTATTCAAAGTTGTGCTTGTTGTGCTTGCTGTATTTTTACTTACCTCTTACACAGCTTCTATGAACTCTCCTACACCTTCACCCACTCTACAAGTCCTTAAGTATGAGTACCAAAAAATTCAGCGTTACATATTTGAACCTGTCTCGACAAAATTTTATGGAATTGGAAGTAAAGCTATTGATCTAACAGGAGAGATGCAAATTGATGAAGCAGAAGTGAACTGGATACATAACGGAATTTTTTATGAGGAGGAAGAGATGGTGGAACGTGCTAGTGAAGTTGACGAAGTGGTTACGATACAAGACGAGCTTGAATTTGAAAGGAAATTTGATCATACGAAATGGGATCAATTCCCTGTCTCAGAAACTGTAGGCAGCGAAGATGGTGTCTGCAATCAGGAATTGGGGAGTATGGGGGAGAGTAATGATATCCTGCTAGATAGTGCAATGGAGAAGATGGTCAAGGTTTCTGTTCAGTTCCAGGGGATTGAAACTCCGGAAAAGGATGAATCTTTCCAAGACTACAATGTAGCACTTGTCTGCGATGAAGTGGATCATCAAGATACAACGTTTAATATTCCAGTTGCTTCTGAAATTGGCAAGAGTGTTGGCATAAATTCCAAAGATGGCGAAGCTGAAAATGGGGTTGATATTAACCCAATTGGAGGAACCTCCAACAATGTATTGGGCAAAGAAGAAGTGGAAAATGAGATGGAGACAGCAGAAGAAGATGGTACCATGAATGTAGTTGATGACATCGTGTCTTCAGAGGGGATTGACAATATAAAGTTGGATTCTGCGGAGGCTCTCAACGGTCCAGATAAATTTGGATCTGTTCCCATAGTGTTCATTACATGTTTGAGCTTAATATTGGCATCTTTGCCTCTTGTTTATTGCACAAGGCAAAATAAAGCTTCCGTAGAAGAGTCGCCACAAGTGGAGAAGCTGCTTGCTGAATCTGCTAAAGCAGAAGCAAGGCGAGAAGCTTCTTGCAATGTGGAAGAAGACGAGATCACAGCAGAGAGAATCAGACCAGTACTTGACAATGTGACGACCTCAAAAGATGCATTTTTTGAGAATCCTTCAAATTTGATTTGCTCAGAAGAAGCATCTAAAGAGTTTAGCAACAGCCACGTGCCAAGTGTTGAGCTGCTTGGCGAGCTTGTGATTGGAGAACCCAGCAGCTCTCTTAGAAGTTGTAGCATGAAAAGCAAGATGTTGGAAACTGAAGAAAGCAACAATTCTGTCTCTCAAGGGAAGGGGTCTCAGATCAAAGCTCCTCCTGCGGTTACTAGTCAAGCACAGCCATCGCTAATGGAATTGTCAACAGCTGATTCTCCTTCACATGGAAGCTTGAGGCCTCAAAAGAAGCTTGTGAAGAAAGAGGTAATAAATACTCTGCCATCTTCTATTTATGCAGATAGACCAGTTGTCAAACGAAATCAGTTTTAATATGTTTTTGGACTTATTATTAGTTAACACAGATTGAAATTTAGATGATGCACATAGTTATTTCACTAAAGTTCAGAGACTAGAGCAAACAAGTAACACATCACATGCATAGATTTTCCGCTCACACCAGTTTATTTATGATTAAAATGCTTTGCATGCATAAGACACAGTAGGTAATCATGCATAGATGATGGTTTAAGAACTTGGTAAGTCACTCAATTTGCAAATTTTTCATAATTTTTCTTGCTAACCTAAGAGAATTCATCTTTATTTCAAATCCTAGTGTGACTGCTTCACAGTTCTGATCTGATTCTCGCGATGGACTTCATACGCATTCATGCTTCAAATTTTGCTAATGGAAAATGAATACTGAAATTACGTATCTTTAAGCTGCTTTTCCTATGTTAGTCTCATGTCTGAACGCTGCTAACAGGAAAGCCCAGATGGCATGGCAACTCCAGTGAGGCGCTCAAGCAGAATCCGCAACCGTTCAGTTATGTCTCCATGAATCACCATCACTAACCCCTGGATCGTTCTTCTGGTTGCACCACAAATAACAGCCTCCTCTCTGTTGTTTCATTATATGATTTATATCTGCCCCATTCCACCAAATACTAGGAAGAGGCTGTTACATTTGTAATTGTAGGGATGACTGTAATCTTTAGGCAGATGTCTTTTTAGGATCTCTACTTCTTTCTTTCTTTCTTTCTTTCTTCCCTTTTCATGTCATCAGATGCTTCCTTAGCACCACGAGTGAAATGGTTTTCACCTTCTCAAAACTTGATTGAACATGTTAACCATTGTAATGAATTGCTTTTCATCTTCTTAAAGCTTGAATGATCATGTGATAATGGGATAGAATTGCAGCAGAAATGAAATGAAGCTTGAGGTACTGTCCGATGAAGGGGATTCACATATAGCTATCTCATGTTTCGGCTGCAATCTGCATCAAGTTTTTGCTTTTGAATTCATCAGCAAAGATAGCTTTGGGAGATAAAGCTAGAAAGGTGCTGGTCGTGCTGGCCCTGGAAAAACAACTACACGCTAAAAGCCTAAAGGATGAACCACAGAACTTGTAAATGTAAATCTTTGATGTTGGGGAACATCTTAATCACACACACTTCCATAGTTGTTTGAATCTTCTCCATGCAGAATTGAGAGTTTTCTCAGAACAAGTGATAACAAAGTTTGTATATACATCTCCTCATCCCGGTGGAGTCTTCCAGTACATATTAATTTCTCAACTATTTTGCTGTAAACTTCACAAAAACCCTTTTCCCGTTTTCCTTCTCGCGCTCTCGCTGTGTGTGTGTGTGTGTCGCTCAGCATCGTAGGTTATAATCTTGTGCAGGAAACAGAGGGGGCCTGCAATCACTTCCAAAACTTGCTCTTCTACGCGGAAAAGATGAAGACGAATGCCAACAACCCTTGGAACTTCTCTTGGATATAATGGGCTTAGGGAGAGTAAAGGATTTATAGATGTCTAGCCCGCCTCCATAGCTCTTGCATGCCTTCATTCTCTTCCTGTAAGGACTTTCTTTCTTTGCAAGATCTTCTAGGCTTCTTACAGAAGACAGAGATGTAAAAGACTCAGATTTGCCTTGGTAATACTTGGACAACCCTCTCCTGCACAAATCAATGAGGAAAAAGAAACTTAGCATCAAGATCCAATAATTTAGTTAAATTCCATGAAGAAAAGAATTCCTTATTCAGGATCTGATGGCTTTGACTTGTTCTTATTTGACATAAGAAACACTCAAATATGAAGCTAAACTTACTTGATGGGTAATTGAGTCATGAGTTGTGACAAGTCATACAGAGATCCATCTGAAGAGGAACATGCTGAGGAAGATGCATCATCAGTTGTGTCTAATGAAGATGATCTTGATGATCCACCAGATAAATCTTCACTGGAGAAGGATGTTGTTGATGATGACGATGATGTGGTGGAGGCCTTGGTGTCACAGCCATCATATCCCCCCATAACAACCCTCTGATCTTCTTCTTCCTTCACATGGCTAGGCTGGTACAGAGAGCATGGACCCTGAAACGCCTGGCTTCTGTCTTCACCCATCTTTAGCTTTAGCATCAAAACAATGAGGGAACAAATTTAAGAAGCTAGTTATCACCTTTCAGTCTCCTCCAAAACTCACTTTATATCAATTATATGTATCGATACCAATACACAGATGGGCTTGGGAGCTTTCCTGGGGAGCATATATATATATATGGGCAAATGCATGCACAACATAATGTGTGGATTAGGTTGGTTCCTTTGGAGCATTGGTTCTGCATTTTTTTACACTTGGGAAAGGGGAACTCCCATGTCTCACATGCCAACTAATGACACATGGCAACCAACCCTGTATTTTAGGCGCGAATCGCACACGTGTCGATGCGTGGACACGGTAGCATGGTTTTAGAAGATGTTTTGTGTGTCATTCTAGCAGGACCTTCTGTTAGAACAAGCCTGTACTAAATTTCTTTCCTTTGTGGCACTTTGCCTTACTTATCCTGAGATTCGAGATTATCTGGTCCTAATGGTTATGAATTCCTTGACTTTGGAGAGATGGAGGAGGTACGGAGTTGAAGAGGATAAGAACTATTGCTTTGCTTGGAAGCCATCCATATCCGAGTCACCCTCTATCCCCACAGCCACAGCATCCCACACACCACGTCTTCCATTAAACAAACTGGTTTTGAGGCCTTCATTTCCAAATCTCTTAGTCTACTGTATAACAGAGACCACAGAGATTGTTGCACAAGAAAAGTTCTACACATTCAGAGGCTTTGACCAGGAGACATGATGGTGTGGTATATTCTTGCATTATTCCACCTTACCCTACCCTGTTAGCCCATGTGAAAACTTTATTTTACTTTTCTTGTGAAGATAATATGTCTTTCAATGCCCCCTTCAAGCTTGTTTGGAGATAGGCATTGACATATCATGCGAGAACATGGTTAGTCAGACGTTTACAAGAAATTTGCATTAAAGAAAATTATTTAAATCATGGGATAGGGGTTAAGGACGACCATTGCTAGATGTGGTTTACTCTTTCTAGAACATGGGTGTTTGAATACTGGATGCTCCCAAGTTCTGAATAGATGGTGGAGATGAATTAATGTTGGCAAAGGAAACAAAAAATCAAATTGGACTGCCTTCTTTGTTTGACTTGCCTTAATTTCCATTGAAGAATTAAGCTTACGAGACGGTTCAGAATTGATCTTGACGAGATGATTAACCTTGATTTAATTTAGATAAAATAAGTTGTTAGATGTTTGACAAACATTTTAAACTGATTAAATCAATGTTCAGAAGCTAAAGAACTAATTATATCATGATTCAAGAAAACAAAAAATAGAATGAATTAATTAATTGCTTTTCCAATTAAGATTGACGAAGTGAAGGAGTATAATATTCTGATTCATTACAAAGAGCTAAAGCATATTTTACTCAAACACTAATCTTTTGGCAATTTTATCACGTTTAAACTACTTTTAGTAAAAGAATTTTATCCGAACACCATCCGTCATTTAAAGTTAATCTTGCTAAAAAAAATATTTAAAATAATTTTAAAAAATGATTAAAATTTATTTCTCTCTTATTGCTTACGCACCTCTCCATGTATGCTTATTGCT
Organism: Escallonia herrerae; assembly: GCA_033070095.1. Taxonomy (NCBI): domain Eukaryota; kingdom Viridiplantae; phylum Streptophyta; class Magnoliopsida; order Escalloniales; family Escalloniaceae; genus Escallonia; species Escallonia herrerae. The sequence goes on from JAVXUP010000908.1 coordinate 186,393, forward strand.
GAAGGCATGTATATTTTAGATCCAGTGATTGATAATAATATTTAAAACGGGGTTTTTTTTTTTGCTAAACAAATTTAAAGGAAAGGGTGTAATGATGTATACGAAGCAATGTAGTACTTAACTTGAATATTAATAGTGTGTTTGGAAATATGGAATTAATGAGATTTTATTTCAAATACTTAAATTTTATTGTTTGAAACATTAAAAAAAGGAATTGGATTTTATGAGATTTGTTTCTATAGTGTGAAATATAATGAAAAAAATGATCGAATTTCATGAGATTTGAAATTACTTGAATTAAAAGTAATTATTCATCTATGTTACCATATCTGGATCTCTTTAACGATGAATTCACTACCACCGTCTTTATTGTCACCAACACCGCAGCCACTACTACCACCACCGCTGCCGTTGCCACCGCCACCATCATCATTACCACCTCTGCCACCACCACTGCCACCGCTACAGTCAAGACTATCATCGCCGCTGCCTCTATTGCCGTCCACCACCACCACAACTGCTGCCATGGGCGTCACTAGTGGTGTCACTTAATCACCACCAGTTACACCTCAATACTATCACCACCACCATCATTATCATCACTTGACCACTCCATCACTTTCCACGTCTATGTCGCTATCTCGTGTGGTGCCGCCGCCGCCACCACCACCATATGGTGGCACTACCACACTTGGAACAACATACGTACTTCGTTTTTCATCGTAAGTTAAGGATATCATTGTCTAAAATTTTTTACCTTTTTCATCTTTTTTGTTCTCCAAACACAAAATAAAAATTTTGTGATTTGAATTCCTTCCGTTCTAAAAAAAGAAAGTGAATTAAATTCTAAATCTAATTCTAAATTTGAAATTCAAATGCTTCGTTCTAAACAGACCGCAAAGTCCTTATACAATTTCCATGTTAAGCCAAAATGGGCTTTGGCATGGCAGGGCCTTGGGGCCCCCAAGCATCACAATTGGTTTGGGTTTGCATAATTTCAATCGTAAGAGAGCGGACTTTGGGCTTTGGCCCATACCAACTTTCAGTTCTTAACTTCTCAAGATGAAGCAAATTGACCAGAATTAAGTCCATAAACTCCCTGTATTGCGATCGGTGAGGTCGAAGGACAACCTCAAGATCGCTACTTCATTTTCATAGAGCGTCTCAAGATCGCTACTTCAATCCATAAGTAGTGAAATATATGATCGCTACTTTAAGATTGCCGACTCCTACTTATCCTACACATCTTATGTTAATTCACAAAATCAAACTAGTCAAGTTTAACTGGATCTTTTTTTTAGATAGGAACGGTAAGAATCTAGTTAATATATTCATAAGCGTGATGACAAGACATTTGACTACCTTAAAAGAGTCCTAGTTACTTAGAGTTCGTTTGATAAATTTTTTTTTTGCTTTTCAATTTTTAAAGAGCAGTTTAATTTTTTTTTTTTTTACAAAAACAAGTTAGTGTTTGATAACCTTTTTTATTTTTTTTTTTTTTGGTGGTTTGCAGTGGCGATGGTGGAGTAGCAGTGGTCAACAGTGGTGGTGGCCAGCGGCGGCTGATGGCTGCCGGAGGCCGGCGGCCGGAGGTGGCTGCCGGCAGTAGCCGACGGTGGTCGCCGGCCGTCGGAGGTGGCTGTCAGCGGCAGGCGGTGGCTGCCGGCAGTGGTGGCCGGCGACCGGAGTGGGAGGGTGTTGGTGGTGGTCTCCAAAAAAAAAAACCAAAAGTGAAAAAAAAAATCAGTTTCTGATTTTTTTTACTCTGCAGTTTAAAAACTAATTTTTTAAATTGGAGAAGGAAAAAAAAAATGGTTACCAAAAAGTTTTCAAAACTGGAAAAAAAAACTATGAAACATGGCCTTAATCTTCATACTAATAGAGAAGTATATTAAACGTAATAAAGAAAATATAAAAACTATTACTTCATTTATTTAGCCTTTTCAAACTTAAAATTTTACCAATCTTTAATTAATCTCTTCAAATATTTCAATTAGAATGAAACATTCAAACTTAAGTGGAGTAACATCTAGGCAAGAAATGTTTCCGAGTCCCGTACTTTTATCTCAAATTTATTAACCCCCGTTGCTTCGATCTTGGGAGTTTCATTGGTTCTTCCAAGATCAAATCATCACTATACAAACCCTAGAGCACAAGATCTTAAATCAGACACTGTTAAGGAAAACAAACAAGGGTTTCAGACATCCAAGGAAGGATAAGGCAGCATCAGCTCTCAAGCCTGGCGAAGGCGAAAGCTCTTAGGCGGCCACTGCGAATGTTTCTGAGAAACAAGCCTTATAATCTGTCATCATCAACCCACCAAACAAAAACAAGAATCATGCCATTAACAAGAAAGAAAAATAATTAGAGCTGCAAACGACACAGTGTCTCAGACATCCAAGGAAGGATAAAAGCAGCATAATCTCTCAAGCCCGGCGAAAGGCGAAAGATCTCAGGCGGCCACTGCGAATGTCTCTGAGAAACAAGCCTATTTTGGATTTATCATCACCGACACGACCTACGATCTCGAATTTGACAAGATGCATACAGAAACCGAATTTGGAGAAGATGATTGTTGAAAATTTCAACAGATAATTGAATGAAATACAACTGCCCACCTTCCCCTTCATCAATATAGCAGGGAAATCTTTCGAGCAGCGTGCATCGATTGTCGCACAACGTCGATACACACAATCCCTGCCTCGATTATCACAACCCTAATTCACATCAAAAGAGCCTCTATTACTAAACCCTAATTAAACAAACGTAAACGCAGATGAGTGCGAAGGGGGGAATCGTGAAGACACGCAGATGAGCGGCGGCTGTGTGTGTGTATATATAGGAGCTGAAGATCTAGGGTTTAATCTTTGCATAACGCTATACAGCCTTTGATTACCAAAACTGCCCTCCATGACCGGCGGCCCAGCTCGCGTTTTGCTCTCAAAACAAACTTGGGCTCACTAAGCCCATATCCGTAGCTTTTTGCTCGAAATTCTAACTGTACATCTGTCGCTAAAACTATAGCATTTTGCAACAGAAAATGTTGCAACCGGTGAAGTATCAATAAACATAATAGGCGACAGTAATTTGTCGTAGTGAATAGTCGCATAGCTTTAGCAATAATAGAGTATGAGCTAGTGTCAAAAAGAGGCTTTTTCGAATTCCGATTTGTTAAATTAATTGTCATTTGGGAATGTTGATTTTCTCTTCACTTGAATAATTTGAAGGCATCGAAGTAAAGCAATTTTGACGGAAAAAAGTGAAGGTGCCAAGAGATGTACAAAAAATATGAGAATCTTCTATGGGGTCGACGGAATTGTTAAAGTGAAGATTAAAAAAAAAGAATCGAGTTCGTCCAGGCCATAATTTTTCAAAGTTATTAACTGAAAATTAGTCGCGAGGATACTGAAAATTACCGATGAATCTACAAAAAGAATCTAATTGCTAGAATAAAAAACCTAACATTGTTATCACAAGAGCAACACCTTACGAAAACAGTAACATTCTGGCAGAATTTATAGCCGGCCAATTAAAGGATAGGAGTTTCATTTTGCAAAGCAGTGAGATCTCGGGTTTAATTTGTTCATCCGGCTATACAGCCTCTAATTTCCAAAACCGGCCTTCTTGACTGTCGGCCCAACCCGCAACTTACTCTGCAAACAGATTTGGGCTCACTAAGCCCATATCACTAGCCTTTTTTTTTTTTAAGTATGGATCTGTATGTTATCCCACAAATATGGTCCAAATTCCAACTATACCATCTGTCGCTAAAAGGTTTTTCTTCGACTCGCATAAATTTTGCTGCTAATAAATAGTGTAAGCCTTTAGTAATAGATGGCGTACCGATAAAGAGAATACAGACCTCGACCAGTAGATAATAGGAACGAACATACTCGATGGATTTTTGAGTTCCCCCCCCCCCCCCCCCCCTCTAAATTTCTCAAGGCATTGAAGTGAAGGCAATTATAAGAAAAAAATTTAGCTGCTATCCGGTTTGTAAAAAGAAACCGAAAAAAATCATCATATAGTGGCAATTGACGGTCTTTAAATGTTTTTATTAACATTCATTATTAATGATAAAAAAGAGGCTAAAAGTTGTTGCGTGAAAATCTCTAACTATGTTTAGCAAACATTAATTAGTATTATATAAGATGTTGTAGCTATTTTTTTACAACGCAATAAATATTCAGTCATTGTTATGTTGAATTCTACGATCAAATATATATACTTTGTTTTTACGAAGCAAAATGTTGAAAGCAAAAATTTTTAGTTCTGTGGATTTCTAATAACCTCAATCCAAAGTAAAGCTCTCCAATCCTGTCATTTTATTGACGAAATCCACAAAAATATTTTGTTTCTTTTAATAATTTAAGAAGGAAAAGATTGCAAATCTAAATTTCAATTACTTCCGTGGATTTCGAATAATCCAAAGTGAATATTTCAATTACTTTTGCAGTCAACCGTCAAACATTTCTTTTTCTTTAGTTAACTTTAGAATGGTCAGGATTTAAAGAATCAAAGTCAAATGTCATTCATCAATACTTTGCAAAAGAAAAGATCAGGACAATCCAAGATTAAATATCGCGCATAAATCTAGCGAGGGCTCCTTTAATTAAGAGAAATTAGAATCGGATCGCCATGACCGTCACATCCAACAAATCATACGATCTTATTTTTGAGGATTAGGATCCTCTGTTGTAACCCATGTTTACAGCAGGGGTGCTGTGATCCCAAATGAGAGAGGGGGAAGAGAGAGAGAGAGGGTCTCTCTCTCTTCCCCCTCTCTCATTTGGGATCACAGCACCCCTACAGCAGGGGATCCTGATCCTATTTTTTATTTGAATAGTTATATCCTTTAGAGTAGCACGCTTTCACCTGAATTGAGATTGAATCCTTTTACCGAGCGATTTCTAAGACGCACTCCAACATCGATAGAAATATTTTACGTAAAAACTATCGGGAGTTTTCTTTTTTCTCATTTCGGCCAATGACTACTCAATTGTAGCAGTCTACAACATCCGTACTTGAAACGAACATGTTCTCCAAACTTCAAGTTTTAGAGCAATGTCCGAGACGATTATTGATTATTCAGCGAGATCTTGGATCCAAAATTTCCCAATAAAGAAAATTACGCTTACATATTTTTTTTCCTTGGGTGGCACGGTAAACAGGTAGAACATAATTGAAGCTTAATTTGATTCTAACTAAATTGAACGGGAAAAGTGTTATTCTATTTTTAATTACCACATTACCCTCTAATACCATCCTGTTTACTTCGCCCTTCTCAGTAATCGTGCGACAAAAATGTCATTTTACCGCAGCATGGCACCCCCACAAACCCTACCAAAACCCTATAATTAAGCTTCCTCATCCACGTACACCATTGGCTACAAACAATTACTGAAGGCTCAATGATCGATCTCCAACATCTAACAATGAAGTTTTTATCTTTCTTCAAGTCCAAGAAGCGCAAGACTCCGACCAAATCCTCCCTATGTAATCCCTCAGAAACCCTTTCTTCCTCCCCAGAAGCCCTCTCTTTCAGACACTTGGTTTTGGATACGGTGCCGGATTCAGACCCATCGGCGGCAGTGTTGAGATCTGATAGCTTCTCTTTCAGAATGTCATCTGGATCCGATAAATTGTCTTACGGAGACATGGCTAATGACAAACCAGACTCAAACGCATCCTTGGCAGCGGTGGAATCCGGTTGGTTGCCATTCAATTGCACGGTTAACGACAACAAACCGGAGTTACTCCCTTCCATGGTAGCGTTGGAACCAAATGGAGGCATGGTTAATCTGCATGCAAAGCCATTTATGGTAGCGATGGAGCCGGATGGGGGCAGTGTTAATGATGAGATACAGGAGTACTCCAACCAATCAACATTGGCCTTAGGACAGCACAGTTTCTCTTTTAGAGGCAAGGTTAATAATAACGTACCGGTGGCTATGGAAGTCGATAAATTCTCCATTGGAGGCACTGCTGTTGATTACATACCGTGCTCACCGGTAGCATTGGAATTGAATAGATCCTCATTGGACATGGTTAATGATTCGAAATCGAATAGATTTTTTGTGGAACAACAGGAATCCAGCTCCATAATGCCACCAACAGCTGAAAACCTGTCTGTCGGAGACATATCTGACTCGGACATATCCTTGATTACAGTGAAGTCACGGAGACACGTCGTCGAGCCGGACGAGTCGAGTTCGATATTATCACCCGAGACCCAAATAGCGGAAGCAGGAGATCCTTTTTTCTGGGATTTTAAAGAGTCGTTGAGATCAAGAAGGATCTCTTTTGAGGTGGGCGTTTCGAGTTCGATACTAGCAACAGCCAAAGAGTTAGAGCCGATGACCGTGGAGTCTGAAGATCCTTGCTCGGTTTTTAGGACGTCGATGGAGCTAGTAGCTGACGATCTCGGGCTGAACGATTTCAGAAGTTTGGAAGGCCTGTTTGTGTGGTACTTGAAGATGAATAAGGAGGAAAATCATGGTCATATCATGCCGGCGTTTGTGGATTTGTGTGTTCAACGTCTCAATTCTTCCTGGTCTTTCTCTTCTTCTTATTGGTCTTCTGATGCCTCTGATTCATCTTCACTTTAGGTGACGAGCGTCTATGTAAACTTCTCTCATGGAAGTGTACCCTGTCGCCATGATTAAATCTGAAGTTCTTAATCTATATGTGTCTTGATGTGCATGCATGCAGTTTCTTCGTTTGTTGATTCTTCTTGTTTCATTCCACGCATCGTTGATTTTGCAGTGATTAGATGCATAATGCACAATTTCTTATTCTCCACTGAAAAATTCCATTACGCCGCGAATGGAAAAGATTTCTCCGAACTGTTAGCTGAATTTGTCGGAAAGAAGTTGCAGAAAAAAGGAAGAAGAAAACGGAAATTCAATGGCTTGAGGCGCGTCTAGAGACACTGTCTTTAAGGCGATATTTGCCCCCACTAGACTAGAGTTTGCTACCGGGTTAATGGCAAATCACCTCCAGAATTACTCAAACCAACAATCTGCAGATAGCAATTCTGAAGATTCGTTTCAGAATTGCTCCTCAAAATTGTGTATCTAACTGAAAATTTTGAGATACGAAATTTGAAAAATGCCAAGTAGTTTTTATTCTGAATTTCAGAATCTTATATATGAGCTCAACAGCCACCTTTTCATGAAAAGACATAACCATTCAAAAAATAACAGAAATAACTATTATTTCTGGTGCCTTTTCGAAATTATTTCAAAGTCATTAAAATAAATAATTGACAGAAACAATTCTGAAAATTAGTAAAATTATGGGCCGTTAGATCATATATAAATCAACGCGCTATACGCGCTCGCGGCAAGCGTGCAAAGTGCTAACAGAATTAATTGGCTCACACAATTTCCATTAACAAAGCTTCATCACACGCAATCATATGAGGAAAGAGGTTGGTTATGCGGGGATCATTGGACCAGAAATTCTTGCCAAGCCCCCACACGTCTTGTTCTTTATAGTCATAGGCATGTGCAGGAAAAGAAAATCTGGAGTAGGATCAGAGAGTGTCACTGAGGGGCTCTACACTTACGAATTTTTTTTTCGTATTTTATATTCTGTTTTTGTTTTTCAGAATTTAGTATTCAGTTCTAAAATCGTATTATGTACTTTTACTTTTTTCTGTATCTACTTTTTTTAATTTTTTTGTATGCTTGCCATTTTTATTTTTGTTTTCACTAACTTTTTCTGAACCAATCCTGTATGTTTAAATTTTTATACACTATTTATACACAAATCTTTACATTTTAACCCTACACTATTTGTACACAAAAAGAATGTAAATATGAGAAACAAATAGAAAAGAATTTTTAATAAGTTTATCATCGTGTTAATATTACAACGTGCATATAATTAATTAATTTACCGCATAAGCATGACTCACAAGGTCATGAATAAGAAATGAATACATAAATTGTTAAAAAGCAAGAAAAAAAACCAAGTTTAAACAGCATTGTCATAGTACATATAAAATTCATTCGTAAACATACATTACCCATTCATTACCCAAATTAAAATCATAAAACATATGACGACGGCGACACATTAACAGTCATCAAGCGCTTGTAACCCAACACATTGACAAACATTATGTAGATGTAAACCAACAATCACCCACGGCGGAGACTATTATTAGTTGCAACATGATCTCTCCATATATGATCCGCCAACTCATCCCTGAAGTTGGCCATGCAGTTCCACACTGCTTGAGACAAGTCGAGAGTTTCGAAAACAGATGCCTCATCACCATGTACTCGAATTCCTTCTGCCATGAAATCTGAAGGGTTAAGTAAGGGGTAATCAAAAGTATTGGGTGCAGGGGGTTAGGGAAAATATAATGAAGAGCAGCAGTGAGCACAAAATTGATAAAATTTAGACCACACTAAGAACCAACGATCTCGTCCTGCCAAAGACACAAAAATGTATCCCTAACTATTTCTTTATTGGCCTTCCATTTAGATCATTTCAGAATAGCGCCATGTTTAATTTCATATGGAAAAAGCATGTAAGCTCGCCTGTAATGAATTACAAAACAGAAGTGCTGGTGCACATGTTGCCCTCATTGTAACCTAGAATGGTTTGTTTTGAAGCAACTCCAATCTTATGTTTTCTATTATGTTTCTGCACTATTTCTTGCTGCTGCTTCTCGCAATCATTGAATAGAACATGTTGTTGGTTCTGAAACATATAAGCCAAGAACTGACCTCTTTTATCTTCGACAAGGAAGAGGTTAACGCCTAGCAAAGTGCAGCTTTTAGACTTCAAAAGCCGAATAGCTTATTAGTACCTTAGGTCCTAAGCAGAATGCAGGGTTTGACAATTGGCATGAGCCAACATACTGAGTAATATGATCACAGTGCCAACCATTCCAAGTCTTGATTGCTTGCCCCAATGGCCAGTAGTACACCATTGATGATCACTTCAATGAATTGGGTACAAGACCAAAAATTATTGAGATTAGCACAAGAAGTCATCAATACTTTACACACATTAGTTATCTTCCTCAGTTCTATTAATGGTGAATTTGGTGTTGGCTCTAATAATTCATGTTTAACCCCAATCAACTCACATTCCACAAATAGTGTTTAGTGTTCCCCCTTGTACATGCATTATGGAAAACGCTGTTTCACATCAACAAAAAAGGAATGTCTTATAAGGGCTATAAATAAAAAGCGCAATATGTTCAAGTCACACTCATTACTGATCTCAATGCTTACCAAAACTAAGCAAATTAATGCAAAAGCTTAAGAAAAAGCTTATGTAGTGTTGTATTTTTGTATAAAGACCCGTCATTTACGCCCTACACATTTTCAGTCAGCAAACTGACCAAAAAACTTGCACATACACATTACTCTTAATCAAAACCTTGTGTGTAAGTTATTACACTGATATGCAGCATAACCCCTAATCATTTTCGTCACTCTGCAGTACTGACCTCCAATAGAGTGACAAGAGTTGTTATCACCATTGCTCGTATTTACATATTTGTTTAATGTCTATGTGGATTCTAGCTAACATTCAGCATTCCACTCTATTTAGCTTATGCCTTTCATCGAAAACCTGGCAGGCATGTATACCCACCTGCAGTACGGGCTCCATTCTGATTCCACCTCCTTAAGGTGACATGAATTTTGCACTTTTCATCTTCTCCATTTACTGTAAAGTTACTTTTGATCATGACTGTGTACACCGATAAATTAAACTAAGAAGCTTCCCTCTCTGCCATTTAATACAATTGCTTTATCTCATATGGAGTATTGAACTATGATATGCTAGTGTAAACTTGCATGAGCATATACATACATATAATCTTGTTAATGGCAAGCATTGATTCAGCGTTTTGCTGTTTTCATTGAATTGCAATGTCTTGCTGGGTTTCGAGATCCGTTTCTTCTCATAGGAAATTCATATGGGTTTCTCAGGTTAGTGGGTTTCCATTTCCCTGTCTCTACCAGTCAATTTGTGTCGGATTGAGATCAATCTCCATCTCATCTCAACCCCGCAATTCCTTTTACAAAATTTTCTCCGCCAAAACCTCTCCCAAATTCATCAACAGAACTCCAAAAACAAAACCCCTCAATAATCATTCATAGCCAAACCAAACGTTGAAAATCAAAGAAGAGAAAGCAGAAATTAAGAGGAGAGTAGCGGAACGAACGACGAAAAAGTAAAAGAGCGAGAGATGATCAAAACTTTGAGGAGTTGTGCAGGCGATGGAAAATCGTTCTCTCCGATCATGGAATGGTGCCTGCTTCTTTCGGTGACGGCAGGTACCGGCGGCTTCTCCGTCGTATGTAGGCTGGGTCTTTGGCTCGTCTCGGTGCAACTTCTCCATTAATGTCAGCAGATCTGGGAAGGGCGTGAGATTGAAGTGAGGAGCTGTTATTCATGGAAGGTAGAAGAGATAAATGGGAGAGAGAGAGAGAGAGAGAGAGAGAGGCAGCCAAAAGTCTGTACGAATAGTTATTGCAGCTGGGAGTCGGAGCCACTGGTCGAAAAATTAGTGAGATGGATTTGGTATTCTCTGACAGAGAATACAAGTTGCCGGGTGTTTTTAGAATTTTCGGTACTGTTTGGATTTTTTTATTCAAAACGAAACTGAAAAAAATAAAAGTACACAAAAAAATAAAAGTACACAAAAAACATCTTTTTGTCATCGTTACAAAATTCGAGTACAAAAAAAGCTAAACGTACGCCCCTTGAGTGTCTTCAGCGACAAAGAAACCGTTCCTATAAATTTCAACTGTAATGACAATATTTTAAGCGACAAATGTAACCGATGCATCAGTTCCGCGGTGTAGCATTATATCCTGATTTTGAAATTTTGTCTACAGGGTGCTAAAGTCCCTGATGTTTCTTAAAGGGCCAAAAGTTGAACATAAACCACGCCCAAAGCAGCCCTGGGTCTGCAAAGACGGAAAGTAACGAAGACAAGGGGATGGCGAAACAAGCTTTGATGTCTAAAGAAGAGTAGGTCAAAAATGAATGGGTTCGTAAAGGTTTGGTCAATAGAATGGAGCCTCAACCTTTTTATATGCTGTTGGCGATTCAAACAGCCTCGTGTACTTTCAGGTTAATTCTTCACCCATTCGTTCACAAATTTTTTTTCTTGCAAAAAGAGGTAAAAACTTTACCATTGATAACCATTGATGTTAAAGATAGCAAGCGGATGACATCTCCATCCGATAAGCATTACAGTAAAATTAATCGATAACAACGTAATTAAGAACCAAATAAACTACTTCAAACCTAAACAAACAAGACTAACAAAACAAACAAGCTAACTATTACAAACAAGCAGAGAAATATGCACTACCCAAAATTAAAAAAAAAAACAGGATAAGGGCAACCAGTCAACCACTGTCCTCTCCAAAACCTGATGAGCAACTCGCATCCCGAGCCTACCACGACCCTAGATTGCACGCACAGCGACGCCCACGATCAGCTATCCACCTTCATCTTCCACCGCCATCATCGGTAGCGGCAGCTCCATCACCCTCCTCTTCCAACCCATCATCAACAGACTACCACACCCATACGGAACCACCGTCACCAACACACCTTCAAACCTTTCGATCTCCTTGAACCGGCCACCACACAACCCAAGCTCCGCCACATTAACGCGCCACCATTTACCCAGCCAGTAGCCTCACCATCCAAAGCCTGAGAAAATCGTCCACCGCCGCAGCAACATCAACCACCACCAAAACCAATACACCAATCTTTCTGTAGCAAAGGGGGATGGGGGGATCCACTAGGGGGAGGGGGAAAACAACCCTAGCAGAGAGAAAAACCCTTTATTACAAACTCACCCCCCTTCTCCAACCCGGTGGCGTCACCACGGCCACCAAATAAACCAGAGACCCCACCATAGCTATCTCCCATACCAACATCAGCAGAATTCCGATCACCAACAACACTCCAAGAAACCATCTCAATGCACAGCCCACGGTCCGCCGCTAAAGATCAGGCATCACAGCCAGCATTCGATGAACAAGCGACCCCAAAGTTCGAGATGGAGCCTCAACAAAATAAAAAAACAACACTGAAACTAACAACATATCGGGAAACCTTACTCGACCACACCACCACGCAGAGACGCGATGGGTGTTGACGAGAGAAGGGGTTCTTTTTCTCTTTTTGGGGGAGAGAGAAGGTTTTTCTTACTCCAGTAGTTATTGTTCACACATTTTTTAAAGTTACCCAGAAATCATTCTAAGAAAAGTTCAGATATATAGTCTAGATAACTTTAGCCGCTGGACATGGTAACCCCATGTAGCGACATATATTAATTTCTGAACTTCAATCTTCATCATGAGCGCTTAACTTTGGCCACTGAAGACAGTTTTAGTGACGCTTTTTAAATATTTCAAATCTGAAGAATGCGAAAAAAATCAATGAAACTATTATAGGGAGCTTAATTACAGCAAAAGTGAGATCACAACTATAGGTCCTAATCAGAGATATAATTGAACAATTATTTTAGGTAAATGTAATAGAAATATACTGCTGACATTTCAAAATAATATATTAAATAAAAGTTTAATTTGAAGCATACAGAAGAAATCCACTTACAATCAGACGCCACACATCCAGACTCGGTTGCAGCAGAAAAATATGGATAATAAGTACATAAGAAGCAAGCAAGGAGTAAGAGAAAATAACAATCCAAAAATCGACTGTCCACAATTGTTATTTTTTCTGCCAAAAAAAAAAAACCAAAAAACTCCGACTGCCATAGAAGGTAGAAGATTCAACCAGACCCAGAAATCAAATGAAACCACAGCTTCAGGAACCAACCTACAGGCCCTGGTCGATAAGGTAGTCTCCCAGCCTCTCAACAATCATGTTGCACTGTCCAGGGGTCACGGGTTCATCATAGATACCAATAATCAGGGCAGCGCCAGTTTTTTTTATGGTTACACCACCCGAGCCCTGTAAAACGGAGAACAAAACGTCATCACAAGCCAAGACTCAGAAGTTCTCTACAAGTTTAGTTTACTCTTAATAGGTCACCAACTATATTGGTGATAGAAAAAAGCTTAGGGATAACTGAGACGAAAACAACATTAAGAAAAAGGACATTTACATCGATATGTATTCTTTTTCTCCATATAATTAGTCAGAGACTTCAACAATCTCAAATAGAACAATCTTAATTCCTGGCAGGCAACAGAACATGATACAGATGTTGTCCCAGAAAATGTGAAAACCTTATTTGTTCAATAATTAAGAAAAATCTGAACGACCTTAAAAAGATTGAACAGGAAACAATCTTAAATTCCAAGGAATTTGGTCCTTGCAAACACATTGATGTATCTCAAAAGAATTAGATCTAGATTACAAAGTCTGACTATTTCGATATGAAGCAGCCAGGGGATAGGTACAACGTGTATATTAGAAGGGAAAGATGATCGGTAAAGGTGCATATGCAAGAAAAACAATCCTCCTTAACTTCCAGTATTATCAAAACGCAAGCATGTCATAGGGAATTATATTGAGCTTGCCGTACAGTCTTTGTTGCTCCAAATAAACTCCAGCACAAGAAAAAGCAATAACATAAAAAGGAGAAAGACAAAGCACCTTCTTTCCGCGGATCACAGCGTTAGGCTCTCCCTGAATCACCATGTACTTTGTTCCACCGAGATATAGCCCAGTAGGAGCAAGAAAGCCAGGTTCATCGAAATCTTTCATGATCCCGGTAATCTCTTCAGGCTTTAACTACATATCCGCCAGCAAAGAAACCTCACGATCAGTAGCCGACAACAAAGAAACACAGAGACAGTCTACCCTTAACCACGTAACAAGGCACGCCTCATGCAGATGCAGTAGCCTACATAATTAAGTGCTACATAGAGGACACATAGAATGATCGGTGCGGCTGTGCCATGAAATCTGAAACACTACCATCCAAGCTCTTATGCTTCATGACATGGTTCGTCATTTACCACTAGCTTAAAGACCGCTGTTCTGAATCGGTGGCATTCAACACTAATTAACAACAAAATGACATCGTAACAGAACAATGAAAGTGGCATGATCAAAAACTTGTTGATGCCAAATTGCCAAATTGCCAATAGCCTTAGGTGAAAAGAGGGGAGTACAAAAAAACCAACTCCGTTCAATTTCTTACTCTATGGTCCAGATTTACCACAAGCATATTACATAGCATCCTCGTCATACAAAAAAAAACTCACAACTTCATCATGCCAAAGATCAGTAAGAGCTTCAATTGACAACACACAGATCCAAATCAGATCTCAAAAATTAACTAGATAAACCGATTTGATCCGAGCAGAGCCAGCAATTTTCCTCCAAACAGATCCAGTAGATTGAAAAATAAGAAAGCAGATCCGCGACAATAGCACAGAGAAAAGGTGAAAGAGAGATGAAACCTTGGGGAAAGTAGCGCTCTGGGCCCAAACGCTGCCGTCGTGGCCGATGATGGCGGCGGATGAGAGCTGGTTGCCCTCGATGTCGCAGAGCAGGTGATCGTCCACGTACGCTTGCCACGACATTTTTCCCGATTCTTTAACGTGTGACTGATTGATCGGTGGTGCTTCGTTCGTCGGTCTTACGGTGGTGGTGGTGGGTGGGTGGTGGTTTTCTGTGATGTTTAGCAGGACAAGGGAATAAATAGGTTGTCTGGAAAGTTAGGAGATCTTATAAAAACGGTGTGTGTGGGTTTGAATTTTAGGCGTGGTCCCCACCATCTGGATGTGTGTGTTGCCTGACCTGCTCAATATAGGCCGTTTGATCCTTGACGAGATTGAACGAGTGCCGTTCACGTCCTTTGCGTGTGTAGGTTTCTCTCAATTGATTTTGGGACCTCAAGCTATCAAATCGGGTCTCGCCAGGTGGGCTAAGATTGGATTTCCTAAAAGAGAAGGTAGCATTTTTCTTCTCAATTTTTTTTTCTTTCCGTTTTGAAAACTAAAAATAATATCAAAGTTAATGCAACAGAAAATGGGTTTGTACCTACGTAGAAGTCCCACAAAAATTACAGTCTGAGTCAACTTCCAAATGTACAAAGTGAGAGACAGTGAGGGTGGAGTAAGGCAGAGAGTAAGACTTTTCCTGACAGGCCGTGAGAGATGTCAGTACTGCGGAGACAAGGTTGAGACGAACAGGGCCAGCAGTCGACAGTCCAAGTCAAGGTCCAATGCTACGGTCCAATGTTATGTCCAATTGTGTTTCTTTCTCTAGAATCCAAGAGTTCTCGAATTCTAGAGTGAGAAAGTAATTTTGTAAGAATGAGCAAAAAATCCTTGAATAAGTCATAAAGTCCATTATTTAGATGAAACATTGTGTCTGTGTCATCAAATGCCACATGTCGTCCTTGGGAGTGACACATCACCAAGGGGTCCAAAAATACATGTTCTCCATTGGACTGTCGGTTCCCAAATTCACATTACCGGCACCACATAGCGTCCCTTTACCTGTCTGAGAAGACTGACCACACCATGACGCATGATCAGAGTAAGCCCATTGCCCTAGCCACCAGCCCAAGCCCTTATTGAATCCCATAAGGTGTGTCAAGAGACGCGTAGAGAACCTAACAACGGTGAGGGTTGCCCATGTAGCCAACTGTCAGGAGGACTAGGTGCGATGCCATCCAAAGACCTGCTCATGTCCCGGAGTGAGTCATCGTTCTAGGGGCACCGATGATCACCGGTAACGTGAGTGGACATGGTCGCAGCTCAGTGTCTAGTGTCATGCAAGTCACCTTAGATGGCGATAGCTTTGTGATAACGAGCCTACCCCGCTGTGAAAGGTCCTCGTGCCGGAGTACTACGAGCGGAGCCCCTCGGAATGAAGACGGTGACAGCTTTGTGGTAATGAGCCTATCCCATTGCGAAGGGTCCTCGTGCCGGAGCACTACGAGCAGAGCCCCCCGAAATAAGACATTGATAGCTTTGTGGTAATGAGCCTATCCCACTGGGAAGGGTCTTCGTGTCAGAGCACTACAAGCGGAGCCCTCGAAATGCTGCACACTCCGGAGAATGGGTCAAAGCATGTTCCACGTCCATGGCGTGGGCACATGGTGTGGTGAATGAGTGTGGTGCCCGGATGTAATATGATTGTGGCACATGGGCGCGGTACCTACATCACGAGAAATTAAGTGTGGCACATAGGTAGGATGTCAATGGCATGAGACATTGATTGTGGCGCATGGGCGCAGCGACGATCGTCGCGAGAAAATACCTGGTGCCGGGGACACATGTCATGGAAGTGGCATACGGGAGCGTGGCGACGACCATCACGAGACAATACCTGGTGCCCGGGGCACATGTCATGGAAGTGGCGCACGGGTGGCAACGACTGTCGCGGGACAATACCTGGTGCGGGGGGCACGTATCATGGAAGTGGCGCACGGGAGCGGCAACGACTTTTGCAGAGACGATACCTGGTGCCGGGGGCACATGGAAATGGCGCATGGGCGAGGCAACGACCGTCACGGGACAATACCTGGTGCCGGGGCACGTGTTATGAAAGTGGCGCATGGGAGTGGCGACGACCGTCATGGAGACGATGCACGGGCACACGTCGGGTGTCCTAGAGACGGGGCGTGAGTCGAGTGTGTATGTTATACCAAAATAATAAATGTGATCTTTAGTAATGACAAAGTTGGGAGTGATGGTACGCGATAGTCGGCGATGGGTCATTCGGCGGTAGCGCGTGACTTCGGGCGACGGGCATCGCAGATGCGGGTGACGGACGATGTCCTGTTAATGTGCGAGCATTGGTAAGCATCGCGAAGATGCAAAGACCTGTGAAAACAAGTGCGCATGGGAGGTGAGGCCCAAAGGCCAACATTTGGGGGAAGGCCAAGGCCAACCCCTTTAGGGAGGCCTAGGCCGACCCCTTTAGGGAGGCCTAGGCCGACCCCCTGGGCAAGTCGAGGCCGACCCTAAGGGGTGGCCAAGGCCAACTCCCACAAAGGGAGGCCAAGGCCATTCCCCTTTTTGGTAAACTTCAGGCGTGCCGACGGTTGGTGTTTTGGTGGATAACGAGGAGTCGGGTGGTCGAGGTACAATGAGCGTGTTGTCATGAGTTGTACCACATAATGAACAAGGTGCCAAAGTCACATATGAGGTGTACGAAATGAACAATGCACAAAAAAGACTTTGCGCAAGAAGTGAGCAACCGGGGGAAGGGGGAGGCCAAGGCCAACCCCCATTGGGGGTCGAGGCCAACCCCACGGGGTTGGTCAAGGCCTTTGTCCTTTGACCCCGTTGCTCTGGTTGCACCGTCGGCAGATGTTATTGGTGAAAAGGTATTCGGGTGGTCGCGGCGTGACGAACCTGCTACTGTGAGTCACGCTAACGTGAAATAATTGACGATTAAGTCGCACGCGAGGTGTGCGAAGCGAAAAATGCACGTGAGTTGGCGTGTGTGCACTTTGACCAGTTCGATGCGTTGAAAAGCTGATTGTTGAATGCATCGACGTGTTCACGTGAAGTGGGACCTTTAGTGGGCCCTTGGGTCCGACCAAGATAGGTTGGGAACAAAAGTTAGATAAATAGTTTTAACTTTTTTCAAAATGAGACTGTTTTTAAAAACTTTATTTTTTAGAACTTTCAGTTTTTTTTATGTATTGAGATTCACCTTTCAACTTTTACTTGAAGCATTTTATATCTCTTCTTTTCTTCAATCGTAATCACCAACACATGTCACCCAAAAATACCAAATCACTAACACTACTAACCATGAACCACCATAATCATTAATCGTTGTCACTACCACCACCATTAACCAACACTCTTGAATACCAAACTACAAGCACTACTAACGACCATAGCCAATGATCGCCGATCTACCATCGCCATTGATCAACACATGCAAACACCAAACTTGCCAACACCGCCAACCATCATAGCCACTGACCGTCGTCACCAACACAGTGACCAACACCCACACACACCGCCAACCACCATAGTGACTGATAACCACAACAACCATCACTACTGACCAATACCGCCGAATACCAAACCCTTCAACATCGCTCACCACCACGACACCACCATATCTCTAAATCCAAATCCACTATTATACTGACCACCATTGTTCTTATAACAACCACCACCAATAGATTTCATCCATCGCTTAGGCATAGTATCTTCGATCTGCGCAGGTTAATTTCAAGCCATTAAAACCCTAATCTGACCCAGTGAAACCCTAATCGACAAGTTGGTGTGCTATTTCCATAACGGTAGTTGAATGATGGCAAATGAGATGTCTGGGTTGTGGTGGGGGCGCTTCTAGTTGTTGAACATAGGAGTTCAGAAGAAGCTCTCAAGTATTGAAAAATGAAAAAAAAAAAAAAGAGAGAAAATATAGGAAAAGAAAGAAGAAGCAAAAGTAGAAACCAATTATACAAAACTGCTATTAAACAACAATCAGTTTTGTAAAAATTGAAAACACAATCAGGGTTTGGTTTTGATTTTTTTAAAAACAAAAACTAAAAACTGAAATGGGTTTCAAACACACCCTAAAGTCTCTCACCACAGTGCACTCCCACTCTCCCAGTCCCAGACAGCTAGACCGACAGCTGGCAGGTGACAAATGTAGTCACAGGCGACGCCGCGACCGGCGACAGCCGGCAGCCTGTGGAGACCCGCTCAGATCTGGAATAAGTGGAGGCATCGACTGGCGAGGAGGTCGTCTTTACTCTTTAGAACTGGAACCTTCAACCGATTAGATGAAGTAGTGACCGTCGTACTGACCGACGAGTGGCGACGGCAAGGCGAGGACTCCACCGTCCAACAACCCTCTGCCAACGACGACGCATTGACGACCGGTGAAAGATTCATTATTTTCAGATTTAGTTACGCATTTTCAGTTTGTCAATTTGTCATTTACTTTCCTAATTGAGCATTGATTAAGCATTTCAGATTTTTAATTGAGCATAAAAATCATTTTAGATTGTTGATTGAGATGCTTTCCTAATTTATTTTCGACGTTACTTTTCCAATTGCTTTCGTAATAACGTCCATGATTGGGACTAGATTGATTTACTCTACTGTGTTTGATGAAAGCCTTTTAAATTTATTTTGGAGGCTTTTGGACTCAACAGGGAAGACGAAGTACTGAAAAATAAGTCTGTGGGGACTAGAAAAGGGGAAATAAGAGTGAGATTGTTTTGCTATGGTTGTTTTGTCTACACTCCTCCAGGCATAATTAGGGTTGTTGAAATTTAGAAAATGAATATATAGGAAATATAAGTATATAAGGATAGGTAATATATTATTTTACTTATAAAAAAATTTAGCAACTTCAATATATTTTTAGCACCCCCTGAGATGAAATCTTAGCTCCGCCACTGAGTGTTGTAATCATGGGATGGTAGTATTGGTAGTGATGATGGTGGTATTAGTTGTCACCTGTAGTAACATCGGCGACGAATTATAATTTCGTTTGCAACGGACAAATTATAAGTTGCCAAAGAGCGCAAACCGAGAGATGAAAATTCTCCGAATATAGTTAGGAGTATAAAGAAAGGCATGTTAAAATTGCAGGTATACTACGATTCTTATTGCCCATGTTAAAGGGATATTCATCATCATCGTCATCATCATCATCATCAGTATCTGAATTCTGTAAATGGTTCTTTTAAATGCAAATAATTTTTTTGTAGAACTGTATCACAATTTTTTTTTTTGGCTACATGGACTTATCGCACGGATAACTGTATGAGGCGCACAACTTCACCAACAATCGGTAGGAATGGTCTTGCGGCCGCACCCTTAAACATGGTATAACATGAGTCTTCCATTAGAGTGACAAATGTCTGCAAACTTCTTTGAGCAACTGGTAAATTGCAAAACTCGGAGATCCAAATACATGTCTGATGTATCACTGATTGGCCGACTCTCCAGCTTGTTTCACCTGTAAATGAGATATACCAAGAGGAGTTTACACGTCCGTTCTTATCCATCTTAACCTCTCTACTCGACTGCAAAACTCGATCAGAACTCATACTAGTTAACAGGGTACAATTGCAACGAACATCTCACGAATGGCAGTAGTGAGGAATGCAAAAGGTGAATGCTATTTGCAACCTAAATCATTTTCATCTATCTGACAATTTCACTAGCTATGAACTGACTGATGTGCGTTCAATTTTGTGAGACCTACGGCTTCCTGGAATCTAGATATATATTAAGTGGGATACCGCTAGTAGATATGATTATCAAAAGAGACCCAAGCAGATAATATGTGAGGGTGCTTAATATTAGCTAACTGCTGAGTGAACAAGAGACCAAGGTGATAGCCTAGTGATAAAGGTCCCTTCCTTCTCTCGACAAGGTCACAAGTTTGGATCTCATTAGATATATATGGATACATGGGATATGACAATTTCTATCGTTGATGATTGAACAAACCTGACCTAGGATTCCATCGCACTCTCTTTTGGTCCTGTCGCTTCTCCTTTCCACCCGAGGATGCATCGCACTCTCTTCTGGGCATTTGGCTCCTCCTTTCCACCCGTTTCATTGAGGAAGCATACAACACAACTTGGCTCCTCCTTTTGATTTCTGTGCTGTCGATTGCTAGCACAAAACGTTTAGGACCTAGTATAAGACATGGATGCTAGAACTCATGCACAATATGGTAAAATCTTTGTCGAAGAGCTACTAGTGTGGAGCCAATCAAACACTTGCAAACTGGAAGAACAACATTTCATGTTAAGATCTGAAGAAACGAATTATCCGTTTCAAATTTTCAATTATGAAAAGTGTGAAAGCCATTGACTGCACAAGAGAAAGAGAAACACTCTCCACAAGTCAACCCTCATATACGCCATTCAAATATAGATCATGCACTGAGCCAAGTTTTGGGTGCTTTTCTTTATCTTTTGCTTTGTAAATGGAAAAAACAAGAATCTCAAAGAACCCCCTGTAGCCATGATATGGTCAATCTATGGAGTAGGAGTAGGAGTAGGTCTAGGTCTTCTCATAGGTGGTGTTGCAGAGTCGAGTTTAATCCACTACAATCCTAACGAAAGAAGAGCAATAACAGTAAAAGAACAACGAAATTCTATTGATCTGTCCGCTTTCTTGACAAAAATTCTTACTCTCTGCCGTTTCACCTTCACCATCCATGTAATAACAAGACGAATTCCAGCACATTGGCAACTTAAGACCCCCAAACAACGAAGGCGATCAAAAGTATATCCCCCATGGTTATACTCAGTTGGCTATCCTATAAAATTTACAGCTATTGTTTAGTAACCATCACTTCACTGCTGTCCTGTTAAATCAGTCTGTGTGTGTGTGTGTGTGAGAGGTTTTTAGGCACTGTCGTGGGAATCAACTATGCAAAATAGTTTGGATCAACGAACTTAAAGATCGTTGAGATTTATACAGGTCAAAGTTAACATAATCGTTGAAATGAATTAGTGAAATCCCATTCGATGATCAACCGCCTTTTATTACATATGTGAAAAATCATATTTCACCCTACCTTTGAAGTTAAACATTTCACTTGTCTCATTAATATTTTGTGAAACCGTCACTAAAAGTCTCAAATCAGCCTAGTTCAAAATAGAGGCTCAATCCTCAGAAGCTGGTACTATTCAACTGATGTAGTACATAGGATCGGGCACCTTGAATGTCCTGTTGCCAACATGGGTGCCCAGTAAGTCGCTCCACTGATCCCCCATGTTGCCCAGTATTCGGTATCCTGCCTTTTCCAGCTCTCCCCTTTCCGCCGACTTGTACGCCACCGCTGTGTCCTTGTCACCCACTTGCCTGCAACCATTTTCGCAGCATTCCATCATGCCATCAATGGGGTCAAAACAACAACTATTCTTCATTGTATCAACTGTTTTAGATATAAAAAAAATAAAAAAAAACATATTTTCTATCTCGTTTACGGATAATGTTAGTTTTAGTTTGTCAACTTGAAACTAGTCAAAATTAAACTTCTAATTTAATTTGGTGCCATTATATCTTGTTTTTCCTCATAAATGTTATAAAACTTTTAATACTATAAGTTCTTTAGCCGTATAAAGATTTTTTGTGCCATGCAAGGATACTGAGCGTCACTTTGAGTGGGGTCAAAACTTGCATATAAAACAGAGTAATAGAATTGATCTAGTATAACCACATTTGATGTAATGAGTAACATTTCATTAACGTGAAGTATTTGTAGTCTTTAATTTCATAGAAAGTGAAGAACTAATTGTATGTTTATGTGTACTACTACTAGTAGCACATCTATATGGAGATTGAAAATTTGCATTGTTTGATAGATTTCAGTCTTACTTATTTTTTTATTTTCAGGCATGCATAATATACATAAATAATCTCGTTTACTGCCATTCACTCGTGAGCATTTCGGATTTAAATGAGATCGAGTGAAGGGTTTATGAATCCATCTTAACTTTTAACTCTCTTAAACTTCAAATGACTTTTACTAACACTTGCTCGTAACTCAACTTCAATTTTAGTGAGAAAAGAGGAGTGAGAGAGAGTTCAATTATAGAGTGAATTTTTCAGTTCTCCGAGTATATGCCAAAATGTTTCAACTGTTTTTAATTTTAAAGCTTTAGTGAAACAGCACGTAGGTAGAAAACTTTTAGTGGCAAACATGGTGGTGACTGTGGTCCCCGGGCCTTACACAGTGTCTGCCCCTGTTTAGTCTAGTGACAACTTTCGAATTATCACCAAAAATTAAAGCTTTGATACCTTCAACAGAAATTAGTAGAATGTGTCACTTTAATTCATCGCAAAAATGTTCAAACAAACGCAGGAAACAACAGCATTGACTTTGTTTTGGAAGGTTAAGAAAAGTGTACTCAACATAAGGAAGGAAGGAAGGAAAAAGTGAAAAAACCATAAAGCAGAGGCTTACTTGAGGATGAGCTTCTCCCAAGTATGGTAACCAGCTTTCTTCAAATTGGTAATCCTTACTTCTCTGTAAGTTTCCGAAGTTCCTGACAGAAAGACAATCTTGAAACCCATAGACACTAGTTTCTTGTACAGCTTGAGAGCCCCCGGCACTGCTGGCGCTTTTCCGGTTGCAACCCATTCATTAAACGTTGTGTCGTTATACGCCACTGCCCTGCAATTACCGAAACAAAACATTGAAGTTGAGTAAAACGCATGAATTGCGAGACTCAAACGGTTATGATGTTGTCACCCGAACGCAACGTCTGTACGAGCATAATAAGGCAAGTTGGAGAGTGTGGTCTCGTCAATGTCAAAGACCCAGATGTCTTTGCCGTCTCCGGCAAGCCTGAGGCTCTTGGCGTACTCGGCCGCGGATTCTCCGACTGCATTGCAATCGTCGCGGTACTGCCGCCCAAGCATGTAGTGGCCAACGTACTGCTCACAGGCTTCGGGGACTAGAGTCCACTTTTGGAGGTTGTTGGTCTCTACGGCTAGACGCCAGCTCAGACAGTTGACGCCGTGGATGTGTTTGCCGGCGGCGCCGGATTGTGGCCGGAGAAGGTGGACTTGGTCGGACGGTGATGCGGCATGGGAGTGGGTGGCTAAAAGGGTCGTTACAAGGAGGAAAAACAGTGCGACTTCCATCTTGGTGTGGAGCTGTGGTGCATCTTCGGCTTCTTTACATAAGGTTTGTCCCATCAAAGTGACCTCTCTGCTGCACCATATTACTTTGGTACCCTATGCTCATTTTTGGTAATAAATAAAACACGAGTCAAACAATGGATAATGGTGAGACGACGGTGTTGAAAATATTTCAATAATTAATTGATACTCTGGTCCAATTTTTAAGTTTGTGACTGTTCACTTTTTAATAGAAAGTTACAAACTTCAATGGTAATATATAATATAATGATAGTTATAAGTTAATAAATCTCTGAAGGCTTTCCGCAATTGGTATTGAGATTTTTTTATCTTCTCTCTCGTAAGATAATTTTTGTTTAGTTACTATTCTGCAAGTAATATTTAATTGTCGCGTATTTTATCTTGGAAGACATTTGCGATATCTAGCTGCAGTATAAGGGGACAAGTAGCGACGCGTAGCATTCTACTCAGATATTATTCCAACAGAGAGTATATTACAAATCTTGATCACTTATTATCTACAAATCTCTCTATCTCGTTAAAGTTTTAGCCATCTGTTACAACACATCATACCTATCACCTTTGGAGCAAAGAATTTCACATAACATCGACAATGGCCCAAAAAACTGAAACCCTTGATCGATCTATCAAGTGGGCATATTCTATAACTGAAAAACGTGGAAATCAATATTCAAAAGTACTAAAACTTTGTTTTTTCTTGTTTTTTTCATTCACTGCCCTCTCGGCGTGCCCCACAAATTCTTGTATTCTGAACGTTACATTTAAGGGATAATTACATCTATGTCCATGAGGTTAGGGGTAATTACAGTCAAGGACACAAAGTTTCAAAATGTAACATTCCGTGACCAAAAGTGTTTCAAATGTATCACTCGTATCCATTCGTCAGGGTTCCGTCCAAAAAGTATACTTTTTTATGATGTCATCAATACGTATTTTTAAAATGACGATACTACCCCTTGTACTTTATTATGGTAAATACCTAATTTTCTCTCTCCATAATTTAAACCCTAGATCTGAAGTCACCGCCGGCAGCCCCCCTTCGCTACCCCATGCTGCCAGCAGCCCCCCTCGCCCCACCATCCGGCAGAACCACCCCACCACGCCGGCAAGCCACGGGGCGGAAGCGCTCCCGGCCGGCGGTGTCCCAAATCTGGGCCCTGACCTCCTTGCAGCCGATCTCCATGCTCTGGGTTTGGAACTCCACGCCGATGATGGCCTTGGAGTGCGGGTTAAACTAGTCCCAGGCGTACCGAGACAACAGGTTCGACTTCCCCACTGCCGAGTCCCCTACCACCACCACCTTGAACAGGTACTCTTTCCCGCCATCTACGTCATCTTCACTGTTGTCCATCATCGTTTCTTGTGGCTCTTGCTGCAACAAAGAGAGAGGAGTTTGAGATGATGCAGCGTCGGTGACGAGGAGGAAGATGAGCGACGAGGGAGGAAGACGGGTTGTGCAGGGGAAAGGGGAGGCAAACTGGGTGGGGGTGGGGGCTGGGCGTGGGGAGAGGAAGAATAAACAGTTAATTAGTAAAGTCTTTCTTTAAAAAAATTGAAGTAATTGCATTGGAAAAGAAATAAGGTTCCAACTTAGGGGCAATACAGTATTTTCATTAAAATCGTTAGAATTTTTAGGGTTCCGTTTGGTCAATGGACACAAATGTAATTTGTCAAAACTATTATCCTTGCCTGTAATTACCCCTAACCTCAGGGATATAGGTGTAATTAGCCCTACATTTAATTATCAATTGGGTCCCAGTGCTGTACAAATGAAAAATTTGACACCCAAAACACGTTCACTAGCTTAGCATCAATCTACGGTGGCGAATCGTTGTGGCTTCTTCTGGGATTGTGGCATGGGGCACGTGAAATCACTATGAACAATTCAGTCAAGGGCCTATCTGCATGGGCTGCTTACCAGTCTGCAAAAAAAGGTCTCCAACTAATCAAAGATAAAGGGTTCTTGGAATACTCAATTGGTTCGGGAACTCTTCCCGTCAAATATTGCAACTAAAATTCTTGCTAACCACGTATCCGATGATCCACTCGTTGACCAAAAATTATGAAAAGCTATCCGTTTTGGTATCTTCACTGTAAACTCTGCCTTATACAACAACAGACATGAAGGGAGGGTTGCAAGCAGTCATCACACTTCTGTTAACCTTGTTGAAACACCAATTTGGAAACCCTTATGGTCCCTCCCCATCCCCCTAAAAATTACCTTTCTCCTCTGACAAATTCTTTGGAACCGCTTACCAACCCGAGTAAACCTTCAAAAACTTAGGATTATAGACTCACTGCCCTATCCAATGCGTAACTTACACATGGCTGGCTGATTTGGTTTGGCGGACCTTTGGGATTCAAATCTGACCATTTTCGGTCATCCTTCAAAGTCTGGCTTATTACTTGGCTCGCCAAAACTTCTTCGGCCAACAAACATATCTACCATAATACATATATAGCCTCTACCATCTGGTTCATCTGGATAAATCGAAACCAACAAATCTTCCGATACACTAATGTTCAGCCTGTATTCACTATTAGACAGATTACTCATATGGGGCATATGATAATCACCTACAATAGCTATAACGCCCCAAACCCGAGGGTCCGAACACATCTTTAAACCAAAAACTCAATCATGTATAAAACATAACAACCGTAATGGTAGAGCAGAACATCTAAAATACCACAAAACATAATTGTTTGAATCTCAAAATCTCAACTCCAAAAATAATCCAAAATTTTATTACAATATCTCAGACTAATATCTTGCCCTTTGTGCTACTTTGGCCTGGAAGGGGAAGGAAACGAAAAATATAGGGGTGAGCACGAATTGTCCAGTAAAAGTTTTTATACACAGAGGGTCAAAACAAATACGAAATATGAGTTATCGAGTAGAGCCAATAAATAAGAATTTAAATAACTCGGTCGAATTTTACAAATGAATAACGAAAGTGACCAAAAGAGGGTTACAAAAAACGAATAACAAATTTGAGTTATCGGACATAACCAATTAATAGGAATTGATAACTCAACCAAATTTCACAAACGAATAACAAAAACGACCCTAAAAAGGGTTTTATAACCAATAAGTCGAAAATCGATTCACAAACGAATAACAAATCGATTCAAAAAGAGGTTACATAACCAATAAGTCAAATATCAAAATATATTTACCAAAACATGTTTGTGTCACATGCTCAAATTACTTATTATTAAGCATCACAAATCATAATTATACCATATCGAATATCGCAGCGCGCGTCACATATAAGTCACAAAAATTAAAAGTGACTTTCAAATACAAATATCACTCACAAAATAATTTGATAAATATAGTAAATATTTATTTGAAATTCAAAAATTATCATTGTAGACTCAAATTAAAGAGAAAGAAAATACACATTTAATGGAACAAAAATCAGCGGAATTCGAGATCGAATGAGTGAGATATCAGGAAAAGAAATTGTTGGTTTAAAAACTAAAGCACTTAAATCGAGAAGATTTTTAGAAGAACAAGGGACTGCCCATAAACTGACAAGTGGCACCCCTTCTTTTGATAGATGAAGAACGGCTGTCCTTTTTTTTTTTTTAAAAGGCTGTTTTAGAAAAAAAGGACGACAGCCTGTGTTTTATATAAAAAAAAGGCTGTTTCTTTCGAGAAGAAAAGGACGGCTGACGTCTCGATCAGTTGATTCATCCAACACGAGTGCGACGAAACAGTAACATTGTACGGCTAAAATTTACGACAAACAACCCTTTGATCACGAACAAAGAAATGCAGGAGCATAGACCAATCGCAAACGACTTTTTTTACGATAAAATAAATACAGATCTTTAAATCACATGGATACTGTCTTTAAGGTAAATTATAAGACAGTAAAACAAGATCATTGATATCGTTACAAAAAGCGTTCAAAGACAAATATATATTTGAGAATCAAAGTATAGCACATAGATCTCGTGTATAAAACGGAAAGACGGCGTAAGAACCCTTACATCAAAGTAACGAATATAACGTCAAAAATCTCATCTTCATCTTAGATCAATTACCACCTTTTGTTTGGATAGGCAAAAGAATGCACCAGCTTTTTTTCTCTTTTCCCTCCCTTGTCTCTAAGAAAATATGAAGACTCTTATGACTTTTATGTCTCGTTCCTCCTTATATAATTTGTTAATCTAATTCTAATATAAGTTGAAATCCTAATTTCTAGTGTAATTATAACACAACTAAAAGTCCTCATTACTAGTGTAATTATAACACAACTAAAAGTTCTCATTACTAATTTATCACAATATGACTTAAAAATCCTAATCCAAGTTGAAATCTCGCTTTTTTTTTCTTTTCCCTAATTCAATCACACTAGCCATTAATACTATTAAATATTAATTTCTTCACGACTCCAAGCAATCTATGTAAGGTCAATTACTTAATTCAAAATCAGTATAATTTTCTAACTATTCTTTACACAAGCACCCAAAAATTCGGGGTATTACAATAGCACTCTTTGAAAAAATAATTCCATGACCAATTATCTAAAGGATGACACAGAGTACCCAATTTTAATAAAACCCAAACCTCCTATTTGTTCTTATAACCTTCAAAATACAAATAGTATTTTCCTAGCCATATTGTACAACAAGATTGACCTAAGGACCGATATTGGTGTTACATGTCTGAATGCAATGAATAATCAATATGGTTCTGTTGTTTTCCTGCTCTAGCATCTGACTCTTGCACAACTATTGTGAAAGACCTTTTACTTATAACAAAATGGGCTCTCACAAAAGAGATATTACATATTAATTTATACACTGGCTCCTCCTTTTTACTCTCTCAGATGTCGGACACTGAAGACGTTATAGACTCGGTGGCAGCTATTACATATGACTTTTGCTATATGATTACTGATTTCCATTACTACAGTATGTACAGGGTTAGCAAATCACAGCTAAAGGAGGCTAAAATTCTCACATCTTTTGCATGTCAAGCCAGAATTGATGTACATCAAGACTAGATTGATGATATTTTGCTACAATGTGAGGCATGTCCCTTACCCACCGCACTTTTGAATTAAACAGATGTCATACAATATGTCACGGTGGGGTTCTTATCTTATTTTTATTTTTGACTATGTAACTATTTGCTAAATCATGGCATATCATGATAATTAAACTATTTCCTGTATTATATTCACACGAGCTTTATATATGCAATTCTTGAATTTATCACACACAAAAAATAAATGATAAAGGGTTCAAGGAATCTCTAATAGAAACTGATTCAAAACTGGTAAAAAATTTATTGATCAAAGAATGCAACCCGTGGCACCCCTTCAACAGCTTAATCATGGAGCGTTGCTTCCTACTAAGAGTAACGAAAACCTCCATATTACATGTTCTCAAGGGGGGGGGGGGGGGGGGGGCAACATATGTGCAGACATGGTGGCAGAGATTATTATGTACTAGTATATTTAACGGTCTTCTATTTACCGTGCAATACTTTTAAGCTACTGAAAAATTATTTTTCATCCATTCTGACGTCCAACCTAAAAAATCATGGTGTGAATAACCATGGAATGCAATTGTAGTTGCTTTAATCACGTATCTTTACATATGTTCTCAAGAACTTCTTTTTTCTTTTTGATAAATAAGAGAACAACATTGGTAAGAAAGAAAGAAAAAAAGAGAGCGATTTGTCAAGTTAGCCTTTTAGTTTTGCATTTTCAATATAAAAGAAATAAGAGTCATGACATTTCATTATTATCTCAAACTAATAGAAGTTCAACGAATTAAGAAACCAACAAACATCTAAATTCATGCTAGCAGAAACAAAGAATATCCAACTGCTCCAAGAATTTTTTGTTGTATACAGTATGAAATGCAAAAAAAATAAAAATGATATCTTTAATCGGAGAGAGTATCACTTGTTCTGGATCTTAGCGTAGTACCTGGATTAGGATCCCCTACTGTAACCCATGGTTACAGCAGGGATGATGTGATCCCAAATGAGAAAGGGGGAAGAGAGAAAGGTGTTGTGCTGTGATCCCATGTAAACTATGATTACTCTCTCTCTCTTCCCTCTCTCTCTTCCCCCTCTCTCATTTGGGTGCACAGCACCCCTGCTGTAACCCATGGTTACAGCAGGGGATCCTGATCCGTAGTACCTTTTTATCTATATCTTGCCTGTTATGCATAAACTATTCCCCACTTCAACTTCAACGTTACTCATCAAGTATGGACAATTGAAATTTGTTTTTTTTTTTTTTTATTCGTACGGACCAGAAATTTTAACAATTATATCGAAGATAAGTTTGTACAAATAATTGGCATTATTTTTCTCTTGAATTTATGTTCTAAGACTTCAAGTCTAAAGCCCTGTTTGACACAACTTTTTTTTTCAGTTTTGGAAATTGAAAAAAAAAAGTTACGTTTGATAACCATTTTTTTTCAGTTTAAAAAATCAGTTTTTAAACTGAAGAAGAAAAAAAACTTCAAAATTAAGATTTTTTTCTTTCAGTTTTGATTTTTTTTTAGACCACCACCACCACCCTCCCACTGCCGGCAGCCACCGCCCACCGCCGGCGGCCAACTCTGGCCACTATCTCCACGGCCCACCACCGCCACAGCAAACCTCCACAAAAAAACTCAAAATAAAAAATGGGTTATCAAACACAAAAAAAAAAACTCAAAATAAAAATTAGGTTATCAAACATCCATTTGTTTTTGTAAAAAAAATAAAATTAAGCTGCTCTTTAATTTTTTTTTTGAAAACTGAAAAAAAAAAGTGTTGTCAAACAGAGTAAGTTTCCAAGCAGATTAGTATATCAAGATACTCGGATTATGGAGATTTAATAGAGTATAGGAAAGACCAAAATGATTTTCATTATATCTAATGGTTCAGGCCCAGATCTAAAGAGATGAATTCAAAAACCTGACCCATCAAATATGGGGACTGATTTTTTTTTGTTCTAAAAAGGCTGGACCGTAAGGCTTTAATTTAACCAGCATGGAGTATTGCGCCTCGAGAACCTACAAGGCTGCCACATACTTCTGAGCCCCTGATTCCCGCACCTATGTTGGAGCCGAAGTGCACAAGGACCCGTGTATGGAGCACATGCAGGGCGCGGCCGTCAGTTTGCCACCAATAAGTGTGACGGGTAGGATTCGAATCCAGGTAGAAAACTTGAATTGGGATACTGGGACCGCTGAACTAACCCTTGTTGGCATGGGGACTGATGCTCATACTTCGCAGATCTACAAATACACTCCACCTTTCCAGTTTTATAAAAATAAAGCCCCATATCAGCCCCGTTTGACAGGGCTTTATTTTACAGTTTTGGAAACTGAAAAAAAATATTAGTGCGTTTGGTAATCATTTTTCCCCCTTCAGTTTAAAAAATCAGTTTTTAAATCAAGACTGTTTTTAAAAACTCCAAAAATGAGTTTTTTTTTTCAATGTTGATTTTTTTTTTGAGACCACCACCACCCTCCCACTGCCCACCGCCGGTAGCCACCTCTGGCGACTGTCGGCGGCCACCTTTGGCTACCACCGTCGGCCACCGCCACGCCCCACCACCGCCAACGCAAACCACCACAAAAAAAACTCAAAAAAAAGATTATCAAACACAAAAAAACTGGACTATCAAATACTCACTTGTTTATGCCAAAAAAAAATAATTAAACAGATGAATTCAATAACCTGACCCATCAAATGTTGGGACTGATGCCCATACTTCACAAATCTACAACGATACTTCACCTTTTCAGTTTTATAAAAATAAAATTTGATTACGTGATTTGTTAAACTGTCAAACAGAATTCTTTATTAATGAAATGTTTGTACTCTTTATCAAAGTACAGTCTATAAAAGCAAAATGTTATTCTACCATATGCTCAATGTAACAATTCTTTTTTAATGTCGATGTCACCTTTTTAGAAGTGATACAGACGTGTTACAGTAGTATCTACCTTATTTGAAGAATAATTGTGAACCTCACTAGTTAAAAATTAAATAAAAGTCAAATGGCGTTATCATTTCTCACGCTGAAAGCATAAAAAAACTAAAAACTAATGGATGGCTGGCCAAGATGGGACCTTACTTTTTAAGTTAATAAGTCTAGTAGGGGCCGTAGGATTACCGAATCTTGTTTTCGTTTTTGTAATGATGATAAAAAGATATGTCTTTTTTCGTGTGCTTTATCTTTTTTCAGTTCCATTTTGAAAAAGAAAATCCAAACAGTAGCTAAAAAGCTGAAAACACCCTGGCGTCTCTATTCTCCATTTCAGAGAATACCGACGCAAGTGTCACTGTTCACAATTTTCTGCCACATCCTCTGATGAGTAGCTGCAATTCACGTCAGAGAGCCCCACTCTCTCTCTCTCTCTCTCTCTCTCTCATATTTATCTCCTCCATTTTTCACGAACAGGGAAGGGGAAGGGGAGCTCCTCCATTTTCCAAGAACAGGGAAGGGTTTTCCATGAACAGGGAATGGGATCTCCTCCATTTTAACAGGGACACGTGAAAGGTAAGGTGGAAGGGGAAGTCAGACAAATGTGGGCCCGGGGAAGAAAGGAAAGTGGAAGTACAAACGTGCAGTGTTGAGTGATGATTTTATCGAGAGAAGTAAAAAAGTAGGTATGAAAGGTTTTTAGGAAAATAAATGGAGGGTATAAAAATAATTTGTTAGGTTAAGAGTAGGGTTAAAATGGGAAGAAATGCGTACAAATAGTGTAAAAAATGCTAAACATACAAAAATGAATCCAAAAAAGTTGATGAAAATGAAAATAAAAATGGTAAACGTACAGAAAAAAATGAAAAAAGAGATACGAAAAAAACTAAAAGTACACAATACGATTTTACAACTGAATACTAAAATCTTGAAAACAAAAATAAAATACAAAACACGAAAATAAGTTGCGTAAACGTACGACCCTATACATCTCAATCTTATTTTTTCAATTCATATCCAAATGATGTCATCCATTATATAATTAATGGCCAAGATTACATATATATATTTTAATGATCAATGCACATGTGCTAAAATTTTCGTTATTGTCGGTGGGAATTTTTTTTGTTGGTAGCCCAGAAACTAAAGTTACAAACGCCAGAAATTCCTCTCATAACGCAGCTCCACACATATTTATTTCTAAAAATATCCGTCTGAGTTGAGACAGACAAATCAGTAGCCAAAATTACATATATAGAGAGAGGAAAACATGCATGTGAATATGTCATCATAGTGACAGCTTTGATTAAAGTAGAATGCAACATAGACTTGACAATTAAAAATAAAGACCATTCTCATTTTGGAAACCAAAACGAGGAGAGATTTTATTTAAACATCTAGTTTATGAGCCACGCGAGGTTGGGAACTGCTCAATGGACTTTAGTTTGTAGAGAGTCTTATGTGTGACTCGAAAGATTGTCTCTCAACTGATGTAAAACATTGGATTGGGGAGCTTGAAAGTCCGATTGCCGACGTGAGTCCCAGTTATATCACTCCATTGATCCCCCATGTTGCCGAGGATTCGATCTGTATCCGGCTGCTTCGACCGCGGTCCTCTTCTTCGTCTTGTAAACCTGTGCTGTGGTTCCCCTATCGGCCTCTTCCCTGCGCCCGCAACATCATCGATCTTGAGTATGCTTAGAACAACATTTACTAGTGACCACGGGAAAAATTGCTTACTTTAGGACGAGTTTTTCCCATTTGTAGTAACCAGCTTTCTTTAAGTTGTCGATCCTGACATCTCGTTGGCTCTCAGAAGTTCCTGAAATGAACACAATCTTTAAACCCGAGGTAATCAGTTTCTTGTACAGTTTAAGAACCGCGGGCACAGGTGGTGCCAGTCCTTTCGCGAGCCACGCTTCAAACATCGTATCGTTGTATGCAATCGATCGACCTGAAATAACAATTTATGTAGCAGTATTTAGGACAATGTTCAAGGTGACATTGACGACAACAACAACGACAGAGCGGTCTGCAATATATATCTTTACCCGAAGGCAACGTTGGGCTGAGTATAGTAAGGCAGAAGTGAGAGTGCAGTCTGGTCAATGTCGAAGACCCAAACGTCCTTGCCATCTCCGGCGAGCTTGAGGCTCTTGGCGTACTCCAAAGCAGCAGCAGTCGCGGCCTCGCAGTCTTGAGGGTACCCTTTGCCGAGCATGTAACGAGCTACGTAGTCCTTACATTCTTGTGGGACTGATGTCCATTTTTGGAGATTGTTGGTCTCGACGGCGAGGCGCCAGCTCCGGCAGTTCACGCCGCCGGCAGGGGAACGCGACCGGAGAAGACCGATCTGGCCCGGAGCTGAGTCAGCATGGGAAGTTGCTAAAATAGCAGTGACAGAGACGAGGAACACTGCGACATCCATGTTTCTTGGGATGAGGCTTTAGTGGTAAGAATGTTGCATCGTACTATGGTTGTTTAAATAATGAGTGGCTCTGCAAAGAGACCCTTTCTTTTGCATCAAATTACTGTAGTGCCCCATGCGTCGTAATTGAACATCCAATATGTATTATACTCGCGACGCGCTGTTAAACCTTTTTATTTAAGCAATGTTTATTTTGGAATAGTTGTATATGTTGAAAAATAAATTTTGATTTAATTCTTTAGAGTTGTGACTACCGCAACATTTTACCAAGTCACTAAAAAAATGTTTCAGTAGTCAAAAATGGCATCAATAATAACAAAATTAACATTAGATCACGGGGACTCTGCTTTCTAAATTCTAACCAGACCCACGTTTTTCATTGTTGTGACGCTGACTCGAAATCTTTAAGGCCTTTGTCTTCACCTTTGGTACGACATGGGTCTCTGTGCATATAATTTTTCCAAGGATACATAGCAAGAAATCACATGGTGCAGCTACCTCGCAGCAGATGTTTACATTATCTCCGGGATTGCCTTTCACAGATGTTAGGCTAGCAAAAGAGAGAGAACCGCCTAATGTTGGAAATTCTACAATGTCATCGTACTTCAACAGATGTCTTATATCTGTCTTGCATATGCTCTAGTGTTGCACTAACATTTCGAGGCACAAAAATCATTTCTGAGCACCGCCTAAAGATCTCTGCTTGATATTTCTTTACCTAATTCCACGTGACATTACGAAAGAACAACCATGCGATGCTAATTGTAGCACTTATTTCAAGCGGATATAAGAATATCACGGGTTGAGTTCTGTTTAATGAAATTTTAAATTTCGAACTAGGCAACGGTTTGGTTGTCAAGTTGAATTTGTAAAATGATCCTTACTTGTGTTTATTACAGTACAGGCAGCAAAGGGAAGTTTCATGAATGCAGTAAAACTAAAAGAAGCAACTAAATAATCAGATCCTAATTAGCAGCATGAGATTTCAAACTCGGAGATAGGTGCAAGGTGAGGTTGGATAAACATGTACAAGTAAAGACTACCTCAATTCTCAGCAGTGCCTGTTTCACTACAGCATTTCGTTGCTCCAAATTCTCAGATCCTTACACAAACTCATGTATTGATGTTCCAGAGCAAAAAGAAATATACTTACTCTGATCGTGCAACTGAAACTCAAAAATGTTGTCAGCTGATTCAAGCATGTGATGCGGTCTTTCATCTTCAAGTCACCTCAGAATGCATAAAACAAGCGCATTTACATGACACTAATGTGTTACCTTGGCAAACAAAGCACTCAAAAAAACAAGATGCAAGCCTTTTTCAACTTTCTCCGTTTCGCCAAAGCACTCAACTGAGTTGCAATATGTGACGACACCACAGGACTAGAGCCCTTCCACCGCATCCGTTTCACCCTCATGCGTGCTTCATCATGCCACCGTTCTTTAGTTAAGTTCATCTAAGATTTTAACACCCATCAGGTACGGCTGGAGTATGTGTGCGAGGTGATTACTTTGCAGTTTGCATGGCAAACTACCGTTAACAGTTTTTTTTTTTTTGTCAAACGGAAATTTCATTAACTAAAAACCAAATGTACAACATAAGAGAGTACAAACAACCGTTTGGCTCTGAAAACAAGTACCAACAATACAACTAAAAGGGCACAAGTAGAAGCTTGATCCTGGAATTTAAACCTCGCCAACATGGCCTTGACAGAAAGTAGAAACGATAAGTATTACCATCGTTGGATTTACAAAATCCAGATCAAATGGTAACTGGGTGGAGGAGATGCATCGAGGCATCAATTTCATGGGCCATATAAAGTGACAGTTTAGATTACTATCGCGGTTTTCGTCGAATCCAAAGGAGATGATACGAGTTCCCAAGGCCAGATCAAGTTGATCTGCAGCTCGAAGGGAACTACCGTTAACAGATATATGATGATAATGATAACGAGAAAAACATGCGCCTAGTCATCTACAGTGCCATGGTGCATTGCATTTTGTTGAGAACGCGATGAAGCATTGGTAAACAGCGATGTTATTGTGGATGAGAAGGTTTCGAAGATCTGAAGATCGTAAAATTGTTGCATCCAACATTGGAAGTCCAACATAAGGAGATCTTTCTCTTTCTTCTTGATATTTTTGCCTCAAATTTTTGGTAGTTACGTGAGAGGCCTTTACCATAACATCAAATCTGCTTTTACTAAAAACTATTGGACGTTTTTCCCTGTTAGGGTTCTGAATGAAGGAGGACGGGGTTGACTAATGGGTGTTTCCACAGTAGCATTCCACCACTAAGGAGCTCTGCAGACTAGGAGAGGCTTGCTTATAGCG
The DNA here is from genome assembly GCA_033070095.1 of Escallonia herrerae. Taxonomy (NCBI): domain Eukaryota; kingdom Viridiplantae; phylum Streptophyta; class Magnoliopsida; order Escalloniales; family Escalloniaceae; genus Escallonia; species Escallonia herrerae. The sequence goes on from JAVXUP010000908.1 coordinate 222,706, forward strand.
GCGGAGCCAGAAACTTAGTTCAAGGTGGGCACTTAATAGCCAAATTTTTATTGCTTAAAATACCTTCGTCAATAAGTTACACCTAACAAACTGATGAACGTGGAACAAAGGGACAAGAAACAAGAACTCCAATTTGGCAATTCGAACTTCTCAATTCGTCAGAAGAGCAGTATATTCAACTTGTTCATGAAAACTCCAAATGCTCAAATCCCAATTGCCAAATTCAATGCTAAATTCTGTCAAATTCCTACTTCCTAATTGCAACCACAAGCAGCAATTTTCAATCTCACAATCCAAAATAAAAAAATATCTCAACAAACCTCAATCTGAAACTATACACTCACCACCCACGAGTAGCAATTGCAATCTGAAAACAAAAAATCCAAAATCTCAATCTGAAATTAAGGGTTGGTTTGACAAATTTTTTTTTTTGGTTTTCAGTTTTTAAAGAGCAGCTTAATTTTATTTTTTTACAAAAACAAGTGGGTGTTTGATAACCTTTTTTTTTTGTGTTTGGTAACCCTTTTTATTTTGACTTTTTTTTTGGTGGTTTGCGGTGCCGGTGGTGGGGCGTAGCCGTGGTCAACGGCGGTGGTGGCCGGTGGTGGCTGGTGGTCGCCGGCGGCCGAAGGTGGCTGCCGGTAGTCGCCGGCCGCCGGAGGTGGCTGTCGGCCGCCAGCGGTGGCTGCCGGTAGTCGCCGACGGTGGTCACTAGCGGCTAGAGGTGGCTGCCGGCGGCGGTGGTGGTCTAAAAAAAAACTAAAAGTGAAAAAAAAAAACAGTTTCTAGAGTTTTTTTTTTACTCTTCAGTTTAAAAACTGGTTTTTTAAATTGGAGAAGAAAAAAAAATGGTTACCAAACGCACTTTTTTTTTTCCAATTTCCAAAATTGAGAAAAAAACTGAATTTTTTTTTGTCAAACTGGGCCTAAGAATCCCACTAGCGGCCTCAATTCCCAATTGAGAATTATAAGTTCCAAAACTCAATTATTAAATTCTAATTTGAAACAAAAAGGAAAGAGTTCAAGTTCAAGGAATTAGAAATTCTAAGAATAAACACCGGAAGTCTAGATCTTACCCTACTTTCCATTTTTTGGAAGATTAGGGTTTGCGACTTTGCATGGAGGCAGTGGAGCAATTTCAGTATCAGTGGAAGAATGGTGACTTTATATTTGGGGAAAAAAGAGGGTTCTTCATGATTTTAAGCTAAAGGGATTGTCGTGGAGAAAATTAGACGAGACACTGATAATTTGGGATAGAAAATATGAGGAGAGTGTCACTCCAAATACACCATGATGAATCGACAAAGCTGGAGGAATAGTTGAATCGATGATTCGAGTAATACATCACGACTTCAACCATTATGCCATGATTGAATCTACCGTCTACGCGACTATGTCAGTCGCCGGAGGTGGACCTGCCGGTGGAGGCAGTGCGCTGCGACGTTGAGGGCGAAAGGCCGGTGAGGGGACTGAGAAGACGGTGTGCTCCATGCCTCTCTATTATGTGACTTTCAGACTTTGAAAGTAGCGAGACTTTGAAAACAATAGAAAATAAGTAATTTTTTTGTGTTGACTTTAAGCGTATAATTTTTTTTATTTAGTAAGTTTAGCATTTCTAATGGCTAAAAAGACTTTTGTTTTTAACTATTTTTAGAATTTTCATATAGCTTAACATATAAATTGACTAAAAATATAACTCTTTTAAACATTTTTAAAATTTTAGGTGGATATTTTTTTCATTAAGGATAAAATGTATCATGCCCACCTGTGCCCCCCATTCCCTCGGCCCCTGCAGTTGCTTGAACAGACCTATGCAGTGGCTGGAGCAGTAGTAAGCAAATGAGTACGGTAATCGGAACTCACCATCACTCTGATTTAAGCAAACAACGGCTTTTGACTCAGTAGGCTATCCATTGATGCAGTGGACTCGTTCACTCAACCATGTCTCACCAACAAACAAAAGAAGTAACCCAAAATGGTAGAGTGGCAAAAGGCCTTGAAATATGACCTTGAGTTCCCGAGTTCAATACCTATGGACCATATAAATTACAGTTCTAACTATTTCAAAAAAAAAAAAGTGAAGATATTGTTATCACAGGTATGCCAACGGATGTGAATGTGAGTAAATTTTTGTTAGTAATGGGTGCATGGACCGAAAACATTGGTTCTAGGATTCCTTTTGTGTGGTCCAGGTTTGTGTTGTCATACCCAAAGGCAACGTTGGGCCGAGTATAATGAGGTAGAAGAGAGAGCGCAGTCTAGTCAATGTCAAAGATTCACACATCCTTGCCATCTCCGGCAAGCTCGAGGCCCTTGGCGTACTCCAAAGCAGCAGGCAGCTGTTGAAAAGTTTTGGAACTCCTTTCAAAGTAATGTTCTATTTAAGGGTTGTGACTATTGATTTAAATTAAAAGGTCGTGACCTTTCTCTAAAAGGTGTCTTTGCACCCTTTCACTTACTCTAAATAAGTGACGTTTAGTAGTCTAAAAGTTGGACAAATGTTAGACAAAGAGATGTCTAGTGATACAATAAAGAATATATTTTCTTTTAGATATGTGATCAATTTGATCAGACAGGTTTGAAAGTCTTTCTGTAATCGTGCTATTAAAGAAGCCGTTGTGAGTCTATGGATAAATATTGAATCGTAATCTCTCTAAAACCTACATGAAAGGAGACAACCGCGATATAAAAACTCATCACTGCCGGCCCCCTCTCGTCCTGCCACATCACGGAAACAGCCACCACCAACTTGCCGGATCGCCAGCCTCTGTCACAGGCCACAAAGCTGTCTGAATTAAAGTGCAACCCTTATTTGTAAGTGAAAATGGGTGGAGAATCCTTAGAGAGGAGCAACTTGTAAAACAAAAACCAATAAAAGAAAGTAAAAAGTGACTGTTTTGGACTTTTCGCTTAGGCTCAGGCGCTCAGCATTTACACGTACAGTACAAGTTTCTAACCGAAAATGAGCAATTTTGATGGTAAAATTCCTACAGGACCACGGACCACCTGCTGCTATAGTACTCACTTGATAGATCTCTCCCCAAATACACTCATTGCCACGCAACGAATTGGCAACCACAATATTTATTTGGAGCATCTACTTCAAGACAAGGTTCTCTATCAAACAAATCCTGAGAATCCTGTGTAGACATCTGGGAGAATCACAGCCATCACAAGAACGATGTCTGAAATCTTCGAAGTTGTGAATTTGAAGGACACCATGGTCATGATCGCATCATAAGAGAGAATCGTATGAAGGCCCCGTCAGTTCTTTCAGAATGATGGATACATCACCAAGTGTTTAATTGTAAGAAATGGTGCCATCCTGTTTCAGAAAATACAGGCAATAAAGGAAGTTCATTTAGCAAACTATTAGAACACTAAGAAATTGTCATAGGATAGAAAAGGTAGATCCTTCAAATAACTCAGAAAAACCTGATTAGCAGCATGAGATTGGTGAGTCTGAGACACATACAAGATGAGAAATATGTAAGAGTAAAATTGTCCTATAAGCCAAATGTTACTGATGTAGTAAGAATACATACGAGAAGATGAGAAATATATCGAGTAAATTTGTTTGGCTGCTTGAAATGAAGAATAAGCCTTCTGATGTCCCCATCAGGATCACCTTAAAAGCTAAGCTAACCAATTTGATCATAAAACCACACATTATTGTGGTCCTTTGAATGCATCACCAATTTACCTCTGCCCACAAATGCATGTTATGTGGTCTTCCTTCTTCATTTCCCACAGATGTCAATTTCAGAGTGCAGAGTACAGGTAATCACATTCAGTGACGGGTCACTTTGGAAGTCGATCATAATAGAGAATGTACAACATGATAGTGCACATGATAACAAGGAATAGCGCTCTCCAACCGGCAGTAAAGCAGCAAATTGTGTAATATCCACCTTAAGAGATGTGTTGCTTCTCTGGAAAAATGAAGTCTGTTGTATAGGTATAGAAGGGCAGAGCTGGTGGTATTTAGGCTTCTTAGAAGTGCGGGTCATTTCTAAGCAGAAGAATTGCACTCGATCAGAAAGTTAAACGTGCTCAAACGCTCAATATTGTCCAGCAATTTCCTTATCATATACATGCCATTAGCAAGCGTCTGAACGTCCCCTAGTATATTGTCAAGTCAACTCTGATCTTCTACACCGACTTATTTGCCTACTTGGCGCCAAGAAAGTCCCTTCAGGGTCGACTGTGGACGTATAATTGAAGTTTTCCCTTTGTCTGCTTATAGTAATTAATTGTGTTTATCACCTTAAAGGGCTAACAACCCAACCCGTGATAGGATTCTGCCGCCGAACTTTACCAGTCCTGTGTCTAACACTTTGCAACCGCTCAAGAATGGAATATGTAATTGAATCTGGTGCTAATCCCTGCTGTTTAAGTTTTGCATACAAATCCACTGCTGCAGCAGTTCTCCCACACTTCTCCAGACAGTCTAGTAAGATGTTGTATGTCACAATGTTAGGGCAGCAGCCTTCAGCCTTCAGCAAGCATCTCATCAAACAGTCGGCAAGCCATTTCAACTTTATCTGTTTTGCCAAAACACTCGATGAGTGTGCTATATGTGACCACATCAGGACTGAAGCCCTTCTCTCGCATCTCTTTGAACCTCATGTGTGCTTCATCAAGATCACCATTCTTCCCTAGGCAATTCATTAAGGAGTTGTACGAGATAATATCAGCCTTGGAGTTACTGTTCTCAAGTTCATCAAAGATTTTAACGGCCTCATCAACTCTTCCTGCTCTACCAAAGCTGGATATCAAAATATTGAAGGTAAAGATGTCCGGAGAAGGTCCCTCTTGTTTCATTTTCTCATAAAGGTCTTGAAGATGGAATATCTGCTTTGATTTGCCGAGAGCAGAGAACACTGTATTATACATTATAGTATCAGTACTTATTCCCTTTTCATGTATCTTACTCAACAAATCTAAAGCTTCTGTTATTTTCCCTGCATTGCATAAACTTTCTAACATGGATATATAAGCATCCCTATCGCCCCTATCATGGAAGTTCCACATATTGCAAAAAAGCCGGTGAGCCTCGTCTGCATGACCCAATTTACTCAAGGTCCTCACCAAATATGCGTAGATGGACTTGTTCATGTACTTGTTAGATGTTTCCACAATTTCTTCGAGTTTACCAAGGTGCCCTTCCACAGCTAAAACATTCAGAATGAGACTGTATGTAAACTCATTGGGATGGCAATCATTTTCGACCATTTTATTGAAGAGATATAGTGTCTTGTCAACCATTCGGTTCTTAGCGAGCACCTGGATCATAGTATTATAAGCAATTAAATTTGGAGAATACCCCTTTGACAGCATCTCCTGAAAGAATGCCAGTGATTGGTCAGGTTTCCCAATTTTCCCAGTCATTCTGACAAGAATCGTGTAGGTATACTCATCAGGCTCACAATATTTCCTTCTCATATCTTCAAAAACCTTGTAAGCCAGGTCAACCTGATAAGATGCTGCATATCAGATTATTAGGATCTCTGGAAGACTAGAACTGACATCTATTGATAAAACAAACGATAAAAGCATCAATAGTAACATATAAATTACTGTGAACTTCATTACCACCAATTTTATGTTGGTATAATCCCCTATAAATTCAGCGCAGAGATGCCTAGTCTTTCCCGTCCATTTAACACGGTCGAAGTGTCAAACTATTCACCTATAACGTGCCTTTACAAATCGGAACACCAGAGGAATTCAGAAATTAAGCACATAAGGCAGATGCCTAATCAAGCTGCAACATGAGAGGAAGTAAGCACATTATGGCAAAAGTGGATTGCGCTGACTGCTCTCTTCCCAAAAAGGAAGGCCCTTGGGCACTAGAGACATAGCTGATTGAGGAATGCTTCCTTTTGGAGGCATGTTTCGGCCTCTTGCATAAAGGAAGATACATTTGACTTCTAATGAACTAAGGGTAATCAATCTATAAAGCATCTCTATTCGTACTATAAATAATTTATTTTAAAAAGATCAAGTTTTTGTGGATTTTCACAGCCACTGGCTCTGCCTTCAGCTAAATCTGTTCGTAACCCATTGATCGCATCAACCCCATCTAACGTTGAAGCTATCTCCAAGTTTCTCCTTTATAAGGCTCGCTTGTATCAATGTGATCGAAACGACAAACGGTCGTCAAAACCTGAGCAAAAGGTATTACATTAAGCTGGCAAAATCAACTTAGCTTTGCCATTCAATACTTGAGAGTGTTTAAGCATCCGACGATTGGCAATAGAGTGTGACCTACAAAATATTTCTTGGTCAAGACCTATCCCAATTGGAAATTTCGTTGTAGTATCGTCTTTAACTCTCACATAAGTTCCTACATTAACGCACCGTTGGTGCAGCTTTGGCAGTCTCCAAGTACTAGTTGGTGCAGCTTTGGCAGTCTCCAAGTACTAGCAATAACTTCTAGCCTTACCAAATTTCATTTGTTTGGTTAGACTCCTTCACTTCTGAGGTTCAAAAAATATGATGAAACTTCCCGTCACTGTCATCAAATGAAAAACCAAGTTCTTCAAATTCTCTTAGCTAAACAATTTAGTCTGCAGTAACTTCTCCATCCTCTGTAACGTCAGGGATTTCTGAATTCTCCTGTTGCAATAACAAAACAGCATTCGGCAAACAATTTGGAGCGGCATAAAGTTCAAGTCTATGAAAGTGGGCATCAATCATTTTGAGCTCCCAGGACAGCAGAAATTGATGAAAGCCACGTTCAGAACATATTGACCACTAATTTGTCATGAATCTTGTTACGTAAGTTTTTTACCCTCCATCACTGTATTCTTCAAACCCTTACGTTGCTGTTTAGAATTGGTTCAACTAAGTTGCTCAATCTATCTCGACAAATTAAAGTTCACAAATCAAGCGATAGGAAGATTAAGCACCAGGGAGTTAAAAACAAACCTTCCCATCTTTGGCAAGAGCATCAAGAAACATATTATATGCGAATATGTCCAGTTTATATCCCCGCCTCCTCAACTCTCCGTAAACTTCCGTCGCCTTGCTCAGATCGTTCGAACGCAAATACGCCTGAAGCAGGCACTTATACGTGTAGCAATTCAACCTTCTTCACCAACCCCAAACACCTCTCCAGTTCCCCGGCCCCACCAACCCCCTCCCCGGTCCCTCCGAACATTCCGATCAATATATTGACGACTTCTTCTCCATCTCATCCAAAATCCGACGGACAAGATCAAATCGATTGGGCAACGCTGTCTTCGACAAAATTAAGAGGATTCTGTTGTAGGTGAAGGCGTCGTGGCGGAATTTGGGGATTTCGGACGGGCAGAATTGGAAAAACTGGAGGGCTAAATTAGGGTTTTGGAGGTTCTTGAGAATCTCGGAGGCTTCGGAGGGGGTTAGGGTTAAAGTTAGGTTTTGGAGGTACTCAGAGAGGTCGAGGAAGGGGTCGGCTGAGGGTGGCGGTGATGACGTGGAGGGCTGGAGGATTCTAGTGATCTTACAGATGAGGTCGCGGCGGGGGAGGATGTGGCCTCTGATGTCCGTCTGGAGCTTCGGGGAGTCGACCTCGACGGCGAAGGAGAGGCCGTTATCGGTCTCCGTCAGGACTCTGCCGCTGTATTTGGTGGAGAAGCTGCGGCGGAGTCGTAGAGAGAGGTAACGGTGCCTCATCGTCGGCAGCGTCAATTCAAAGTGGCAGCTTCGTTCTCCCTTCTACTTTTCCCAGCTAAATACAAACGAGATTGGCATTTCGGATAAATTGATGATTTTATCCCTTTGTTTGTACTGAACTTTCTTTGGTATGCCATCTTCCTTATTATTATTTTTTAACTCACAGAACACCTCCACCCCTTGGTTTTTCTCCTTCAGGTCCAAAGCTGCCATCAGCCACCGAGACACAGCCACGGTGCCACCACTAACCACCACCAATTTGTGCGCACAAACATGCACATACAACACAAACATTGATTCCTATCACATACAAACTATTTCAATTCATACGTACGCGCACACATTGATTCAATTCACACACGCATAACAAAACCAAAAAGAAAAAACAACTGATTTGATTCATCTACAGTCACACACACGTGATGCACAAACTTACTGTATCGATTCATTCACCATAAACATACACTCACTCCAACAAAATCAAACACGCGCATGCACGCACACACTTCTGCCACCACTCCCAGCAGCAGCGGCAGTGATGGCTACGTGCGTGTGTGCATGTGTACAAAAATGTGATTTCGCGTGCGCGCACGTGTGCGTCTTCACGTCAGTCACTTTGAGATGGTGGTTATGGTGTTGCGTAGATGTGAAGGTGGTGCAGCGGAAGGGGGTTGTGACTAAGGAAGGATAAAATAAAAACGTAGATACCTGCAACAACAAGGTGAGCGGTGCTGAGCGTGTCGATTGAGATGGTTCAGTGAGATACAAGGACGGCATTTAGAATTCATATAAGAAATAATTTGTGCCAAGTTAGAGGATACAGGTACTTCGAAGATAACTTGAATAGAACTAACGAGAGAAAACTTGATTGCGAGAAACTTGTTGAGAACATGTTTCGGTGGGAAAGAACGCAAAGAAAACGATTCATGTAGACAACCTCAACTAGTTTGGGACACGCTTGAATGATGACGATGATAGTTAGGTCCGTAATGAAGGCAAATTGTACATGCCATGTGAGATATAGCGATTGGTCATGTTTACTGCTGGATAAACTGCTCATAAAGTTGACAACACTCCACCCCCAACACAAACCAAGCACAAACAGGCCAGCACGCAGAGCTAAGATTGCTCGACAGGACATCCTCAACAAGTTACCTGTAAACAGGTAAAGTTTCCTAGGAAAGTACTAGGAAAATCAACGGCGAAATGAATTTCCACCACAAATTCGGTGGAGACTTTAGCTGACAAAACAGAAAACTGGCACAGCAAATTCCGATCAAACTTCCAGGCGGAGACCTCAAGGACTATCAACAGAAAAGGGCCTGGACGTCAGCACATCAGAGAAACCTGATCCCTGAGAGTTAATTTCTCAGGGAGCGGTACACTCATTTCTGTTGGAACTTGCTCTTGACAGTATCATAGCTGGGGACATTAATAACTGCCAGAAAACAATAAAATGATTACTCATACCCAAAATGCTAGTGAAAAGTGAAGATCAAGCGGACTTTACCGTCCCCAAATGATGCCATTGTAAGCGGTGAGGAAATTATCTTCTGAGCCATGTCAGTGATATCCTTTGGAGTGATCTCATCCAGAGTCTTCAAGAAATACTCAAGAGGCTTCCTGAGAAGAGAAAGCAAGTAGGTTTTTAGATCATAATATGTCAACAACTAAAACTTGCACGATTTGTTTTTCCTTTTTTGAGTAGATCACATGCAAACTGTTCCTGGTGAACAGGAAAGTAGACAAAGGGGTGCCTCTGAAGGTAAGAATGATATTGCTTATGATCAGTAAGCAAATCACTGATTCTCTTTGACCTATGCCCCAAAGTCTTGGTGCTGGGGTGGGGGGGGGTACAATTTTTTCACAGTTACATTATTATATAGAAGTGGAAGTTGCTGAGCTGAAAATAATGGAAGCGAATTTGAATTCAATTGCAAACTGCTAACAGTTTCAGTATTACACATCTTAATGTGTTTCCCTACATTGCATAGTCCAAAATTTCATAAAAAAGCCGATATGGGTGAACGGCATGCATAGTACCTCTCTCCATATGTCAATATCTGTCTCCCTATATCTTCTGACGCAATTGACTGCACAAAAAACATAAGTGTTCAGATAAAACTTAAAAAGCAATGCCTGCTTTCAGAGTAAAATCTCCCTGTCCCTGTTTTTGGGCGGGGAGAGGCTGGTAACGATAGCATACTTTAGATTCTAGATTCATCAGAGTGACAGATTTTGTGAATGCTTTCGCACGATCTAATTCCACCTGATCAACTACAGTGGAAAACCAACATCAATTAGCTACTGAAGCAAAAATAAGAAGTTTGTTAAGAAACTAAACCAAGTGAGTGGGATGCACAGGAACCTTGTCCAGGAGTCGCAACTGAAATAAGTTCTCTGGCTGCTACATCCAAAGCTGTTAACACATAGCCAGGGTCCTAATTCCAGTTAAGTGAACCGTGTCAAGCTAAGAGAGACATGCTATAGCGGAAACACTAAAAAAATCGTATTGCTCATGCTCGCTTTGGCACACTAATGTCCACAGAAAAAAAGAGCAAGAAATTACGAGTAAAGAAAAGGAAAAGCGTTAAGAATATATATATGAGATGCATTAAAACACTAGAAGCAATGCCAGCAGGAAAAACCTCTGCTGCTATTGAAATCATAAAATCATATAAAAAATGCTGAACTTGCCATGCCAGATAAATAAGTAATTCCATATACCCAACCCAGAATCTTCAAAATTGTAGGATATGGACATGCTTGGGAGTTGGGAACCTTTACCATGATAAGGAGATCCACAGATCTGATCATAAACATTTGGCCCATAAAGGCTAAATGATGTCTCGTTATGCATAGTAACACTTGCACAAAACAATCCTCGCTCAAATATAACAAAGACAAAAATCAGAAATGTAAAGAGAGAAACAAACAGATATGTGGATTTGCAGGACAGATGCAACTGCAAATAGCAAAAGCCATAATATTGACGAGTTGATGAAATTCTCTAGGAGTATGTGGCCCCTTATCAAGAAGAGTATTACTATTAAGATGGTAACAACGATCATAGGCATAGTTGTTAGTATCGTAAGATACTAATCAATTTTTTTAAGATAACAATCAAAATATGTAAAAATCAGAAGAGTAAAATGCACCAATGGCCACTGAACTATGACCCTTTTTCACTTAAATCGCCCAACTTTTTTTTGTGCCATTTTGGCCACTGTACTCTGAAATATGTCCAATTTGACCATTCCGTCATTCACGGTTAAATTTTCTCCGTTAAGTGGTCACATGATGCGCACATGGAGCATCACAAGAGGGGCAAAACAGTCACTTCATCTCTCTCTCTCTCTCTCTCTCTCTCTCTCACACACACACACACACAACAGATCTGGTCTTCCCTTTTCATTTTCATCACAACAGATCTGGTCTTCCCTCTTCCTCATTTTCATAACAAACAGATCTGGGCGTCTTGGAGGTCGGCGTAGGCATGGTGGCAGTCGTCGTCGCGGGCGTGGGGGATGGGTCGTCGTCGTGTGTTTGGCAGAGCTCCAAGATCTTGTCATCATCGTCGCGGGCTTGGCAGAGCTCCACGGTCGTTGTCGCGGGCTTGGAAGAGCTCCAAGGTGGTCGTCGTCGTCGCGAGCTTGAAGGATGGGTCGTCGTCCTCGTCGCGGGCTGGTGGTGTTGTACTGTGGTGGCAGATTGGATGGTGTTTGCGGCGGGGCTTGGGTGGTTTTGATTAGGGGATGGTGGTGGCTGCTTGATTATGAAATGGTTTGAGGAAGCTTAAACAAGTCAGCTGCTCCGAGATTGACTACAAACTAGATTGAGGCCAGCAACATGAATCCCTTCTGCTCTGTTCTCCCCCATGCAAAAGAAGTCTTTCTCCTCCAACTCTTTCTCAGGGTCAGACAACTTCCTTAGGTCAGCAGACATCATATTAATCTCTACTCCTCCCGCAAACATGATGCCTCGATTCCCTTTGGTCGGTCTGTGACCCCTTTTCAATGACGGTGGTGCTTGTCTTGTGGGTACGGCAGATCCGATGGTGGATCTCTGTGTGAGAAGGAAAGAGAGAAAAAAGAGAGATTTTGTGAGAATTGACGGTTTTACCCCTGCTTTGAAGGATCATGTGAGCGGCACATGACCCTTTAACAGAGAAAACTTAACACCGGCTAACGGAGTGGTCAAATCGGACAGATTTAAGAGAGTCTAGTGGCCAAAATGGCACAAAATAAAGTTGGGTGACTTAAGTGAAAAAGGGGTCATAGTTCAGTGGCCATTGGTGCAATTTACTCAAATCAGAATGTATTGGAACAGAAATCAAAGTACATTAACCAAATCTAATGACAAAAACATTGTATACGTGAAAACACCATCTTTCCGTTTGTTGTAATATGAAAAAAGATAAATGTTAAGTACAAAGAATCTACCTGAAGAATTGCATTATAAATGGAAGATAAAGGCTCTAAACAGTAGGACAACCAAGCAAATGACAGTCGATCACATATATATCAACGAACAACAAAGTGTAGCAGGTCAAAGCAGTATGCAGATATAAGGAATAAGCACTATTTACTGCTATCATAATGACACTTAAATTTCTTACTGTGGAAGCATAAATGCCAAAAATTCCTGTGTGATTGTAGATAGTGTTGAAGGCAGAAAAAGCCTGAAGGCGGGAATGCGCATTTAAGACACGGAGATCTGTTTCGACATGCATAAAACCCATTCGATTAAGTCAAAAGCTTGATATATGCTGTTCTTTGTGGTGCATTCACCAAGACAACAAACGAGACAAGAAATCGTAAAGCAGTCAAAATGAACAAGCAAACAAACAGAACTCTTATATTAAGCTTCTGAAAAAGATAATAAACTTACATAAACGTGAGTGCATTCCTTTTCCAGGACCTCCTACTGAGAAAGAGCTACCTCCACCCATAAGCATCTGCAGTGTGATGAAAATTATTATAGCTTCTGACCTAAGAGAGTGAAAATTGAAATGCATAAGCACCAGGAGAATGCAATACCTGTAGAACAGTAATAATGGTAGCCTCTTTCTCATTATGCCAGCCACCAGGAAGCTCAAAAGCAAGGGCAAAATGTGTGCTCTGGTCCCAGAGGAACTCCACAAGGTTAGTTAAGTAAAACAACAATTCAAGAACTAAAACAGGAACGCAACATGCATAATTAATGAGACTGTCAGTAAAACACACCCCCAGATCAGCTTGACATCGATAATCCCCTCCAACATATACAGACTTTGGCTCCTCAGGACATGGCACACAAGGGAGATCAGAAAGTAGTGGCTCAGCGATAGACAAAAGCTCCTCATGTCCAACTCCTGATGCTGCTAGAACCAACCGAGAAGCAGTATAGTTCTCCTGAAGATTCACAAACAGCAGCACTCCAAAAATGTAGAACCAGTGGTGTGAAAATGGCTAAAGACCCTTGGAAATTAACAGAAAGCCCTGAAATGTTTGACGTCAATGAAAAAGCTATAGAACATTAAACGCATTCATCTTACGGCGACAAATTCCTCCAAGATAGTGCTACTTAATCTGTCTACCACAGATTCACGAGCCAAAAGAGGATTGGCTAATGCACCAGAAAAACCAGCAGAGTGAATTGCCTCCAAAAGTAGGCCTTCAGGGTTGTTGGATAGCTCCTTAACTTCTGCTTTCACCTTCTCTATCTGTAGATAACCGTAGACAAGAACCAAACAGCCTCACATACTAGGCATCAGTTGAAAGAAAAGAACTGTTGACATCATGACATGACCACCCAAAACAAACCTCTTCATTGACTTCCCAATCCAAGAACAAAGGGTTCCTCACGCAATCAATAAGAAGCTCAACCATTTCAGGAACATAAGTCTTTAGAGCGTCATAAGTGTACACCATCTGCTCCTTGGAGGCTGAGGCCGTTACACGTCCTCCGATTGCTTCTACTTCTCTCACAATGCGTAGGTGGCTGCGGTTCTTTGTGCTCTTGAAAGCCAGTCGCTCTAGTAAGTGTGTGGCCCCACTAGACTTAGGTGTCTCGTATATGGAACCACAGTCGACATATAACCCAATGGAGGCCGTGGGACTCTGATATACTAACCAAGCATCAGCCAATAAAAAACAAGACTTCAATAAGAACTAAGACGTCAAGGGATAGAAAGCGAACCGGCGATGTCTCTGACGCGATTTTGACGCCATTAGGGAGAGTGGTAATCTTGGTCTGGGATGGTTCAACATAATCCGGCACTGGAGGTGGAATGTTAACGCCGGCTAGTGGAAAGTCCAAAGGGGGTAGAGAGGTAGATTTTTCGCCAATCAGCCAGCTGAAAAGACCTGCAGATGGCGACGGCTTCGTAGTTGCAGCTGTGGTCGACGTCGCATACTTAGCTGCCCCCAAAATGCCCACTCGACCCTAGAATTTGGTGTATAAAACATCATCCTCACATAAATGCTGTTCTACCAAACAAGTTACATAATACCCAAAAATAACTTTTTGCCTATTCCTATAATACAATTTGAACATGCAAAAAAGGGATAGAACTGAAATTTAAGCTATCAAACAAATAAGTATCTTTTGAAAAGTCAAATTAGGGCGGGAATAATGAGTAAAGCCTATGCTTATATATTGAACAGAAGGGAGGGAGTATACGAGTAGAATTCTTCGGGGGTATCAAAATCAATTGTGAAATATTGTTTAAGGTGGCATCAGATGAAGCCAGGTAAAAACCTGCAGCAACAAAAGATGATCCAATAGAACGCGAATAACGTTACGAAGAACTGACCTTGAGACTCTTCAGTCGGGAAGTAGCTGCTCTGTACATGGTGAGCTTTTTGGAACCTGAAAGCCCTAAAAATTCAACTTTTATGGTGGACGAATTGTTCGAGTCCCCTCAAGAGGTGTTTTTGGCCTCTGCCCTTCAACTAGGGCAAGAGAAGCCTTTTGGTTCCGTTTTTTCACTGTCAATCAGCAGCATATATATATATATATATATATATATATATATATATATATATATATATATATATATATATATATATATATATATATATATATATATATATATATATATATATATATCATTTTTTTATTAGAATATATATATAGTATCATTTGCGGCACAAAAACCTTATACTTTGATGGCAGCCGCCCATTTCACTTTTATGTTTCAATTTTGAGTGTATTTATCATTTTTTTACAACCGATATGAACATGTATTAATCAGAAAATCTTATCTATAATATATGGTAGTTTTCAAAAATGAGGTTTGAAATTATAATTTCAGATCATGAAAATATGATATTACATTACTTTTTTCAAAATAAATAATTAGTAAAAATTCTGTAAGTGCAAAAAATCGTGTTTTGAAACTATACGTTTACCATCTGAGTTCATGATTTGGAAAACTTCTACATATCGGTAAATAAGTTTCAAAGTACTCAATAGACAAGAAAGTTATTAAACTACAACATTTGGGTCAAAAATTACTCGAGAAATTAGATTTATTGCAAAATCACCCCTGAACTTTGAATTCACTATGCTCCAAGCATCCAATATTTCATAATTTTAGATGAAGTCCGTTTTCAAGTTTTAATGATTCAAATGGTCATTCTGTTAGGCCTCCATTAATTTTTTTGTGAAATCCGCTCACGTGCTGCTCTGTATGTGATCGTCGTGGAAAATAATGCATATGAGGGTATAAGTGAAAAAGCATAAAAGGTACTTTAATTGTTTAGGCCAATTACTTCTCTCTTTCTCTTAAAACGACCTACCCCAACTCAATCTTTCTCTTAAAACAACCTACCCCAACTCAAAATTTCAGAAAATGTCTGTTTAATTAGAAAACTCTATAGGCAAATCTGGGGTAATTTTGTCATTTTCTTCTTCTCTTTCATTTCCCAAACACCTGCTGCCGCTGCTGCTGCCGCTGCCGCTGCCGCTGCCGCTGCTCCCTCCATCTCTCAAGCACCCGCTTCCACCCACCCCAAAACCCTAATCACAAACACCCACCAAACTTCACCGTCACTGTCGACCACCATCATTGATCCATCCCTCCACCACCACCAAATTTTACCGCGTCTGTCTTCCCAGGACAGACGACTTCGTCGAACGCCGGCCTTCACCGAACGACACGTAACAGCGGGCACTGGGAGCCACCAAAGGTCATCCCTTCATCACCGTGACATCGTCAGTGGGACATGCCAGCCTTCGTTGCATCCGGAGCCAGCACGGAGCTACCACGAACTGGCCAGTCGACCAAAAACAGCCGATGGGTTCACCCGGTCAATGTTCATGTGTTCAATTCTCATGCCGACATGCTCATGTCGACGCTACGGTGCGTGTTTCGGGATGGCCACCGTCGTGATCTGGGTTATAACCACCATTTGGTGGATTTTGTGTTGGCTGGTGTAGCCGTTTGTGGTTGAACGCTGGCCGCCGCCACGGGTTAGAGATGATGACGGTTTGTTTTTGGCGGAGCTTAGAAAGATCGGCGTGAATAGTGGGTAACAAGAGCATAGCCGGTGACCGGTGGCCGTGGGTTTTGAACGGGTAAGCAGTTCTATTGTCGTGTTTGGTTAATGGTGGTGGTTGCGAGTTGTTAATGAATTTGATGAGGGTTTGCTAGTGGTGGTAATGGGCGGTGATAGTTTGGTGGCGGTGGTCATGGGTGGTGATGGGTATGGTGGCAATTTCACGGTCATGGCTTGGTGGTGGTGGTGGTTATGGGTGGCAATGGGATGAGCAGTGGTGGTGACTTCTTTTCTGAGTTAGCTCAGCTCAATAAGTTAAACTAATAAATTAGCTTCCCTTTTTTTTTGTTCAAATTCAAGTAAAGGCTGCATTTTTAGCAATGCCATCATCTACTTATTTTTGTAACAAATGGAAGAATAGATTAGACAGTAGACGGACAGAAGGACCATTTAAATTATTAAAACTTGAAAAAGGACCCCCTCCGAACTTATGAAATGTTGAGAGCTTGGAGCGTAATGAACTCAAAATGATTGGATTAAACAACATCCTAAAAAGCTCAGAAATACACAAAGATCTCGCACAATGGAACTTCTATATAGACACACATAAGAGCGAACTCCAGAAGGTGTCTCAAGTGCTACTAAGGTTTTGTTCTCTTTTGCATCCATGGAAACTAATATCAGCACTTACGGAGATGAGGTCCAGAATCATACTTCCTTATGATCCTGAGCTTCCAACTCCGTAACAAAGCCCAACGGTTCGAACATGACATCCAGCAATTACAAAATAAAACCCGATAACAGCTAAAAAAATGAAATAAAATTCTACATTTGACATCTATCAAATATAAATATTTTTCAATCTTCTCTGGGGCTAGTCCATGATGCGGCGTTAATGCTAGTCTTCAGCTCTCTTTCCGGCTTAAACACAGTGCGGATAACCTCTTTCAGATTCTGACAACCAACAATCTTCATCTCGTGAAGATCTATACCTGACAGAGATTTCTCAGCTGATTTGGGCACGATACACTTTCTGTACCCCAGCTTTGCTACAGTAATTACTCTCATCTCCATTCTTGGCACCTACAGTTACGAGCCAAAAAATGCAGCATATAACATAAAAATGGTGTAGAAACTCGCATAAAAAAAATACAGTAATTACTCTCATCTCCACGGTAATGGTCTAGCTAGTAGTATCATACTAGCGCAGACTGTAACCATTTTGTAAGAAATTATCAAGCGGGAACTACGTCTATACTTCTACACTATTAATAAAAACAAAAACGAGTTGGTGTAAATAATTATGCCCTTTGAGGTGTTACCTAACTTTCTACTTAAAATAAACGTTAATGCCAAAACTGTACCCTAAAGTATCCCCAAGTACAGCTTATCCCAACGTTTCAAATGTGCCAAAGTACCTAAGTTTCAAAAAATGAACCAAATCAGTCCAATGGCTAATGGATGCTCACATCCGTTAAAAAGTCCAAGGGTAAGACTGTCTTAATGAAAAAAGATGGTCATACTCTTTCTTTTCTCTCTCTCCTCTCTTTTATCCAAGTTACACACCCACACCCCCAAAACACACCCACACACACTGTCACACCCGTAACACACACAACCCACACATACACAGTCACGTACACACATAAACCCCACACACACTGTCAAACCCGCAACACAAGCACGCACACAGTCACACACACAATCCCAAACCAGAAATCCATCATCACAAAAGCAAAGGAAGAAATAAAGTCACACAATGTCCGCAACCACCACCCCCGCCGCCGTCGCCACAACCACTGCAGACCAACAAACATACTGTTGCCACGAGTGGGACATGAACGTCTCCCTCCTCCCCCCTCACCACCACTGACCCCCACTTTCCTGCCTTTATTGCCACAGCGACTTCCTCGAGGAAATGCACTCCCCTCCCTTCACCACCCCTAACCCTACCCTCCTCCCTCTCACATCCTTCCTCGACCCCATCCCCCCCCCACCCCCGTGCTACCACCACCGGCGCCACCTTCCAATTCCCCTCCCCCATAGCCCCCACACACACCTTCTCAACACCCTACAACCACCGCCTTATCCAGCACCTCAGCAACTCCGACACCGAAGCTCCGTTCCCTTCCGCTACCACCATCACTACCAGTCACCACCGGTCTCCTACCTCAATATTAACAATTGAATCGATCCTTATCCAGCACCTCACCAACTCCGACACCGAAGTTTTGTCCCCTTCCGCCCAACCAACGCCACCGCTCTCCACCTCAAAATCAGAAACGAATCGATCCTTATCTACCCTCACTAACTCTGACAGTGTGCATGTGTGTGGGCGCGCGCGTGACTCTGTTTGTGGGTTGTGTGTGTGCGCGTGAGGGTGGGTTGTGTATCTGTGAATTAAAGGAGAGAGAGACCTATGAAGCACGGATACAAGTGCGGATATGATATGGGTGTAGATATGCGGACACGGCTTTTTTGAAAATTTTAGAACACAGGTGCGGCGGGGATATGGCAAATTATATATATATCAACTTTTAAAAAAAAACAGGGATCATTCAAATTTTAAGAAATTGCACATTTAGTATAATATATATTATCATGAGCTGTTATATACTTGCATGTGACTATTGGCCACACAACAAGAAGTAGCAGAGGTAGGCACCCGGTCTCCTGAATCGAGGGGTTAAGTGGTTAACAATTACTTACAGCTGCCAAAATCTATTGCATGTGTATAATTAGTGGGCTTGCATGTGATTATGGAGTGCCATTGGCCGGACCTCTTACTGTGGGTCAGTCCAATAAATCCAACCCAGCTTTAGAGAAGAGAAAAGAATATTGTAACTAGCACCTCACTAACTCTGACAGTGTGCATCTGCGTGGGCGCGCGCGTGACTCTGGGGTGGGTTGTGTGTGTGCCTCGGGTGGGCCTCGGGTGCGTGTCTGTTAATTAAAGGAGAGATTTTCTTTATTTGCAGAAATTCGGGTGCGGATCGGATATGGCTCGTAGATATGCGACACTTCGGGGGTTGAAAATAATTGCCGACAGATATTTCGGGGATAAAAACAAATTATATATATATAAAAATAAATATATATATATATACATATATATCTGATATAGAGAGTCGCAGCACCGGCACCTCCCTCGACAGGCGCTCCCGCGAACCACCGAACAGCCGCGGCCTCCGCGACACCACAGAACAGCCGCGACCACCCACGACATCACCGAACCGCGACCTCCGGTATCGGATGGCGACCATCGCGACACCTGTCACCTGGCAGGCTTCGAAGGTGGCGCTGTCCATTCTATCCCTTTGTCTTCAGGTTTCTGCTGCTTGACAATGTGGATTGTTAATGTTAGCTTAAGTGTTTTTGTGTTATAGTCTCACTTCTCACATATTTTTGTTTTTAATCAACTTTTTAAACAAAACAGGAATCATTTAAATTTAAATTGCAAATTTCAGTGGTAATTTATAGTTGAAGATGAAAATGTTGTGGTCAAGGAACCCTTAGATATTTGATGGAGAACTTTATTTGTTTGATAGTTTGAACTATGCTATGTTGTTACTTTTGTTATGATATGATGTATTTGGTGGTGTTTATTATGTATTTGATGATATTGTACTACCGTTGAATGGTTAAATTAAATTGCATCATGTCTTTTTATGCACTTTCTTAAGATACAACTTGTTTAGAAATTAAATGCTAGGTGTACATAGTAAATATATATATAAATATATATATATATATATATATCATATATATAAAATATATATATATATTAATAGTCGTAGCCGCAGTAAAAGAAAAATGCCGTATCCGCGTATCCACACCCGTGTCGTATCCGCACCCGTACCCGTGCTTCTTAGGCTCCCAGTGCCGAGTGGCCTCGCGGATGTCGCTGATGGTCCCCATCATCGCCGGTGGTTGCGGGTAGTTCCCATTGTCGGTGGTGCTTGCAGGTCGTTGCTTGTCTAGCGGTTGCCGGCGGTCACTCTCTCTATCAGCCTCTGCCATCTTACAGCTCAAGCCCTAGTCGTAAAGGATCTGCCAGTTCGTATGATTTTTACTATTTAGGATTTGACCCTAAAACTTCTAATTTTATGTTTTAACCCCTAAAATTTCTTTTGAAAATTTATATTTTTCACCCCATGAGTATCGGATCCGCACTCAATCTGTATCCTACTCGCACCCGAGCAGCACCCCCTAATTAGGAATTTGAAAAAATATTTAGAAAATACTGGACACGCACCCATGCCGCACCCAGTGCCGGTGCTTCACCCTTCTAGTCGCACCCCTGCTTCATAGCTGTAAGACTGAGATAGTCTTACTCTTGGACTTTTTAACGGATGTGAGCATTCGTTGGCCATCGGGCTGATTTGGCTCATTTTTTGAAACTTAGGTACTTCTTTGGCACATTTGAAAAGTTGGGTACTTAAGCTGTACCGTGGTGATACTTTAGGGTACAGTTTTGGCATTAGCCCTTAAAATAATGACACTTGGCATTAAGCCTCCCTCTCTACAACACGAAATGCTGTGTTCTTAATAAATATTTTCCCAGGATCAATGACACAGTGTTTTCAGGAAAAAACTTGCTTCTGGGGTTATGTTTTAAGAAAACTATAATGCAATGGAATGAATAAGCATACCGTGTGAAGCTCGCCACCAAGCCCAATTTCTCCAATAAATGCTATACCACTGGGGACAGGAAACTCCAACAAACTGGAACCACAAGAAGCACATATATGTTGTCAAGTTATGACGAAAAGGTACTAGATACAAATCAGAGGAGCAGAAAAATAGCAGATGAAGCAGAATGCCGAGGGGACCCCTAAGCTGAAAAGTTTAAAAGCATTTCCCAGCACCACGTGAACCAAATTGCCTAAGAATTATCACCCGTTTAAATGTGAAGGACCCACTTCAAGCTTTAACTAACACAATAAAGGACTAGGGGCAAGCTAGTTTCTAGGCTTGGGTTGGTTTCTAGATATCCCGAACTGGCTTTTATTTGGAAGGGGTAAAATTGACAGCCTGTGCAACCATACCAAAGTCGAGTGTAAACTACTTTTCCTATACACAAAAGTCCATTTTGAGGACAACTGCAGCAGTATCATAAACATGCAATGCTAGCAAATTTTTTAAAAAACAATAAACATTCACTTATTTGCAGAAGATTTCTGTATTTGGTAAACACCGCTTGGCATCGGGTCCTGGTGGAAAAAAAATTAGTTGTTCTTATTTTTGTTCTAAAACTGCGTTATGTTACTTTTTAGGTATAAAATTTGTACAAGAAATATTTATCTTGGACCTTAAAAATAGGTATGAACCTGAACGCTTTCAACACTTTCACGCCTATCCACAGTATGAGCAAATCAAGCTCGAGTTGAACATATTGGACTTAAGGTGCAATTGGGTCTGGCCTTTGACCATTGTGCATTGGTTCAACCTTTAGCTGATTTTCAAGCTGCTAAAATTCAGCTTAAACCAGAACCATCCGAACTGCAGTGCACACTAATGTCTAACATATGAAACACCTGGCACTTATGGTAAAAATGTAAAGGTAGACGGGGAAAATGAAAAGACCATATCTACTTTGTCTATCAATAACATTCATAACAACATCTAAAAAGATGATCGAGGTGAGCTATAGAATTGATAGCATGCCTGCTGCAAATTGCTGCTGCTACTGCAAGATCCCCAGCGATTTCCTTCAAAAGAATCCCACCAACAACATTTAGAAAGATGCCCTGCAAGCAATAATGATAAAAAGAGTTTAGCTATAGCAAATATGTATTTTAGCTGCTGAGAACATATGTAAGAGCCAAGGCCATATGTCAACCCCCTCCCCTCCCTCCCCAAAAAGCAAATTATTTCTGCCCCTGATCCAAGTTCTTTACCCTTGGGAGTGTATGATTGACGTCGACGTCTTGTGGAAGCCCAAAATGATAATGAAGAAAAGAATTAGGATGAATGTATTTTGAACAGAGATCAAGGAGAAGAAATTACATTCTCTTGGAACTTCAGACCAGCTTGCTTCATCAGAACCTACATGTCAAGTGATAGAGAAGTGCATTCAGTTGCAATTTTGCAGCACACCATATTCAACAAACAGAGGTAAGAGGACACAGATACTATCTCAACCGTTTGGTGCACTGAGCAGTGCACGCCACTTAGAAAACGATAATCAAATAGTCATACTGAAGTATTCCATTCCTCTTGTTGCTTAGGTAGCCAGGGAAGTTACAATCATATAATATGTTGTTATGCAAATCAACTCAAGAGGAGGAAATTCTTCCCATCAGGTTCAACATGATCTAAAAAGGACGGACTAGAGTATGGGTGTGGATACGACACGGGTGCTGGCACGTGAATAAGTGATTTTCCAAACAAAGCAGGATATAGGTGTGGCGGGAATACATCAAAGATTACATCTATTCGTAATATAGGTAAAGATTGGATGAAACGTCAACAGAAGCATCAAAATGTGCATAAAGAGATTGATAATAGAATTGAACATTATTACATTCGACTCTTCTACGACAGCCGCCTGCGGCAAACGTCTCTTGGCAGTTGCAGATGGATGCTTCTTCTTCTTCTTCTCTCTCCCATTTTCTGTCCAACGAGCCCTAGGCCCTTTGCGCTTTCATTCTACAATTCCTTCGTTCAGTGGTTTTTTGTTTCAACTAAAGTTATAAAAGGTAAAATTAATATTCAGACCCGAGAAAAATTCTTTTAAAAGCAAAATTAGTTTTTGACACGCACCCAAGCCGCACCGAAGTAGTGCACGCAATCAAAGCAAGCAGTACGACAGTTCACTGCCAATTAGTAAAAAGTCGAAACTACTTTGGCAAAAGAGCCACTAATAGGTGTAAAGCAACAACAGTAAGAAAATAGATTCATCTATTTCCACAACTTTTTCTGTTATAGACAATGAAGTCTTATACATCCAACTTTTATCTTTTGCAGAAGTAGAATTCAAAGTGAAACATATTGACTTATAGCACAAAAATTGTCTCCACATGTTCACATGTAAACTAGCC
Source organism: Escallonia herrerae (assembly GCA_033070095.1). Lineage (NCBI taxonomy): Eukaryota > Viridiplantae > Streptophyta > Magnoliopsida > Escalloniales > Escalloniaceae > Escallonia > Escallonia herrerae. The sequence continues at coordinate 245,894 of JAVXUP010000908.1, forward strand.
GATATTATCATATAAAACCTACATAAAGGAAACCATGATCCCAACTATGAGATCCTCGCGCATGTGAGTGTTGATTCAAACTTTCAACAATTACTTACTGAGATAATCATGTCAGCTCTGCTTGCTTGGACACCATTAACTTGCCTAGGACCTGATGTGCCACCTGCGCATAATGCCTACATGAAAATTTTGCATGTTATTCAGCACAATATGATAACACCAGATGCCAAGAAATGGGAAGTGATGGAGAATGATTAACTTTCTTGTTCCACGCTGTCATCAGGTTGCATGAACTCGGTTATTGCAATCTAAGTGTTACAGTAGCATTGTTGGCCTCGTAGCAACCAACTGGGGAATTGGTGATGGCCTAAAAGATGTTTTAAAAGCTCATAAAAGGCCATTTATAGGCCAGGGGCATAAAGGCCTACATGAGATCCTAACAATGTCATGGCATGCTCAAGTATATCTTAACCTACCAATGCTACGCTCTTCAACAGTTTTTATAGCTCAGCGGATATATATCATGCCCCCTTATCCATATCTAGCTACTGCCTTTGGTACACAACTAGGATTCATCATAGCTGGTGATGCTGCACATAGGAACTACATAATTAGTGGGAAAATCTCTAGGGTAGTAATAATGCAGCGAGACAGACCATTTATAACATGGTTTAATCTCATTACACCATGGAGGAATTAATGTTGAATTAAGTCGCAGCGCAGTGTGTCGTTGGCACCAGCACGGAAAAACGTGGTTTCGGGCCACCTGCTCTGAGCAAAATTATGGCAGACCAACATAAAGTGCACTTTCGTAATGTATATAAAGTTTTGATATTGTTGCTTATTTTACCAAAATATGATGCAACAGATGTTCTGACTTCTGATATGTAATTTGAAAACTTATACATGGGAAACATTTTTTTTCTAATTTGAATGAACGTTTCTCTTTTTGATTATGGCTAGTAAGGATGGGTTTTTGGAGGGGGGCTACAATAAAAGAAGTAATCAAAGGCTTCATAAACTCACGAGTATTGGTTTGCTGAACTTTCATTGAAGTGACAAAAACAAGCCTAGACATGATGATATATGGCAGCAAAAGAGCACCTGGATTTCGATGACGAAAGATCGAGATCCATCCATTATTACTGAAACAGCTAGTCCTGCTAAAACATCTGATTTCATATGGTTCTCACTCAGAAACATCTCACTGGGGTTTAAAACTGCTTGTAATCCCGATTGCGACATTTCAAAAACTCCAAGCTGCCAAAGTAAATGATGAAGATAAATCAACTATATTGCTGATAAAATACATCGAAATCACGAACTATTTTGGGGTGATGAAGATAAATAACAATTATATTGCTGATAAAATACATCGAAATCATGATCTGGACACTCAACCCATCTAATATATCAAAAGAAAGACTCTTGATTACAAGATGAATATCGCGGAAACTAGTTAGAGGCACATATCTGCAAATATTGCCTCAATCAAGAGAATGTGTCCAATATTGCTATAAGACATCAGATTCCAATAGAAACCCTAATCATTCCAGTTGCCTAACAATTGCAAGTTTGAACTGCATGTAAACTCCTCATCACGTGCATAATAAACCTCAATATTCCAATTGCCTCGGATATGGAGCTATTAGTAAAATAAGAAATTTGACAAGGGAAACATGAATTGTCGATTTGGATGGCGAGAATAAAACCCTTAAGTCCATCCATAAATTTACATGCAGCATATAGTACAAGTATCAAATAATACAATAGTATCAGCATCATCAAGTACCTCATCGGTGGATCCGAAACGATTCTTTACAGGTCGAAGCAAGCGATGAGACGAATACTTCTCCCCCTGAAAGTCATATATAACACAAAAGTTTAGATGGGTAAAATATGCTGATTCTTCAAGGAAAATATTACAAATTGGATATGAAAGGCAAAATGTCATTCATCAATAGAGGCACTTTTATTGGTTGCAGGCAATGAAGTATATGATTTAACCAAACATAAGATTAAAAGAACAATAAGGGCGGAAACATTCATATGTGTAATCTTACTTTCTATAGCCAAGTTCATAGGTCATTCAGCATTTACTAATTTCCAGAAATGACACATTAAAAGCCGTTTGCGTATGCACCAGATCCTCTACCCACACCATAGTCCAAACCTAAGAACCAACTGGTCTAGATAAGATAGCTTTTTTTCACTAACCCTTTGTTTGGAACCAATTCTTTTAGGATTTGGATCTCAAACTGGGAATTGGATTTGTAATTCAATTCACTTTTTTCTGTTTGGAACGAAAGGGATTTCAAATTACAAAATTCCTATTTTGTGTTTGGAACACAGAGGAAATAGAAAGGTAATAACTTTTTAGACAATTATATTAATGGCTTATGATGAGAAACAAACTACGGTAAGTGGTTTTACATGTCCTAGTGGCACCATGATGGTGGTGGTGCGTGAATAGCCGCGGTGTAAGTGCAGGGTAGCGACATTGACGGTGGAAGTGGTGGAGTGGTCAAGTGACGGTAACGACGGTGGTGGTATTGAGGTGTGACTCGTGGTAGGGATGGGGATAGTAGTGACGGTGGTGGCATTAACGACGATGGTGGTAGTGCTGTGGCGTCAGCCGTGGCGTTGTATGGCAGTGGTAGCTGCTAACAATGACAACAGTGATGGTGGAGGTGGTGGGGTGGTCTAGTGATGGTACCAATAGTAGTGGTGCTAGTGGTACCAGGCAATAACTAGTGGTAATGTTGATGACATAAGTTATGGTACCAGCAGTTGTGGTGACTGTGGTGACGGTGGTGGTGTGTCATGTGGCTATGACAATAGCGTAGCAACTGTGACGGGTGTAACCGTCCAATGGTTGTGGCAGTGACGGTAACATAATGGTAGCAGTAGTGGTGGCAGCGGCAATGAAGACGATGTTGGTGGGTTCATTGGTTGTACAGATTCTGGAAACGATAAGTTAGGTAAATGATGGTTTTTATTCAATAAATCGAAAATCCCATAAGGTCCGACCATTTTTCATCAAATTTCACACTAAAGAACCAAATCCAGTCAAATCCCAAGGAATCCAATTCCAATTCCTTTTTTAGATGTTCCAAATAACAAAATTTGAGCATTTGAAATGAAATTTCATAAATTCCGTAGTTCCAAAAACACTGTAAGTCAGTCAAAAGTACAACTGTCAACAATGATATGCATGGCAAATATATCATAATGATTCAAAGTTTCATACACGCTTTGAAAATTTAAAATATCTATATTAGCTGTGAGAAAAAAGTTGTACTTGAGATATGGCCACGTTAAAACGATAGGATTCCAATTAACAGTATACCAGCAACGCTAAGTACAAAAAGGATAAAAGGAACAAGGTACCAACTTCCATGTATAGCACGGTATCAACGATGTGCTCCAGAACACGTGGTCCTGCTATATCTCCAGATTTAGTCACATGTCCCGTCTGAAATACATAGAGAGATGTGATTTAGTTCTTAATCCAACTACAGCTTAAGCATACCACTCGACGACGATGATAAAATAAATGTATTGATATGTAACATTAGTAAAAATTCCCAATGTGTACAAGCTTAAATATCAGTAAACTTGAGAAGACAAAATATTAAGAAAACAGTATCATAATAACAAAGGTGATACTATCTGTAAGGAAAATTGCTTAATTAAACTGATCACTGACAAAACATAAACATGCAAATATACTTCTAAGATCAATCAATTGATAAGATTTAACAAAAACCTGAAAGGGAAAAGCGGAGGAACAACAGTGGGGGCTTCTCCTATCCACTTGCTCCCACATATAATTGAAGCCACAACTACCAGATTTTGAAAAATGTGACCATTATCAAGACCCTAGTGTGAGTACAGTAGAAAAATGATTATGCTAATACACTTACCAAAAGGACAGGTATATTTGTCTTTTTAGCAAAACGTAGCAATGCTGATGTGCATTCTTTCACCTGTCACAAAGCAAGTTGAATTAGAGATCACCAGATTATATCACCTAAAAAATGTGCATATAAGTCATTTAATATAAGGAAACAAGTCGCAATGCTTGGATTTCTCCAAATGCGTGCAAGAAAAAAGAGGAGAGGAAAATAAGAGTGCCACTTTATAAAGTACAATTTCACCATTATCAGCACCTTTAAGCAAAATCATATTTTTTACAAGCTAGAAGAACTGATTGTGCCACCAATCCCATAGACAAAGCTAAACATCTCATACCACTTACCCCGAGGTAGAAACTGATTTAACAGTTAGTAAGAGAGGTCTAAAGGTCCAAGGATTCTGACCTGAGCAAGACCTCCAGCACTTCCAGCCACTCCAGTAAGATAAACAGTCTGAATGGAATCTACAACTAAAGCACGAGGAGAGAGGCTCTGCGCTTTAGCTAAAATGTCCTGAGCACCAGAAAAAGATAATTATAAATAACTGGCCATCTTAACTTAGTGCCATGTATAAGCATAAATTAGCAAACCTTCCTTAACGTATAATTTGCTGTAGTTTATAGCTGTCTAAATACTGACAACAAATCAATTAGAGAGAGGGTGATACTTAAATGGTGGTCCACCACTTCTACCACATGACTAGAACGGGAAATTAAGTGGTTTTCCTTAATATAGCAGGAAGCTGCACCACAGAAAATCAACTCAACGCCTTCAAACGTAACAAATCGAAATTAGAGCACTGTGAAATTATGTTGGCCGTTGGATTTTCAAATACGAAGATGAACGTGAACTTACTTGTCTTAAACCCCACATCGATATTAAATACACATTCAACAGCAGAATCACCCTCACCCCAAAAAAAGGCAAAAAGGACCCCTCTCTTTCCTTCTATAGAAACTCCAACTCACTGCTAGTTTCAGACGCTTCTTTATTGCACACAGAACGATTTCTTGAAGGCTCAGAAATATTGACATGGCAAAGTCAAACTTTCAACCATTCTGCAAGTTATAAATCAGAAAATTTGGTACAGAAAACCCCAATAGAGCTAATAATTCAAATCCCATATACTACAAGTACCATAATAGTCTGTATGGTTTACTGGGTAAGTATTTGGCTCACGCAATTTTATTTTCAAGCTAATAAAAAAGAAATTGATATTCCCACTCCACTTTGAACTAGCCCACTTCAATTTTTTTCACTTAAGACTAAAAGAAGTGATACTTGCAAGAGCCAGTAAAGTCATACGGAATGGGCCAGTAATTTGGAATGGGATATCATTTCCATAAGCAAAAGCCTCCAACTTAGACTCGTAACCAGAAGCTTCAGAGTGAAAGAGCTTAAAGAAGAGCCAAACAACCCTTCCATGAGCCAAATGAGTCCCTAAACACATGATGAGTTCAGTAGTACTTAGGTAAAGTTCTCCATATTTGCAATGTTACCAGTTCCTCTAGAAGCTTAAGCTGCTAGAGAGTGGGCCTGTGAAAACATCCAACTGAAAACCGATTGGCAAAGGTTGGAGAAGCCCAAAAATCTTATTAGCTAGTTTCTGGCCGATGTGTGACTCTATTCTCAACACGCTACCTGACGTGCGGCAAGACTTCTTTTGGGCCAAACACAACTAATTATTAAATTGGGTGCCGGTGGAATTATGATTTGAATTGTCGGCTAGGCTAGATCATACCGCCATCATACCATGTGAAAGTATCCATCTCAAAACATATTGTCAATGGATGCAAAGACCCACAAGGCTTGTAAGTTTAAGTATTAGCTATTATCTTCCTGTTGTGGGCTTGTATTCATGCTTAGCATGTGAAGGGATAAATTAAGGTGCACCACCACTGAGTTCACAAACAAACGAAGTCCAATAGGACACTTTAAATGAAGACCTTTAAAATTAAAACTCTTCCATTTGCTCTAAAAGCTTAAGCTTTTAGAGAATGGGCCCAACTATTTAGTATCATTAGGGTCTAGGCTTCAGGGTTCACGGTTCACTTTGTTCACGGTTCAGGTACAACGCTTTTAGGTTTCAACTTCCCGAAAACTTGGTTTCAGTTTTATTAAGTAACAAAACATAAGGGTGCTCAGACCACCGGTAAGCACCAAAATCTATCACCACGCCCACCAGCGGCACCTCTCCTCCACCCGAAATGCATCCTCTGATGGTGGTAGAAAGCCAAAGGAACAGATTGGTGAGTCCTCAATATGTTTCCTACAGAACCACTCACCACTTTTAAAATCTCTCTGCCGTAGATTGATTTGATCTCAATAAAATCTGCTAATCCTCAAACCAAACACAATCTCAACATTCTTTTTCTCCCTACTATTGTTCAATACTCCTTTAACCCTTGCCGTTGGTTCTATAAACTTAAAGCGGGGCTCTAGATCTTATTGATTCCCATCACCTCTACTAGATAGTGACGATTTTGGTTTTCTCTTTCTAATTGTTCAACTAAGTAGGTGGAGGTGATGCAATGAAAGCGGCAGAGTATGTGCTACAGAAAAGGGCGAGGTGGCGGTGGTATCGGCAATGTGGGTTTTAGTTAGTTTTGCATGTTGCTTTCGCATTTAACGAAGTTGGTTACTGAGAATCTCACTCAGCCTGCAGCAGTCCTGATAAAATTCGGATTAGATTTATTTGCTTTGACAGATTGTCACAGTAGTCGTGGCAGACGGTCATGGTGGTGTTTTCAGTAAGTGCGTAGACCATGATAGAGGAAGACTAGAGGATATATATTTTATTAAGTCAATGAATATATTTTATTAAGTCAATGAACAAGGCAAACAGAGTAGTCATACTAAAAATAAGAAGTAACATGAGCATGACCAGAAAATAGCACCTCAATATCCGTACTAGAATATAAGAAAAGTTCTTCGGTTTCAATATCCATACGGTCCGCTCTGTTTCCAATTTGCTCAACGCTCTGCCATGAGGAAGATAATCAAGTCAGATGAATGGGTAACTTCACTCTATACAGCTATGGTACAACATCTACATCCCCAGACAAGGGGGGAAGAAGGGGTGAGGGGGAGGGGGGAGAGAGAGTAAGAAAGCGCACAGGAAATTTAGTAGCAATTTAGAGGCCTGCTGCCTGATAGTTTTACATGGCTTAACAAACACTGACCTCTTCCCCAGAGACATAGACAACTGGAGCTGGTTTATCCATATCATGCCCTTCTGCTATCATTGCAGCAATCTTCGGGGTCAAAGGTAAAGTTTCTTATCAGCTTAAAGGTAATATTTTTTTTGATTAAATCTTAAAGGTAATATATGACCAGGTAACTACAACTGTGATCAGGTAACTACAAATTCGTGGAAGTGAGGGAAATCCTTGACTCATAACCAAGTTCAGAAAACAATTTATGCTTTTGCCCTCAAATGATAATCTATGTATCAAACCATCCAGTTCTTATAGCAGACTGTACCTGTAACAAGAGTGTACTCTTACCAACACCAGGATCCCCACTTACCAAAATCAAAGAACCTACAAAAGCAAAGAACATCGATTGCATAACAAAGTAGTCGCACTCCAAATTAAAACAATTATTTGAAAGTACATCAGCATATCTACAACAGCATTTCCATAGTATGGTTTCCCGAAAATCATAGGCGTAATTCCTAAAAGTTCTTTTCTCTCTGTCTCAGATCTTCTGCTTAGTTCTAAATCATTCAGCATTTCATAAGAACATATAGATTTTGTGAGATCTGTTTTCTTCAATTGACTGCATTACTTTAGCTGCACAACCTTTTCCTACCTTCGCCGCTATTAATCAAATTTGGGACCTGATGATGAAACATTTGACAAAGATAATTTGTGTTGCCAAGCAAGTATAGTCCAGGAAAGGACCAACTCTCTCACAATAACATGAAGTTACAGTATTGTATGACATAAAAACTATAACTGATTCCAAGACATATTACTGCTGCTGATAGTTTTGCGAAAATTTTAAAAGCCAATACAGTAAAATGGTACAATGCGAACCCATATCATGAGTCAATGTGATGGCAGAACTGCATCCCTAACAAACTTGCCCTCTTAAAATCAGTACGCAAAAAGAAATAAGGGAACCAGTGTGACCAACATCCTCTTCCCGTGAGAGAAGTGAGGAGGTCGTCAGCCTCTTTCAAATACATAACATGGACTCTGGCAATGCAATGAATCATATAAACCATACAAACTCTACCAAACATTATAAGTACCTGGTACAACACCACCACCGAGCACCCTAGCAACTTCACTTCCAAATGGTCCAGGCCTAAACATCAAACATCGTGGACATAGCCACCCATGCAACATAACAAAGAAACAACCAGTCATCTCCTATCCACTTCCCTCAATTTCCAGAGCACGGTATGAGGATTTTCACTTGGTGCTCCACATAAAACTGTGCTTGTGGTGGGCAATTACATTAAAGTTGATTCAAGTTAAAGATTGACCAGCATTATAGTGCAAGCATTGCTTTGCACAGTAAAATTAAAGAAAGTAAATCTTTTTACTTAACATGAATGGAATTTCCAATTTCAAAACAGGTAACTTGGCAAACACATTGTACAAAATAGCTGTCTTCTTTTTGGCAGTGCCAGTTAAAATCAACGGAATACCCACCTTATAAATGATAATGCGAGAGTCTCAACATGAGGTTTTTGAATCAAGGCCAAAGATGTATTGCACTACACATGAAACTAGTTATAAAGACTCGACATCAGATACCTGTAAAGAATAAGAAAGTAACAGACAGCCTCACTTGAATTCTTACATCCAGCGGGCCAAAAGAAAAACACTATTATAACACTAAATGCACTTAAACTAGGTTTTGAATCTACGTGTTGCTTAGTACCAACTTTTAATAGCCAAACAAACGCAACTACCACTTTTGCGGTACAGCGGTACACGAAGGCTGGTGAAGTCCAAAAAAACAGTCCAATGTGTGCAAACCTACTCAATCTCAGCTTTTCAATATCCTATGCGTACCATTTTTCAAATTTGTAACATTACACTACCGTGCAATGGTTTCTGCATGAACTTCTCCACCATATGATGAATTCCCACGGCATATCTGCTAGAACCTAACAAATTTTATTTTATTTTTTTTCTATTTCAGACATGGATATGATTGGCTAACGCTACAAGTTCATAACTACGGCAATTAACCAATATTGTTTCATCAAGTCCAACCAGTTAACACATCTAAAATCTCAAGACAGAAAAGGAGCGCCATGGGGGGGGGGGGACTTACAGAGAAATCCGCCAATCCACATGATTTATCCCCTTATTCACGTCCGTCAGCCTCAGCGGAAAAGCCTCCACCAACTGACTTGGCAGCCATGACCGCACCACGTTCTCCGATGCCTCGAAACCAGTCGTCCCTCTACCACCACCGCCGCTCTCCTGTTCATTAAACTGCTTCATTGTCCCCACGCTGTTGCACGACCGGCACGATCCCCACCACTGCCCATCGCTATACCCGCAATCGGAGCACACGAAGGTAATCTTCTTCTTTTTCTTCCCATTCCTACCCCCGTAATTATTTCTGTATTCCGGCCGCTGCCCCGCCTTACTCGCCTTGGCAGCACCGCTCCCGTAAACTCTATCTTTCTGCGAGGCATCTTCGTAACCTAAAGTCGACAAATCAAGGGCATTAGCGTCGCCGTTACTAGAACTCGAATCTAATTGACCATCGCCGCTTATCGGCCATCTTTTGGCGGCGAGGCCGCCGGTGATTGGATCGTAAACCGTGTAGACGCTAGGGTTCGCTTCGTTATTTGAGTTGGAGGTGCTGGACCAGGAGCTTGAGCCGGAGAATCCGATTGGGCCGTCGGCAGAGGCGGCTGCGGCTTCTATATTGTTGAGGTGAACGAATTTCTCGGGGTTGGACTGAAAGTGGCGGGAGAATTTAGCAGCTAGGGACTTGGTGCGGGGGACGGAGGAAAGGCGACAAACGCTTGGCTGTGAGTGTGAGGTGGGAATGAGGAGGCGCTTGTGGGCTCCGATGATGGAACGCAGGGCTCGCATGTCGGAGACTTGCATCAAAGACAGGCGGAGGTGGAGTTTGAGGGTCTGTAAAGGAGTTTTGGGGTTTTGTTCATGGAAAAAACGCGCGCAGTTCGAAAAGAGAGTGCGGAGGTGCGGTACTCGGAGTCCGGTTGGTCTGTATATTACAAAAAAGGGTTCTAAAAATAATATGTTAATTTTACACATATGATTGTAGCGTACATATATTTCATAATACAGAGTAATATTATTTAGCAAATTTTGGTACATTATCTGGTCTATATCCTAATTTACAAAAAAAAGTGCTATGTTTTTTGCTGGGGCTACTGATAGAATCTTAAAAAATCTGCAGATTATAAATATCCCTTTTTGGGCAATTTACCTGTGACTTATCTCGGAGTACCTTTCATTTCAACTCAACTTGTGATTGTCAAGTCTTAATTGAGAAGCTATCTAAAAAGATCATTAGTTGGACTAATAAGTCTTATGCTGGAAGAATTCGGTTGACTATATCGGTGCTAACGAGCATGCAATTTTACTAACGTTCTATATTTCTCCTAAAAAAAATTCATCAAAAAGCTGAAGGCCATGATTAGAGTCCCGTAAAGAGGTTAAATGTATGGGAGTTAAGATTGCGTGGATTGATGTATGCGTGCCAAAGCAATAGGGAGGCTTGGGTATCAAAAGACTCGAGGAATTGAACAAGGCTGCCATTTGCAAACATTTTTGGGATCTAACTCACAAAAAGGACTCTCACTGGGTGAAATGGTGCACACCCACATAGTCAAAGACAAACATATCTCGACCTTCAAACCTCCTGTGACAAATGTCTTGGACTTGGTGCAAAATACTAAAGCTAAAAGGTAAAATGCAATCGTATCTCGTGTATAAAATTGGGAATGGACAGGGTACATGGTTGTGGCTAGACAATTGGATGTATATGGATTCCATTATTGATAAATATGAACTTATGCATCAATTATGATGCAAGTATTGCATTGAACATGAAAGTGGGTGCTATAATTGTGAATGGACAGTGGCAGCTTCCCCCAGCTAGATCAAAAGCTTCAAGAGCATGGCATGAGGATGTGAGACACAGCCTCGAGCTGATCAAGATGACATTATGGTATGGTTACTTGAAAAGAATGGCAAATTCTCCATCAAGTCAGCCTGTAATGAAATGAGAACTAAGAAATGAAGTTGTTCCTTGGTGGAAACTGGTGTGGTTTCGAGGCAACATCCCCATATGTGCAGTTACAGTGTGGACGTTATGTAAAGGAGGCCTGAGAGCAAAGGTGAAGTTAAAGGGATAGAATTATCTCGTAGACGATACGTGTTCATTATACAATTATCATCAGGAAACTGAGGATCATCTTTCTTGGAGTTGTCCTTTCACAGCTTCTGTATGGACTGAGGTACTGTTGAGGTTAAACATCAACAGGAATTGGCAAACCTGTAAGCAATTGTTACATATGGCATCTCAAAAGTTCAGGGTTAAAAGCTTTTAGGCACGGATCAATAAATTGGCCGAGCTGGGCGTGGACTAACCCCCGTTAAATCTATTTTCTACTTGAACCAAAACTTTTATCCTTTCGTAGAGACGTTAAATATGTGTATAGATAGGAGAATTGCATTGATAATGGAAAGATATTGTTAGCCCTATGAATGGATAACATAGGCTTACATCTTGTTTTGATGATAATTATACATTAATTATGTTCTAATGTGTGCTTTTAGTGGATTCTTAGTAGATATATATATATATATATATATATAGACACACACACACTCAAGAAGACACACTTGAAAAGTTGGACATATGGATTAAAGCCAACGAAACTTAAAGCTATAATGGATATGTTATGGAAGTTTCATCAAGTTCAATGTCAAAGGACAACAAATAATGCATAAACTAAGTTACTATGAGTTATAATTGATCATTACTATCAAGTAGTTTGTGTTGGTTTGATGATTGGATTGATAACTATAACCTAAAATTATTTTAGGACACCTCATGCGTTGCATGTGAGTTAATAACCATTCACACAGGTATGGTTCGTGAGAATTGGTGAACTTTGAAACTCATTCAGATTTTCTCAAAGATATATTTAGAGCTAATGTTTTGCATATTTTGATAAAAACTTTTCATCAGCTTTTCAACGCGCCTCAATTCGATTTTTCTAGAGAATGTTTTGTCCAAAATAAGAAATGGAATTTTGTGAGGCAGTCGAAGTAATTGGTAGTCAGGCAATGAAATCGACTACGTTCCCAATGCAGTCGACTTATTAACCGTTGAATGAAAAATAACAGTTAGTTTGCAAAAAATCACGCAAAATCTTCCTATAATGGCTATATTTGATATCACCTTATAAAAATGATTTGGGACTTCATCATACACTATGAAAATCACGTTCTAAGCCTTTATTCATTAGAGAAATATCAAGATTTATAGATTAAATTTATCTCTTTATCTTCATGATTTTACATCATTAAAGAGAGCATATTTTTTAGCAATTCTTTAATTGAGAGTGAACATTCTTCAAGTCATTAATTATCTCTTATTCATTTGTACCAATTTCATTTCAAGAGGGTTTTTTTGTACACATTTGATCTTTATAAAATGATTGTGATTAAGGCTTGTGTTTGTCAAGTATTGGGAGAGCTTTGTGGATCCAAGACTTGTGCTTGATATGTGGATATCACCAAGTGTTGTAAGTGTTGGATTATATATATATATATATATATATATATATATATATATATATATTAATATGACAATTACATTTTCCTTATTGTCCTATGTTTAGATTATTCTAGAGTTCGGGATTCTCTTTTCTGTTTCTGGTAGGATAATTTTCTATTACCTATATAAATGTCTCATTGTACTCAGTTTTATCAATACTCTCTAATATAATTATCTTTCCCTTCACCTTTTCTATCGTGGTATCAGAACTATACGATCCGCCGGTTTGAGAGTCTTCAACTATTTTCATAAACTCTGGCGGACGGCCTTCTGCCGTTCGCCCGGCCAATTCACGTGCCTTTGTTTCTTTTCGTGCTTTTATTTTCTTTTTGAGTTTAAAATTTTGGTCTTTCTTTCATACCCTTTCTACACAGTGATCTTCGCTTATGTTGAAACCCTAGCCACCGCCCACTATTGCTGTTCATCAACTCTAACTTATCTCTTTTGCTCAAATAAAAAAAAAGTATCTTAGTCGCCATACCTCACCTCGGGACTCCTACCTTGTTCTTAGTCGCCGGACATCACCCCAAGATCTTTATGGTTATCGGACCTCACCTCGGGACTCCTGCCTTGTTCTTAGTCGCCGGACCTCACCACTAGACTTTATGGTCGTCGGACTTCGCCCCGGGACTCCTGATCTGTTCCTAGTCGCAGGACCTTACCCCAAGACCTTGATGGTTGTTGGACTTCGCCCCGGGACTCTTGTTCTGTTCTTGCACCGCCGGACTCTACACATGGAATTATTCTCAACTTGGATCTCGCATACTGCAGCTAGTATCAAGACACCGTTCTAGACTTAACATCCAAACTCAAGCTTCTTCTTTTCTACCAACTTGAGTTTGAGGGGGGGGGGGGGTTAGATTATATATATTAATATGACAATTACCTTTTTCCTATTGTCCTAAGTCTAGATTATTCTAGAGTTCTCATAACTTTTATAGGACTCTTTTTTCTGTTTCTGGCAGTATAGTTTTATCTTACATATATAAAGATTTCACCGTACTCAGTTTTATCAATGCTCACTAATATAATTATATTTTCCTTCACCTTTTCTATAAGTAAGAGTATTAATCTTGACCCGGAAGAAAATTGTTATTAGTGGATAATATTGCTCTTCCAATGGATTTTCTTGAAAATGTGGATGTAGGCTTGAGAGCAGTTCAAGCCGAACCATTTAAATCTACTTCTCAAGTATTTTTAACTCAACTTCTTTACTTAGTTTGCTTAAGATTGTGTAGTTAACATCTTCATTGTGTTTAATTTAAATTCTCCATTAATTTTCAAAACCCTACCCACCCCTCTTAGGTTGTTTTTTTGGTTACATATGCAAAGTTTAAAAAATAGTATGACCTTACTGAATATAATTACCGCCATTGATTACGAAAGGAAACGGTATTATTGGTACCCAATATAAAATCTCATCATATATACAAAACTTTAGCTGTGAAAATTGTCAAGAACCAAATCCTGATAGATTGTTGTGCGGCCCTGACAAGTAAAAAGAGTTAAAGATTATGCTTTCTTTAGTACCTATGAGTGTGCCCCGTCGACACTACAATGGAACTCAGTTATTGCATGACAAAAGTTATGTATAATAGATGTCATCGTATCTAAGATATCTTCAAATCCCGATATTTGATTTAAAAATAAAAAAGAAGATGTAATCACTACTCCAATTAAAGAATACAATACAAGAGACTTGAAGGATAAAAGTGACCGGTTAGATGTAATAGTTGAGGTGTGAAAGGAAAAACAGTGCAGTGAGCGATTCACCGTGTGCAGTAAATAACCAAAATACCCACAAAACTAGACGCGTTGGTAGGGATGAGTGGAGAAATAAAAGTTGATAAAAGAAATGTCCAAATAAGGTTAGACAAATGTAAGTTTCAATCTAGCCGTTACATAGTAGTGAGTCGATGGGGATGTTCTTGGACTGGGCCAGGGCTTGATCCCCGTAGTATGGTATGTTCATTTGGATTTGGGCAGGGCTTGTCTCGGTTGGGCTTTTTTGGCAAGTATTCCAGGCCGTTTTGTCCATTTGACACATTTACCCACGGTAATGACAAATTCGATATTCGAGAATCAAATTGGCAATAATTTGAAGTTTGAAAGTTATTCGGAAAATTTAATGAGTGAATCGCAAGCAATTCGGTAAAATAATATAATTTGTACCGTAAATTAAAAGTAATCCGATAATTAACTGTTTATGTTACAATAATTTAGAGTATATGAAATTTGTGAGCTCTATATATAATATCAAAATACTAATTATAAGGCTTCTATTCTTTTAAGCGACGTGTAAAAATATGACGCGAGATTGATTAAAAGCATGCTTGAATCAAAATTCGGATGCAATGTGACTTTATAATCGCCGATGATCTCTTAGGATATGCAAGGAATAGTCATCATCAATCAATCAATGCATAATAAATTCTTAACAAAATCCGTTGAAAAAAATTAGTGGACAGCTTCTAGTTTTCTTAATGATGCGCGTGGCCACTTATGCTTTCTCTAGTCACGGACCATCCTCTTCGACCCACGTGTTGTTACGTGTTCCGTCGTCCATTCTTAATTGCTTTTCATGCCCACGGACTTTACACCTGATTACTCTTAATAATAATAATAATCATCACTTAGATGGTTGTTAGGCGTGGTATTTAGATGAATACATTTTTCTCAAGTGTCAAATATGTCAAGTTGTCAACATCGCCAGGCAAGTACGTAGAGATGTCAATTAAATCTGTATTCGGCGACTATCCGGTCCGTCCGTTCCTATAGGAGCGGATTTTTTTAATAATTATAACCGGATCATGGGTCGGCAGGTTTGGTATTTAGTTTCACAACCCGCAGCGATACGGTGAGGGTATGATTCCGTGTGTATTTGCTCTCAACCCGACTCGACACATTTTATTTTCTAATATACATTTAATCTCAGCCGTTCATATCTTCTCCTATATATAAAGTACAGAAAACCATAGCACCAGCCGTCGATAGCTCTTTTCATCTCTATCCCTGTTTTCTTCTCCCAATGAGCCCCACAGGAAGCATGTCCACAGTCGCCTTCGTCGCCGATCGTTGGTTGTGGGTTGGTGGTTGTCATTCCTTCTGCCGTCGCCTTGTTCTTGAGACTGGGCTCACAATGTAAATCTAGTCTCTCATGCTCGTAAGATGTGTTTTGTAGATTGGACAACCACTGTCCACCAACGCCCCGCTGTCGATGATCGGTCCAGCTACTTGAAAATCCCACTCCAGTCGCTGTAGTCAGATCCATCGCCGGTCCATCCACCAGCAAATCCCACTCCATCGCCGGGCTCACAATGTAAATCTGGTCGCAACGGTCAGATACATTGCCAAATTATTCTTCTTAGTTTGCACTTTCAATCTCCAAATTGTGGATTGGATTACCGAAAACGCCATCGATCGGGGATGGTATCATCATCTCCCAAGCCGATGGCGGGCGGAGTCAAATGTTTGGTGTGGCAGAGCGGGTACGAATATTATAAAACCCGTATCGGACCTGCCCCATTGACATCCTACGAGGAGTATGGCTATGGCCCCAATAGTTTTTAGTCATTGACTCGGGTAGAGAGTAGGAATACATAAATAAGAATTTTTACAACGAAGTAAGTCTCTGCCGATGAGGTTCCTAAATTAGATTTTTAACACGTAACAATCCGTCTAAAATGGTAAACAAAAAAAAAAGAGTTTACTTAAAAATGAAAAATGCTTAATTTTTTTTTTGAGATTTAATACTAAAGGCTGAATGCTTAACAATGAGACCCACTTTGTATAAAATAGCTTATTGAATCAATTTACGTGTTGATAACAAGGCAACTCCTTATTTGTGTTCGTTATCTCAAGCAGTCCAATTCATTTAAAAAGGGAAAAACGAAGAAAAGAAAGGAACATCAATTCCAGAAAGAGAAGAAAGCAAAAGGGATAAACTGCTACTAATAATTATGTATAATAATAATAATAATAATAGTCATGGTGCATGCTAAATGAGGTGGTTGTCTGTTGCCATTATTATTATTATTATTATTATCCTCCTAATCTCTTAACACAGTTTTCCTCCCTCTCTTTTTTTTTGTGGTCAAACGTAATTATTAAAAGAGTATAGCTCACTTGTGTTGAGGAGGGCAATATATCTAGTAAAAATTGTGGGGATTTGGAGGGGCGCCATCTTGACTTAACCATTTGAAATTCAAAACTTAGAGACTTGAGAGCGAATATCAATTCACATAATTTGATGGTAACTTTAAAACCAGTCACACATAAGCTAAATGTTGTAGTTTATGCAAATCGTTGATGGAAAGCTTTCAAAAAATTGACTCTTAACTAGGCTCACAGAAGAGATATATGCTTGTGCGCATATTCTTGCTAAACCTAATTGCTCCTCAAATACAGACTTCAAATATCTTGACGTTTCATCAAAAATACTATGATGCTCCCCGTGTTACTTACGCTCCCAGTTGCAAAGAAAATGGGCGACAAAGTGGGCCATCTCCACCCTACCCTTTGATATGAAGTAGTTTTTTGTATCACGTGTCCTTATGTTAATGGTTTTATTACTTTGATATTCATCACATTTCAAGAAAATTTTTTAAGCCATTATGCTTTTTTAATATACACAAAAATTTTCACACCAAACAAAAATCAGTAAATTATAACACTTTAATTTTTTTTTGATACTATAGATGTATAATAGCATGTCTATTCCTTTTAGAGATACTTTATTAATTTTTATGTCTGACGTAGAATGCAAATATAAACAATAAGATGTAATTTTATTTCTCGAAATAACATTGTAAGCTTCTTATTTAAATATTAGTGTCCACTTTATACGAGAGATTTCTGACTTCGACATCGTAGGTACCCAAGACTTGTTGGTGAAAAATAATTTTGACGAATGTCTTGTTATGCATGTTCAAATTTAGACGGGTTGAACCCGACCCACCCATGACCCATCCACGTCAAACTCAAAAGACGGAAAGAAGAGGGAAAATAGGGTAAGACAGCGCGCGCCTAAATCGGGGTAATCATTTTTCTCCGCGGCCTAATCACGAATCCAACCTTTTAATCCCAGTTTTTAAAAATGGAAAGTTCCTCATCTCTCTGGTCCAACTTGGAATCAAGGATCTGATTCGCCCTTTATTATCTCCCCCTCTTTCCATTTGTGTGCCAAACCTACCTTTTGCAAACAGTGCATTCATCTTGACACGAGACAAAATTTGAAGGGCCATCTGATATAAATCCCATAGAAAACCCTTCGTCGACTTAATTAGGGTGTTGTTCATATTCAACAGTTTCAGCTCATGAGACAAAAGCCAAACGCGCAACACGTTCAGGTTGATTCTGTCCTTCTCTCTCCTCACCTGTCTTCCAGAACTCGTATTTTCCGTGTAAGTCCCTTTCTCCAATATGATCATATAAAATAAATTAAGGGTTTTGCTCTACTTCTTTTGTTGATTTGGAAGCTTTTGATATAGATCATGTAGATGGAGGATGATGAAGAAGAAGACCCATGATTTTTTTCTCTTCTATTTCTGTGTTTCTATGCAATTGGGTTTATGATTTAAGCGGGAAGTAGATGATGGGGAGGGAGAACAGAGGCATAAGGCCTGTTCTGGTGAAGTTTGGGGTGGCTTTGGCTCTTTCTCTTGGTGGGATTCTCTTTTCAATCCTCAGGACCAAACGGAATAGGCCTTCTGATTCCGCACCATCACCTGGTCCTTCAGGTACTTCTTTTTTTCCCTTCAAGATATTAATTGTTAATTGATTTTTATGTGGGTTTTGGTTTTTGATTCATGTGTTGTGATTTTTGGATTTCAGACTGTGAGAATCAAGTTGATTCAGGAGGATCAAGAAGTGACGATCATGCCTTGGAGACGACGCCCCGTTCTTGTAGTACGCCAGAAAAGCATGTAAGATACTTGATTGGTCACTCAATTGTAATTTTGGCGTTTTCTTTGTTTCATAAATTTTGAATTACAATTGAACATATTTGATATACTATAGGTAGATTCTGGAATATGCTTCCTGTGGTGGGTTTCGTTGAATATTTGTATTTATATTATATATGTCCTTTTTTCTTTTTCTTTTCTTTTCTTTTGGAGGGGAGGGGGGAGGCGTGTTATTAGCAAACTGGTTGCTTTCATTGGTGTTCAATTATTAATTACTAAATTAATGTTCAGGTTTATTATGGTGTAACCTATTGAACTAAATAGTATAGGAATTAATTACTTGTTTAATACAACGTTGTTCTGTTTTTCCCATGGGGGTTTGATGCCAAATACGGAACTGTTGATTCTTCTGTGTAAAGTATTTCAAACTTCTTAAAAATCAAGACTCTTCCGGGTTTCCTTATGGGTCCAATTGTTGGAATGCAAGTTCACCAGTTTGGTTTGTACTCCTAAAGCTTCTCAAAATTTAGGATCAACAAAGCGTTATGCCTTCAACTTAATTATGTTGTTGTACACTACAGCGCTCTTGGTTTGTTCCTTCTGTTGCACAGATGATTGAAACCAAAAGTGTAACTTTATGAAAATTGATACATTTTACACAACGTCACTGGTGGGAGATAAATGGCCAGGCAGAAATTTGTATCACCCTAGTTTCCGATGTGGTGATAAGGTATGTCTGTTGCTTAGGCAAACACCACACCCCAGTCCATAGAACACAGATGATTGTGGTAGTCATTTCTTCATTATATTTTGGCGTTACATGTCTTGTTGCTCCAAGATCTTAAATTCTGGAAACCAAAAGCTTAATTGTGGCCAAATTGTTTTTAAACTCTTTCCACGTCCTCTTGTGTTGGGGAATTTCCTTCTTGTTATTTCTACTTTTGCTTCTCCTTTATTTTCAATAATAAGGCAGGCTTGATTGCCCTTTACCTTTGGGACAATTGCGGTAGTTAACTGTCACCTAGATGAAAATGACTAAGTACATGGAGAAGTCGTCTTAACCAAAAGAACAAAAATGGCTAGGTATATGGTGAATATCTGCCTAACCTGTTTTGGCAAATCAGAGAGCTGAGTTGATTATGATCCTTAGCAAAACGAACTTTGACTCTCTTGCAGGAGGAGTTACGTCTCCTGAAAAGTAGCTTTGACAGTGCCATAGCTGGTCTCTCGCCAAATGAAAGATCTAACACAGATAAAGATGGGTTCCTTCTGCCAGAGTTTAATGAGCTTGTGAAAGAATTTGACTTGGCTGCGAAGAAAATGTATGTTTCTCCCGAAAGAGATGTAGAAACACTAACGTCAGATACGCCTAGAGGATATAAGTGTGTCGAAAGGGATGAGCACGAGCAAGAGATTAAGAGCCTGAGGAACATGGTTAAAATTCTTAAAGAGAGGGAGAGGACCCTTGAGATCCAATTACTTGAATATTACGGTCTTAAAGAGCAAGAAACTGCTGTCATGGAGCTACAAAACCGATTGAAAATAAACAATATGGAGGCAAAGCTATTCACTCTCAAGATCGAGTCCTTGAAAGCTGATAATAGGAGACTAGAGGCACAAGTGACAAACTATGCAAAAGTTGTGGCAGATCTTGAAGCTGCAAGAGCTAAAATAAAGATGCTTAAGAAGAAACTTAGATATGAAGCTGGACAGAACAAGGAGCAGATCTTAACCCTTCAACAAAGAGTCACAAGGCTGCAGGACCAGGAACACAAGGCAAGTGATACAGAAATTGAAATAAAACTCCAAAGATTAAAAGACTCGGAGGAGGAGGTAGAGGAGTTGAGGAACTCTAACCATAGTCTGCAGATAGAAAAATCCGACTTGGCGCAGAGGTTGGAATACGTTCAGAATTTTGCAACTACGGTATTGGAAGATAAAGAGGTAATCACTTCATTCATGGTCCTTAAGGTTGCTTGTTTTAGTTATTTTTTCATAAAGTAGCTTGGATTCATGGAAATATTTGCTACAGACTGAAAGGCTGAAGCAAGAAGCCAACCATTTAAGGAAACAGAATGAAGATTTATCAAATGAAATTGAGCGGCTCCAAGCGGATCGATGTGTCGACGTTGAAGAACTAGTTTATCTTCGATGGATAAATGCTTGCTTACGTTATGAGCTCAGGAATTATCAGCCCAGTCCTGGAAAAACAATTGCCAGGGACCTTAGTAGAACGCTTAGTCCCAAGTCAGAGGAGAAAGCCAAGCAGTTAATTCTCGAATATGCAAATAAAGAAGGCCCCGGCGAGAAGGGAATAAATATTTTAGAGTTTGATTCTGACCAGTGGTCATCTTCCCAAGCTTCCTATCTTACAGACTCCGGTGAGTTTGACGACTCTTCTATTGAAAACTCATCGACAAACAAAACAAACATTCCAAGCAAAAGTAAAGTTTTTGGTAAGCTTATGAAACTTTTAAGGGGAAAAGATGCTCATCATAGTCGGGGTTCATCAGTGGAAACAAGTGCATTTGCCGAAGACGTGCTGGGGACATATTCTAGTGATTCTCCAGCGTGCAACTCCGGCAGTTCAACATTAACTGATGTACAGGGTCATAGATTGAGAACTTCATCGCAGGGTTCATCTAGACATTCCTTCGATCTACAAAGACCATTAAATTTACAAAGATTGAAGAGTGTAAAAGCAGATGACATCAATGAGATGGAACGCACTCGGAGAAACAGTGATTCTGGATCCTTGTGCTTGTATCATAAAATTGATACTATCACAGAAGGTGCTGTCAGTTCCTCGAAAGATAATCACCTTCATCAAGAATCAGAAGATGTTCAGAAATCGGAATTGGTGAAATACGCAGAAGTTTTGAAGGACTCTCGTGGTGAAACATCCAAGTTTCGCAGGAGATCAGCATCATTTAGTTCCTTCTGACATAAATATAGTTTTTTCCTTTTGGTCCTCACATTTTTATAGCTTCAGAACTTTAAAGAATTTAAGTAAGTCCTTTTCACTCCATTTGTTCTCCCGTCGCCCAACAAGAAAAAAGATCTCTTTAAAAGCTTGATTACGGGATTACAAAATGAAGTCTATAATTTTGGGGTTGCTAGTAATGTGTACCATATACTTACATTATAAGAAGTCAGATAGATTTTAATTTGTAATATAAGGAGTCATATTGTCAAACAAGTTTTTGTTGAAGGAGGCATATAATCTAAGGAATGTTGATTTATCAGTTGCTTTTGTCATCGAGCGCATAGTGAAAGATCTAGCTTTGGTGATATAGCCAATGGTATCATGCTTTTTTTTTTCTTTTTTCCTCTTTGCTTTATCAATCAGTTGCCTGTGTTGGTTTTCTTGTTTGTAGTTTTGTCTAACATCAGATGAAGTTCCCCGGAAATTGTGGTTACTTTTCTAGTACTCCATCTGTGAAAGTAAGGGTACCTGGCACGAAGTAAGGTAGTTTTGTTTGCAGTTTGGTTGTTGGAATTTTCTCATCTTGGAAAGGTAAACGACCTTTAAGTATGATAAACACAAGCGCTCTACAAGGATACATGTATGTTCAGCCACAGCCACTGAGAGGGACCAGAGACCTCCACACTTATGAAAAAGTCATATTTATGATGATATTAGAAGGTGATCGAGATGAAGGCAGCAATTCTCTGAAGTGGTGGACATGGTGAGCAACTGATTTGTGGCATCACATACTTCTAGCATGTCTGGTACTTTCTTCTCCACTAGCAGTCTTTTTTTTTCTTTCTGGTTATAATACTTCTGATGGTTTTGTATAAAAAGTGCTACATGCTATCACTTCCTTTGTACTTCTGTAGAGCATGTAGCATCTTTCATTATACGTACTACCGAATTATGCTTTTTGGCTTTGAATTCTGTACATCTTTCTCTAGATTTACTTGCATTTTGGAACAAGATCCAAAACCCTAATGCTTATTTTGTTAGTGAGACAGACCTAGGATGCATGAATTGAATTTTGTACAACTCTTGATTTTGCATATATATATCGAAACAAGATTCAGACCTTGAATATAGATGCGGGGTTATGATTTCAACATGCAAATCAAGATCAAGATGCATGTATCCACTCTATATTTGGTAAGGGTGGTTTTTCTTGCATAGTCTACGTAAATTTGAACCATCAAATTAGTTTGGACTTCTTGCTTCCCTAAGTTGTTTCGACTTCACAGTTAGAAGAGAGAATGGACTTCAGCTGTAGAGTCTTTCATTAATAAAGATAACGGATGTGGAAGTACAGGGCAAGCTTTTGTGTTTCCTCTCAATAAAAGCACAAAAAGGTAGTAAAAAGACAGTGAACTTAACACATTGTACATGGTACATGCGTGGCGATAAACGAAGCTCATCCGATGAGGTTAATTCCTTGGAGGAGCAAAGAATCTGCAAGAATCTGATTAGCAGCCTGAGATGGATGGACACTGTCCCAAAACACATACTGAGATGCATTGCTACATGTTCCTGGCGTCTTAGGATTGCACAAAAACGATGTTGTCTCTACGGTTCCTGATCCACAGCAACCTTTCATTGCCTCCACAAAACCTACCCATAAAGAAAAGAAACATGATACTCTGGATACTGGTTGCAACGCGAAGTAGCTAAACAGTAAGAACCTTGTCTGTTAGTACCTTGGGACGAAGGAGAGGCAACAATGTCATATAGGGGCTTAAAAATGTCGAAGATGACGAGTTTAAGGCCTGGAAGTTGCTTTGGGAGTTGAGTTGCGGCTGAATTGACCTTCTTATTGAATCCTTGGGCATCAGTGTTGATCCTAGAGACGCACCCTTTCTCAGTGAATCCAAACAGAGTTCTAGCTGCAGGAAGACAGCCCAATGGTGGCAGTGAAGTCACCCCAATTCTTCTGGCTCCCAACCCATGCAAGTCCTGTTTGATAAACAAAGACAATGAACACCGTGATATATAGTCATCTGTCATCTTGAAATTCAAGATGACGAGGAGCGGTTTGCCAATGACTTGAAATTCAATCCTGTCTACTTGACAAATTGGAGATTATATTGAAACTTTGAGCAAGATATATACCGTAATGAAGCTTTGGAATATGCCAACGAGGTACGAAGAATACTGATCAGGAGTGTAGACTTTGTTAATGAAGGGGTTGACATAGTAGTTCTGAAGGAAGTCGCTACTGCCGAAGCTCACTAGATATAACCCATCCTTGATGATGGATGCCGCTTTGCTACTACCTGCTACCTTTGCCAGCTTAGCTTGGTACTCCTTGTAATACTGCAGCTGCTGTGATAATGAAATTGCGTGCTGCATTGCAACAAGTTCAACAGTTGAGTAATGCTGTGAACACATCCTTTATTTATTTACTTTTTGTATGCCTTCTCTCCTCTGATAGCATATAGAACTAGTGTCAGGTTAAATTCTTACATTCAAGAAGGCTGTTTTGTCATCATAGCCGGATGCTGCAGAAGCAAAGTTGGCTCCGATAAGAAGATTTTTCCCAGAGGCCTGTGGGCTGAGGTACGCAGGTGGGTAAGTAGTGAAACCCAGAGTATCAGCTGCATATGAAAATTTCTATGATGATTAGGACTAGATTGAGACAAATGAATTAACAAGGCTGAAGACTATCTAAGGCCGAAGGTTCTAAAATTCAGATCGAAGGCTGATTATTATGTTATAACTTGCGATTGCTCTAAAAGCTTGGGCTGCCGGAGAATGGCTCCAGGGATGCATATCGCGCTTTTGTCCCCATGGGCAAGCCCTTAATTGCACGTCGAGAGACCAAGCACAAGGTGCACCGAGTGCATAAACATACCAGAGTGAAAACTAGGGTGCGTACACTTGCATCTAAAAGCTTATATGTTAGAGAATGAGTTCAACACAGCCTATCATGCATTAACACTGATACTTGCCGTTGATTCTTGAACTTACCAGTGATATCAGTCGCTAATTTCCCA
The DNA here is from genome assembly GCA_033070095.1 of Escallonia herrerae. Classification (NCBI taxonomy): domain Eukaryota; kingdom Viridiplantae; phylum Streptophyta; class Magnoliopsida; order Escalloniales; family Escalloniaceae; genus Escallonia; species Escallonia herrerae. The sequence goes on from JAVXUP010000908.1 coordinate 270,468, forward strand.
TTGCAAAACCTTCCAGTAGGTTGATGATTGACGAAATCCCTCCCATATGGTGGATAGTTAGCCTTGAAAATGGTGGGGATATAGTCATTGTTCCCAACATCTACTGCAGAGTCGCCAAAAGTAATGACTGCCGGAACCAGAGTTTGAGCATTCCCACTAGTAGCAACAGCAGCCAAAGCAAAGATCAAAACCCATGCCCCTCTACAACATACACCCATTTTGTAAGAAGATGGCATGTGAGTTTCTAGTCAGAGGTACAGACCTTTTAAACAAAGAGAGCACATAAAATAGAGACTAGACTGATCAGAAAATTGAAGTCTGTGTTGCTGACAATATGGAGGATGAAAGTTGAGAAGGCATTAATGGGGTCTCTTAGAAGTAGTTATACCAGCATTGAAAGCAATGCACCATGTTGTGTAGATCTTTGTTTGACACTTAAAATTGTTATGGGGAGGAGACCAAGAACTGTGATTCTTGTTCATCCAGCAAGTAAGTGCATTAGAGTGAAGTAGTAGTTGGGAGGATAATGAATGGTGCATTGGGTTGTCTCCACATGTAACATTGAAGTTCCCATGTGATGGAGTTAATTTGTTGGTTAAAGGTTTCGCCGCCGCGTTGCGGTATACAGAGTAGCGTACCAAACTTCACAGATGGAACTGAATTGTCATTGCTTTGAGGCTACTACTGAGTCAAACTATTATAAACGAGTGAATGTGAGCTTGCTGAGGATGCCCTCATCCAGCCCTTGGATGGTCCTTGCTCTTTCTAGGTTAAGCGCGTGTACTCGTGGTAGACGTGTGTTCAAGTAAATATGGAGCAGCTCACAGCAATTAGTCAAAAATGTAATGGGCATTAATGTCACCAGGCTTTCAAGTGTGAGGCTGGACTGTGCCTGTATGTACCAGTGTTAGGCAGTTCTATAAATGTAGCAAGTGCATTCAAGTAGGAGTTAATCCTGCAAACTATCCAATGTCCAAACCCTGAGTACTTTCCTAGGTAGGATGAGAAATAAATGTGCAATCCAAGTCACCGCTTTGTCAAGCGAGAACGAAACAAATTGACACGTAATAGATGACGAGAGTAAGAGTACAGAGCGAAAACAGGATTCAGGATTAAGGGCAAGTGTTTGCCCATTGAACACTTCCAAGGTGAAATTTGGAGTCAGGATCTCCATTAAAATTGCGCCGTGTTAGTTGTTGAGAAGTCACATTAGTCGCTTACACATGTACCACTTTAGCGACGAAAGTGCCGCTTTCCAATACACCAAATTCCAAGGATCCAAATGCGTGGAACTGGCCCAGACTCAAATCACTCAATAACTTTGTTAGTTGGGTTTCTGGTACGCAATAGCGAGAGAACGTAGACTAGTCCCATTAATTAATGATACAAATAGTTGGGCAGATATTTGTGATCAATGGTAACTCCGAAGGATATTTCTTCTTCTGGAAACACTCCTAAAACCCCACTTCTCACATTTCGGGAATCCTCGGCATCGTACTTTACAGTCGTAGAATCGAAGATTACAGAGGGAAGCTAATCTACCATGGAGAGAAGGTTTATCCTTGGCAAGTTGGCAAAGTTATCTGAAATTAAACCGTGGAGGATGGGATATCCTATTTGACATAATATAGTGCTGTGATTGACAATAACTACGGTTCACACTGAACATTTGTCGTCTAGTTTTGGCTGATCAAACAACAAAAGGCAAGAGTTGAAAACCGTTACCAAATGCACCAATATTACCTATGGCAAGAACAGGGCGCTTTTTCATCTGCAGGGCTTGCTTTCTTAGAAGAAGCCTCTCTCTATTAGAAAGACGTGCAGCTTTGAAAGGTAAACTGTCAGATCCGTTCTCTACAGCTGATACTTTTAGTTCACTTTTTGGAGAAAGAACAGATGACTCGCAAATGTTAATATTATGAGGCTTGGCATTGCTTGTGACGAAATCTCCTGTCTGAAATAGTGACTAAAATCAGCACAAGTGAACACCCCCAAGAAAAAGAATCATGTTAGTGAACTAAAAATTATTTCAATGCTGCACCTGTCCCAAAATCTGATTACCCTTGCTTTTTAGCCATTTGGGAATCAATAGAAACATGTATCACGTTACCAGAGAAACGAGAGACACTTAAGTTTTGACTTTAGTACATCCAATACGCAACAATGTAAAACTCAAATATATGGTTGAAGAGTCAAACACTAAGCAAATTCGTTGCAGGAGTACATAATGATAATAGTATTTAGTTTACCTCATAATTATCAGGACAAGTTGCAAGCGTGGACTCAACATCTTGACCTACATCATAATTACCCATACCCAAACCGCTTTCTTTTACTTGTTCAGATAGATGTGCTGATTCAGTAATATCGAGCATCTCCCCTTCCATGACAACACCACTTTCTTTTCCTCCTTCAGATAAAGGCTCTGATTCAGTAATATCGAGTTCTTCCCCTTCCATGTTGAGTTCGTCCCCCTCCTTGTCCTCGCACCTCGGAGAGCCATCTCTTAGCAGATCTGGCTCAGTGGTTTCTGGACTGCCCCTCAAGGCATAGTTGACACCACTTGTGTTTGAGGAAGTAAAATTACCTCCATGTCTATCTCTAGCCTTCAGTTGTGATGAGAAAATAAAATGCAAGTCAATTGTCAGGAAACTCGTACGTATAGAGGTTATAGAAAAATAGTAATGAAGGACCACAACACAAGTACCACATATACAGGGATAAAGCAAAAACACCTAACAAAACTGGACCATAATGAACTTTAATGCAGTTTGATTATTCCATGATCCAACATTTGTGCCTAAATTGTAATCTATCTTAGTTCACATTGCGATCAACAAAACTTCCGACCCTTAACTATACCGCCTCATCATCATCTGCAACCCTCTATTTGCTTCCTCTTTTTAAGTACAATAATACGCCATTTACAATGGGTCAACTTTGGATAAGGATTCTCTTTATTTCTGGAGGCCCCTTTGCACTGTGATGCTCTAACTTCGAACCGTAAGAAGGCGACGGCTGTACTTTGTTTGATGCTTGCTTGATCGTCATGATCAATTGGAAGTTCCCCTCTCCTCTTCTCTCTTTTTTTTTTCCTAAATCAATTTGATAGTATATCGAGAGGCCGAACTGTCACTGGCCTGGACTCAACTCTAAAAGACAAGCGTGAGATGAAAAGTGAGAATGTACATCCTATTTACGCACAAGTTAACTTAATTATTATATTTAAGGTAACTATTAACATGTGAATAAGGTTTGCATACTATGCATCTACTCACCTACTTCTTCTCTTAAAAAAGTTTGGAGAAGGATAAAGACACACCAAACACCAACACCAACCTTTAGTCATTGTTAGAGGGATAAAACATGAGTTAACACATAGATCGAAAAGGATTGTAAGGCATTTAAAGTTCATAGTTGTAGTTCAAATGCTAGATTGTTAAGTACTTTTGTAATAGCACTAGTGAGCGAGAAGAATCGCAGAGTTTTTATGCACTAAACTAAAAGTAGTGAGATGAGTTTGGATGTACTTAGGAACTAAAGTTTGAGTGATTTGAGTAAAAGTTCTCTACTTTATATTGCAACACTCTTAACTGTTTTTCGTGTAGGCATATGCACGAGGCTGAACCACGTTAATCATTTGCGTTCATACTTTTTTGTGTGATGATTTTTATATCTGATATTTTTCTTGTTGTGCTACTTGTACTTATTGTAGAGGCTTAAATCCCAAAACAAATGCCACACAGAAAAAACTCGCTCATCCTTTAAATAGTACATTCTCTAATTGGCCGGTACACAATATTCTTAAGAGTTTAAATATCAAGCCTCTTTTCTCGTGATCCTAAGGCACACTCCTCACGTTAATATAGCGCATTCAGAAAAATAAATTCTCTTGGGTTCTTATTTTAAGGTTCTAACATCGGGAATATACTTCCTTGAACATCGAGCCGACCCACTGGAGTTATCATATTTTCAGTTGTCCTTAAGATGAAGGAACTCTCTCTCCAGTGGCGGAGCCAGAAACGTTGAGGGCGTGGGCACTTATTATTTTTTTTAAGATTCAGCGAGAAAAATATTCCCAAAACTCATGCCCCAATATACTTGTCCATACTTTTACATCAACAAAAGTTAAATTTTCATGGAATTCAGTCCACTATCAAACTAATGGAATGGTGAAATTCGAATTCCATTGGTTCTGTTTAAATGGCTCAAGTAGATGCTCAATAGAGAATTATTTGGGTGTCAAAGGCTCAATTGCTATTACAGTTAACACATGCAAATTATAAGTTTCAAGCACAGATCTCACTGTGAAAATTGCTGCCATGACCTTCGGGTGTTAAAATACAAACAAGGAGTGCACCGTGAAATTGCCGCAAGCCAACAAGCAGCACTTCAGCTTGATTCATGCATCTAAAAAAGAAGAGAGAAAACATACTTCCGTTATAATACCAATCAAGAGAAGCAATTTTTACCCCAAAGCCACTAGACTGGGCTCGACTTTATTGGATCTTACGCAACGTGTAGACTGGCCGGAGGAGGGAGAGAAGAAAACAAGTGAGGCCAGAGGCAGAGAATGCGGTGTAACCATCAGAGTCCAAATGCGGTGTACTTTGTCGTCTTGTAAAGTTTAAACTGTGGGGTTAAATAAGTTAACATTATGTGTACTTATTTGGAGTTTGAACTTTATTTTTTTTTGTGTTCATTTGTATAAGTTTAGCTTTTAAAATAACTAAAATGACATTTCTTTTAACTTTCGCTAAAATTTTTAGATACTTTAACATGTAAAATGATTAAAAAAATATTTCATTTAAGTAATTTTAAAATTTTGGCTGGACACCTTTATCATTGTGGGTAAAAAGAAAATTTTTGAAGGAGCAGGTGGGCACCGGCCCACCGGTGCCACCCATTAGCTACGCCACTGTCTCTCTCCGATAAGTTCTCCTCTCTTCTCTTCTCTTGTAAACAGTAGATTCAGGGACATCCTACAAAACGCATCACTTCCTTCTACTTGAGAACGTGAGTTTTAAAGTCTGTGGCTTAGCTTGGAGAGCCTAATGAACACAAGATGTTAATACTAATCACAAAAGCTTGCTGGCAACTTTCAAAAAGACTTGAGCTCGAGCTTGTGATTTGATATTCACTTTGCCCGTGCCATAGAGTTGACTACCACACATGAACTTTTACTTGTAATGAGTAATTAAATTTGAATTAGTAGCCTTTGATGAACAAAAAAGTGCACATAGGCACTGGGCATTATTATGTTTGCCTCTACACCGCAATAGATTTGGGTCTAACTTTAGAGCAAGTCCATCATCATAGTCGCCGGCTGTAAATGAACGCTAAAGTAAAAAATTATCTGATTCTAAGTTTAACTTCAAAATTTTACGCTAAACTTTGTTGCTAGAAGCCAATGGTTATGATGTTAACCGGTGGATACATATTACCAAAGTATATAGGAGAAAACCTCAGACAGTGGACCAGACCATACATACTGTGCATTCTAGTATGTACAAACTCCCCACATTCATTTGCTTCTGTTCTTGTACAATCAGCCCAATGATAATTATTCATTTATGCTATAACAATAACAAAAGATTACGGTTTGTTGCGATCGCTGGAAATAATTACGATGATCTCCGGTCCTTTAAACCTCGCGCTGATCAGTTATCTTGGACTCCGTACAAGATTCTGAAACTAAGAGACCATCTTCAATAGTTCATTATATATATCAAGTGGTTGACGGAGAGGAAATACTTGGTTATGGCCGGATAAATCAAATGGATGGCTGTAGACCCTCTACTGCTTAAGTATGGTCACGGGATCACTTGTGACTCTGGTATGGCACTTAACAGTACTAGTGGCTGGCATCATCAATGGTACAAATTGGATACTTCCTGTTGCAAGATCTTGAGCTCCAAGAGATTGGTACAGTGTTATCAGGAATATGTCTCTGCCTAATCCTAACATTACCAAATGAGGTTGTATGGATGTACATGCTAGTGGCACTTTCTCCATTAAAACTGCATGGGACTGATGGGAGGCTTTGATCTCCAACAAGATGAAAGGTGTACTCTTTAACCAGTCTCACCAAGAAGCCGAGAATCATCTCTTTATGAATTGCCTTTGTATGAAGACTATCTATTGCCTTCAATGTTGTTGCTTCCAGTGATTGAGACGAAAGGCTAATTAGTGTTCGGAATGATTGAGATGAAAGTCTAGTTAATCTCCTCTTATTCTTTCGTCTTTTCAAACTAATCTCTCTCATTCGTAGGTATAATGGTGATTTGTCTCACTGGATTTTTTTGTTTTGCAAATTCATCCTAATGTTTTTGCTAAAATCTGATATTCAATGTTGTTGCTTCTAGTGATTGAGACTAAAGGCTAGTTCATGTTCGGAATGATAATTTCATTCAATAGGTCCCAGGTATCTATTCTGCAATGTGCTTCTTGTTGTAATTTTCCAACCTATGATTGATGATCTGCAAGTTTTCTATATAGTGGCATAAACACATTATTCTGTTTGAAGGTTTTACAATACCAAAGGTTACACGTAAGATATCACCACGTACGCTTCTCCGGAGTAAGGTGGCCAACTTTGAGAGCGAAGATGACGATAGTAAGGCTGAAACCAGATGCTCTGTGATCATGTGGATGCTATGCAAGAATGGGCTAAGAACAGAATCTAAATTGAAAGAGTGGCCAGGATGATAGATGTGTATTATTCTATTCATCCAATGCCCTTATGCTCGGGCACTATCGAGGCTAATTCTTGGCGAACTGGGATTGGCGCTACCTTTAAATAATTGGAGTCAGTTTCTCCGGTTTGCAACTGAAAATATTAGAAGCAAGAGCTTTAAAACAAGATTATGCAAGTTCTCTGTTGCTGCCACAATCTATGGATTGTGGAAGGAAAGAAATACTAGAGTCTATAAGCATTTGCAAGCAGAATCTCAAGGATGCTGTCATGTTATTCATCAATGGATCAAGTGGAGACTAAGCAGCTGGAACAAAGTGCCACAAACAACAGGAAATTAGCAACTTTGTGAAGAATGAAAAAAAAAAGAGATAGTAAGGCTGAAACCTCGTAGTTGGTCAGTGGTATGGTAACAACGAGGGGGATAGAAATGATGTAAATGTTAGCCCGAGTGACGCCTTCTTGTAACAAAAGAGGATAACGAGAGAAGTTGCGGTTTTGCCACTTGCCTATGACCATTATCCTTGCGCTCTAAGCTTGACATTGGCGTTGATTCCTTGCTTTCAACGGGAGCATGGCACATAGTCCCTTTGAGAACAACAAGGGCAAGTAATTCCAAAATTTTTAAACTCAATTCAAGCCTCTCTAAGGCTTTGAGTGACTCCATCAACAATAATTAGGTTTCCAACAAGATTAATAGTTGAAAAAATCTTCCACTTAGCAGTGCATCGGATACTAGTTATATAGGCTAATTCAATAGCCGATAACCCCTAGATATGGTTATGGCCTATGGGGTGCTGCTGCATATTGCAGGTCATTGCTATAGTATTAATCTGGATCAAGTAAATGGTCTATTGGACTAAAATCCATGAGACTCTTGACCTAAGACTGTGTTCACTAAGAATCTGTAATAGAATCTCTAAGACCATCTTAATCCTTCTTTCTACTTCGCGAGCCGTGTACCTATTTTTAGATCCATTGGGCCATCAACTGCTTCAGCTGGAGTATAATTACATGGACTGACATGCTTGTTCTCAGGCCATTAACGTAGTTGTTATTATCAAAATAAAAAATGTGACACTTTGTCTGCAATTTCTGATTCTATGGCGATGGCAAATTAAAAAACTAGACATTTGCAGATAATTCATTATCGAACCCATAATCCATGGCACATTAGGGACAATTGTTAAACGACAGTAGCAAATAAGCTTGAGCACACTAAGAGGGCAAAGCTCTAAGCTCTCCCCGTTCAAGCGCAGTAGGACAATCTTTTGCAACATAAAGTTATGTACCATGTGGGCAACAGTGGTTCTTCTTGTGTACAAGTGTTGCTGACATTTGTCGCCACAGTGGTTTAGGCAATATGAGTGAACCGTGTCAGCTTTGCGAGTCTAAGGTGTCCGCTTACAAGTTGCTAATGGCGATAAGAAAATGTCCCCTCACAAGGTACAGTGACTAGTACCTTGCAAGAGACATATGGAGCTTGTGAAATTACTATACTAGTTTTAATCCCGTGCGTTGCACACGAGAACAACAATTATCACAATATTTATCGAGATATCTCGTATTTGTATGTCTAATAACAATTATAAAATTAATAGTGACAATAAGATAATCAAAATTTTAATTTTACTTTTTTTAAGGAATTTTTTTACCAATTTTTATCGTTAGAAATGAACTTGAATAATAATCGTTCGTTTTTATTGACAAATAAATATGAAAAATAATATATGAAATAATAGAAACAGTGTCTCCTAATTAATAGCAATTGCAATGATAATACTAACAATAATAATCCACGTGTTGAGGTTTTATTACTCAAGATCACCAAGAAAAGAGTAACAATATGTAATAAATAAAGAAAAAAGGAGCGTAAACTATATATAAAACTTGTAATGAAATAAAATGAAGGAGATTATGGTAGTTTACGAGAAAAACTTATTGAGAAAATTGTGTTTTTCTAAATAATAAAAAAAATTAAGATTAAAAAAGGAATATATAGAGAATTACTTTTATCAAAATCTATGAATTAATGAAATTGTAAAGATATAAATAAAATTTTGAGTGAGACATGTTGACATAGAAGAGAGAAAAAATAAAATTTATATAATTGGTTGAATTTTAAATTAAAAGAATGAATTCAAATCAAATTAAGAGAGAGAGAATCCAAATCATAATTACAAAGGTAAGTAAATTTAAAATATTTTAAAATATGAAAGTCCATATGGTTAATTAAAAGAGTGTCAAAGTAAGCGATAATTGTACGATATTCTCTCGATTTCAACTATATATATATATATAATTAGATTTGTAACGATTAACTATGTGAGCGAACCATGTGGGTTTTACAGGATGATTGTGTCCTTTTGCAAGTGTTAGTGACTATGACTAAATTTAAGGTCCCTTTGACTAACATGTTGCAAGAGGCGTTGTGCTCGTGATGTTAGGTTATGTGTCACGATGGGCAGAGGTCATGTCAAGTATGATGAGCGGCTCGATCTCCTACAAATTCTCTCTGGCTTCCATATACTATTTGTAACATACTGATAGAATATGTACAACAGCATGCCCCATAAGATATTGGTCCTCTTAAAAGAACTACTAAAAAAAAAAAGTTGCAAGAAATGGAGAAAATTGGGTCAGAGCACGAGCCTCTCCCCAAATTAAGCTATTGACACAAATCTTCATCATAACCATTTCAATCATTGAGCAACGCTATAGATGCAGAGCCAGATTGTGTGTTTCTTGACACAACAATGAATCTTTTGGGATTTACGAGGTATAACAATCACCTTCATTCCCCGTGTTACACATTTATTGAACGACAGAAAGGGAAACAACAAAATGAATAAATCCATCATCAAACATATGCTGTTATACTAATGAGGTTACTTAACACTTCTGATCTTGATGAACCTGTATAGTGTGCTTCATCCTCTCTTATGGTGACCCAGATGTAGTTACATAACAGGCGCAGTAGCAACCTGGGGGTGGTGGTGTAGGTTGGCAGCATACACATGGAGGCATATGGGGCTTCTGGTAAAGTTCTGCATGAGAAGATGGAGTACACACAAGTACTATAAGATAGATGAAATTTCATAAATAAAAGCAGAATTTGGTGAGATGTGGGTCGCTTCAATATTTGATTTCCTTCGACTCTTTAGTTGATCCGAGAATATTATCTAAACGCATTTGGTGTTCAAAAGGCCACCCATTTTGCAGCGGAGGAATCATGACAAAAAGTAGGGTTCAACTTCTACAACGGAGGCTAGTTTCTGTTAGAGATGAAAACATACCTCGGGAAGTTAATCCAGCAGCTTCGGATGGTAACACAGGCGATAAGACGATCATGAAGACGATGATTGCCACCAGGGCAGAAGCAGAACTTGAAGAGTGTGTTGCCATTGCTCCCCTATTAAACAGCCTCTATATCTCTGATGTTCACAAGTTTATGCAATTCTATGGTACGATGGCCATGTATATATAGGCGTTTTGAGTCTCTGTTATTTCACTTTCTGCTGGCTATTTGGTCAGTACCGTGTTCTTTGAGTTGCTTTGAATTGAACATATAATGATATCCATGGGCTGGATCGTGAGAGAGACATAATCTTGATATTCTTGCTTGACTGAGTCCATTTTACCATCAGGAAGGGTATTAAAATGGCAGGTTTCTTCGTCTTTTCTCTTTGTATCTCCTCTTCCCTTATGGCCCCCTTAAGGAGGAAAAAGATAACTAATTACAGTGTAAATACAAGGAAACCTCATTTGTGTGGGAATGCAAAGTTTTTATTTTAATTACAGTGTAAATACAAGGAAACCTCATTTGCATTGCAAAGTCCTTATTTTAAAACTTGTTTGGCAACGAACAGTTAGATTGTACGCTCCTAGTCCCGGACCTTTGAATCCGTGTTCAACTTTTGTGCCATTTGGTCCGCCCACATTTCAACTTTGGACGAACTCCTAAGAAGCCTTCCCAAGCATCCTCAAGGGTCTTGCTCAAAGTAAACATTACTTGTGGTATTCAAAAGTCAAGCCAATAGATGTGCAAAGAAGACGCAAGCTAGAAAGGTCAGGTCAACCTGTTTCCATAATTTCTAGTTATTGATTTCGTTAACGTGAAGTTTGGAACGTAATAAACTAGATAAACGCTTTGAATTATGTTCTAATGAAATGCATATCTAGGCCTCCTTGGCCTACGTCTGCTTGCTGCCATGAAGAAGCAATAAACATACTTACGTTAGTTACTATTAAGGTTTGAGCAGTGGATGATATCATTTGTGCCGTTGACCTTCTTAAGCTAATACACTTGCTTTCTTGTTGTTAAAGGATTAACAATTGTTACTAAAGTATATTATTAGCGACAAAAAAGAGGTAAAGCATATTAGAAGAGTGAAAATAATATTTGTATAGCCACATACATTATGTATGTTGAAGTGATAATAGTTTTTGCAGTCAAAATTTTTACTACTTTGCATGGTCTCCAAGTCAGTTAATCTCATGCCAATTACAAACTCGCTTAAACTTTTTCCAACAACCTCAACCTTTTAAAAGCTCGTTAACCCGAACATTGTTCATCAATCTTTTTAAGATGAAAAATTGCTGGCACTTGGAGATAAAAGTCAAAGTTGTTGATGGTGATAAGATCAAACAAATACCACAAAAAGCAAAAGCAAATTTGTGTCGTATATGATTTTCTTGTCCATCTCCTTTTTTTTTTTATGGAGAATGGGAAATATATATTACCAATAAAAGTCAAGTTGTTGATGGTGATAAGATCATCCTCATGATTTTTGTAGTCTAATAGTTGCCTATTTTGAAATAGTTCTGGCTCATGTGGTTGGGGCTGTCATCTACTTTTGATTTTGTTATTATGTCTTTTTTTTTTCTTTAGATGTAACGTTTGCTACTTTGCTATGTACTTTTTGGCTTATCTTGTCCATTTTGTTCAAACCACTATTGCTGAAAACCACTCTTCCTCTAGCCTCAGCAACTGATAAAGCTAGAGGAACATCAGCCTGTACTCGGTCAAAGCACTCTTGCTGAAAACCGTGCCTGTGACGCAACCCAAAAGTAGTTAGAACAGAAGCTAAAGCCAATACTCTATTTGTACCCCTCCCGATATGCACTGAATGCAAGAAGTTGTTGTTGGAGTTCATCACTGACAAACTATTCTGAGTCTGTACATACTCGATTACATTGGCTCAAAGAGTGGACTCACTGCATCGGAGCTGTGCAAACATGTTCGATGTATCAATTAAAATGATAGAGTGCAGACAGTCTAATTTAGATAGCCACCGTAGAACCAAAGTGATAACACATTCATCTAGCAAACCTAGATCCTGATGGGAAAAAGGGGTAACAAGTGAACCTATCGGGACCCAATGAAAGTTAAACAATACTAAACCTATACCGAACTGATGATCTCCATGGTTGTTCGTGATTGCTACATCACATGAGATCGGAGCAGTACGTTCGAGTATAACAACAACATTGAATCAGATAGTATAAAGGATATAGTGGAGGGTAAAAGTGGGTGAACGAAGATGAGTCGAAGAACTAACAGGAATTGAGTGGAGAAATAGATATTTGATTGGCGAAGTTAAGAAACCATAGCATTCACTTTTCGCAAAATTTTCAAAGGCTTGAAAGGTTTAGCTTTGAATACTAATTCATTTCTGCCAACCCAGATATTCCAAAGTAAATAGAAAATGCGGATAAGATAACTGAGATAACAGGACGGACGAGAAATTGGCTTGCTCAACCAGGAACAAAACCAGGCACTTGAAAAAAGCAAAATCCGAATTATAAAAGGCTGGACCTTGAGAAATAGTCCAAACTTCTTTAACCAAAGGGCATTTCCAAAAATAAATGTTCATGAGTTTCAGAAGCATGCAAGCAAAGAGGACAAGAATCACAAGCAAATCAATTTCTCTTGAAGAACTCAGTACGAAGAGGTAATCTTTGGCGAATGAACTGCCAGAGGAAAAACTTAAGTTTATGAGGAAGGGGTAGTTTCCAAAGTCTGCGCCATAGAACAAGGGAAATATTGACTTTAATTGACAGTTTCTCTATAAGAGCGGTTTATCAGGAATAGCTAAGCACCCGAAACTGAGAAAGATATGTCCTTAATAAAGGTCCAAAAGGTTGTATTAGTAGACTTTTGTGGGGAAAGGCTGATACTAAAAATATTAGCAGCTAAGTCCACTGGAAAGATTGAAAGAATTCTTTGTATATCCCAAATTTCAGTATGCTGAGAGATTAAGTCAGCCACACACCAATGAAAAGAAGCAGGAGTGCAGAACTGAACGAGCAAGGAAGGAGGCATAGTAGGCAACCATCAATCCATCCATACAGAAATAGATCAACCATCCCCAGTTCTCCACTGTAGACCTTGTTTCAAGACTCTTTGTCCAATTAATATACTCTTCCAAACCCACGAGCTGTTACTATTGTTATTGGCTTGGAGGAACGCTTGTTGCTTAAAATAACGACCTCTAGGCACTTGCTAAATTAAACTCTGTTGCACTGACCAAATTTTCTAGGCTTGTTTGGCAAGTAATGCTTCATTGAAGGATCGGAGATCATGAAAGCCTGGTCCACCAAGATGCTCGGGGAGACACAAAACAGTCTAGGACATCCGATGAATAGATTTATGAGAAGCTTCACACAACCACCAGAATTTTGCTAAGATTTGATCTAATTGTTTACACACATAGATAGGAAATTTGTACTCTGATATATAATGAATTAGGAGAGAGGACAAAACATACTGGATTAATGTGGCACGACCTGCTTTATTGAGAAGTAAACCCAGCCAGTGTGCACATCGATCCTGAACTCGTTGGACAAGTTAACTGACTGCCCAAATATTTACCAAAGGTCTGCTTTGATGAAAAGACAATGGCAGTTTCAATTTATTCCCGCACTTCTAGCAAGGCATTAGGATTGATAGTGAGTCCCCATTTGTGCCAATTAATTTGTTGACCAGAGATTTGACAGTATTGATCGATTATAGCCCGAAGTGCTGTAACCCTATTGGCATAGTCTTTTTGGAGAGAAAGGAACAAAAAGATGTCATCGACATACATGAGGTGTGAAATAGGGGGAGATTGCCTGCCTATCTTAATGCCAGTGATTAGCCCTGCTTACTGTGCCTGAGTAAGTAAGTAAAGACGAGAGCACGTCAGTGCAAATGATGAGGATCAGCGGCGAAAGAGGGTCTCCTTGACAAATACCATACTTAGGAGAGATATGGGGCGTCGATGCTCCATTGACAAGGATAAGAGTATGACATCGTGGTCACACATGATAAGCCAATCATGATAAGTTGAATCCAATGGAGAGGAAAAAGCATAGTACGCAGGACTTGATCTAAGAAGTCCTAACGTACCGATCAAAGGCTTTGCTCATTTCCAGTTTAAGAGCTATAAGGACTCCTTTGCCACTCTTTTTTTTTGTGTGTATACACAATGAGTAAGCTCTTGGGATAAAATGACATTATCGGAAAGAGGTCGGCCAGTGATGAAAGCATTCTGAAAGGGAGAGAGAAGCACACTTCCTGTAAAAGGTTGCTTGAGCTGATCAATTTGACTGGGAGAGAGTGTGTTTACGGACATAGAAAGTTGACAAGAAGTGACAAGTGAATTAACTGGGGAAAACAAGCACTGGAAATGATCAACCAGAGCGCGACGTATATTCACTTCATTTGTCAGTAGGGCCCAGTACCAACTTTTAAGGATATAATAACTTGATTGTGCTTGCGACGAAGGTGAATAAGGGTAGAAGTATGAAAAAATTTGGTATTCCGATTGCCTAATTCCAGCTAGGTGTTCTTAGAGCGTTGAGCCCAAAAAAGTTCTTCGCACTCTAGCAAAAAATCAAGGTGTTGACGAAGATGAAAGACCTGAAGAACATGAGTGTCTAGAGTAGCACTATGAGAAAATATGAAGGATAAGAGGTTACAAGTAAGCTGAATTTGACCCGAAAGGTTACCAATGTTCCTGCGATTCCACGAGATAAGCTCCTTCAAAGCCTTCCGGGAACAAGACATACATTGGAGCAGCGAAGAACCCGACGGTGGAGAGGCCCAAGCCAATTTTAAAATTTGTATACAAGAAGGATGATTTAACCAGAAGGGTTCAAAACGATGCAACTTAGGAAAAACCAAACGGGAAGGATCAGTATCACAAAAAATGGGAGCATGGTCAGATCTATGAATAGTTAGATTACTAGCTATGGCCTCAGGGTAATGAATAATCCAATCAGGATTAACCATAACTCTATTTAGTTTTTTCTAAAACAAAACCCAATTCTGGGGAACCTCGCATCCAGGTAAAAGGCGAACCTTTCCAACCAATATTGGACAACCCAAAGGTTTCAAGGAAAAGACGTAAACTCTATTCACCAGGAAAAACATCCGAGTGTACCCAGTTTTCTCACTGGAGGATAGCACTTGGTTAAAATCTCTACATAAACAAACAGGTCCGCCAAAGGGTTCCAAAATCTGTTGGATGTGAAGCCAGGTAGCACTACGAAGTTGCACCAACGGGTGACCATAAATGAAACCATAAAAGACATTTACCCCATCTCGATTTGAAACCGAAACTAGGATAGTGTTCTTATCAGAAAACTTAACGAGACCAAGGAAGGCTAAAGTCCCCCCAACCAAAGACTGCCACTAAATCCATCACTCCAGCCAGTTCAACATACCCCAATTTCCCAAATACATGCTATTCGGACTGAAGACAATTTGGTTTCCATGAGAATAAAATCTGGATGACGCAAACGGATCAATCCAGAAAAAAATAAAACGAATAGAGGAGTGTTGACCTAAGCCTCCACTATTCCAACTTAAAATTTTCATAAAATGCGAGGACCCCGAAGGCATTTTGATAGACAGGCTGCTTTAACAGTGAGCACCCAGGCACAGGCCAAGAGAGATGATCAATATCCATTGAATTAACTCCATTGCAACCCGCAGTACCAAATGAAGGATTCCGCGAATCCGTAGTCATAATTAACAGAAGTATGTAGTGTAAGGCGCTTGCAATTAACTGGGTCCACAAACAAGGAATGGAACTGCAGTAATGATTCAGGCATACCCGACGGGAGTTCGGATGAAACAAACAACTGATGCCGAGATTTTTTTTTTGTCCAGGGTCTCATCCATTAGAACATCACCCGCGGCCCTTCGCTTGCGGGAACCAGTTGAACTTGAAGAGCCTGAAGTAGAACTAAAAACTGCGGAAGATGATTTCTTAACTGATGGATCCCCACTGACAGGAGAATCATGGTCAACCGTTGGCAAAATGGCGGCAGAATCCGTTAGAATTTGTTTTATCTTATTTACAAATTCTTTTAGTAAAGCTTTAAAATCTTACTTTATTTTTTATTTTTATGTTGATCAATGTAATTTATTATATTAAAACTTTATCATAATTTTATTCATAATATTTTTGACCGTTGTTATTTATTATGTGTGTAACTCCTAACCTTCTTCTACTATAAAAGGAGACTACTCCTACCATGGAGAACACACATATCAAGACATATGCTTGATATTTTATATATATTCTCTACATTCTATATACTTTGATTTTTGGGTAACTTGATCAGGCTAGTTCAACAGTCTTCCTGTGAACGCACACATAGAGAAGGCGACGCTGTGAGCCTTGGGTTTTATCTTGGAGGATTTATCGTTCGTTGAAACCCGTGTGTAGGGAGACGATAAAACCTTTAGGACAGCGATTTTATCGCGACTCTCACAGACCAGCGTTAACTTACTTTAATCTCTATATCTTGAAATTGCATGCTAGTTAAAATACTTGACAAGTTGTTTATATATATATATAAACATAATTGTATGCTTATAATATATTTAGGTAGTAACAAGTTTTGATTATTTTTATGGTTAGATAATTATATGTTTTAGTCATATTTTGTGATCAATTGATATGAGAAATTGATGTAGCAAATTTAAGCTATATTTTCCAACAGTATCAACCTCCATATGTGCATAATTCTTGCTGGAACTGTGAAGGAAATTATTATCTTCAGACGCAGTTGAGAGGTATTCAGTGCCGGTTCGATTTTATGGCGAGCCTGCAAAAGAGAACAAGGGCATTCCGTATTTACATGGCCAACAGCGCCGCACCTATAGCAAATACGAAATAGCTTCTCATACGAAGCCCACACCCAGTTGCCATGCTCGCTCACTGTAGGAACACACACCCCAGCCACCAAAGGATCAGTAACAACAATACGAACAAAGGATACAGAAAAAGTCCCGGCGATTCTGACGAGTAAGGGAACAGTCAACTGCTAAAACTTCGCCAAAGTAACTGCCTATTTGTCCCGCAAATTCGTAGAGAAACATTTCACCAGGGATATCATTGATCCGAACCCATAAGTCAACCATAGAAAAATCTAACTGGGAGAAACTTTGATAAGGAACCCATTTGACTAACAAGAGTAAGCCACCTTGAATATTCCGAGGCCCTTCCAGAGCAAGACATTCCATGTCAATTGCATCAGAGAAGTGGAAAATAAACGGACTCCCAATAGATTCTTCAACTTCAACTTCACCACGCAATTGCCAATACTGATTGACAATGGGTTGCACGAAATTCTTAGTGAAAACCCTAGAATCCACAATTTTCCCTACCAGTGTATGCTCCCGCGTGTCTGTCTTTGCAGCAGGTCTTGATCCATGGAAACAAGATGGCCACATTTTTCGATAGCCAAATCTTCTTCCATATATTAGAGGATGCAACACTAGAATGCAACACTAGAAGAACCCATTAAGGCGAAATAGGGAAGAAGAGGAAGGAGGGGAAAACAGAGAAGAGAGAAATAATCGCAGACTCGCGACACCCGTTAACCAGGACAAAACTCTGTGAACGAAGTCCCTCGTCCCGTGACGGCAGCGGCGGAGCCAGGAATTTGCTGCAGGGTACTAAAAGTAAAACGCAACAATAACTAGATACACCACAATTACACAAAACTTACAAAAAGTAAATAAAATCGAGCAGCTCTGCAGCTGTATTTCACTTGCATTGAATGCAAAACAACTTATTTACTTGCATTATATGTGATAACTTTCACCTCATCCGACTATCATAAGAACCAACTTATTTACATTGTCTGTCTGAAATAGAAATTAAGTAGGTTCATGCAGTCAGCTTTCACATAAACATTCATTTAACTTCTCCATATTGTGAAGTTAACAAAAAAGCCAACTAGATTGTTAGATAGATTTGTCATATTGTGCATGAACTTAATCTTTTAGTCACCCCTCTTAGACTACTGATCGTTTTGTTATTTTCAAAATGATATTCATTTATTGCGTTGTTTTCCCTTTTAAAGCATGATATGCCCATTGCAAGTGTTAATCAAATTACTACCACACCATGGACGTTATTAGGACAACAATTGGAATCTGGGAAAGTAACAAAGAGTAATCAAAGAATTGACGGAATCTCAATCAACAAGTTGAAATGTTCAATTAACGATTTGAAATGCTCAATCAACAATCTAAATGCTCAAATAGGAAAGCAAATCATCAATTAAGAATCTGAAAATGCGTACCTAAATCACCGGTTGTTTGCCATTGGTCGTCGCCGCGTTGTCGCCTGCAATGGGTTCTTGGCCGGTGGAGTCCTCGCCTCGCCGTCGCCACTTGCTGGTCACTGATGCTTCCAGATCTGAACAAAAGAAGACTTCCTCGTCCTCGCCAGTCCACCCGTTGTCCTTTCCAAGGCTCCACTTCGGCCACTCATACCAGATTAGAGCTCCTCAACAGAAAGAGTCGACTGAAGGAGGTGGTGACTGCCGTTAGGGGTGGTGTCTGCCGTTGGCCGTCTGCGGTTTGGGAGTGGGTGAGAGATTATGAAGGACAAGTTGCAGTGAGAGCGAGAGTCGCAAAACAGACCTGGGTGAAATGCAAATTTTTTTCAGAAGTTGAGGGGGTGGGGTACATTAGCCCCCCCTACAAGCGTAGCTCCGCCATTAATCTCGTTAAGCTACAAAGAAAAAGGCATGCACTATAGCCCGGTACAAGAAGAAATAAATGTTTCTTAATGATTTAGTTAAGACCAATATGTATCGTTTGTAAAGATCCAACAAATTCGTTGATAAAAGCTTATTTAATATAGTGAAGATCTCTCAGAAAAATCGGCTTCCACAGCCAAAGGTAGAGTTGTCAAAAGGGCCGGGCGGCCCGCGGGCTGGCCTGACCAGGCTCGTTTCTGGCCTG
Source organism: Escallonia herrerae (assembly GCA_033070095.1). Taxonomy (NCBI): domain Eukaryota; kingdom Viridiplantae; phylum Streptophyta; class Magnoliopsida; order Escalloniales; family Escalloniaceae; genus Escallonia; species Escallonia herrerae. Next base: position 289,415 of record JAVXUP010000908.1, read on the forward strand.
GGCTGGCCTGGCCATGTGGATGAACAGTGGCAGCCTTATATATTAGGGCTTTGGGCCTGGGCTTGGACCAGGCCAGAAAAATCAAGAAAAAAGTCCGGGCCAGGCCAAGCCCAGCCCGAATCTGGCCCGTTCCACCATTTTCAAATTCAGATTTTTCCCCCTTTCCCCCCAACGGTTTTATTCCCCCTAAATTTCACTTTTATCCCCCAACAGCAAAATAATGCTAGTTTGGGGGGTATTTTGGTCCAATTTAATTTTTTCAACTCTTTTAAGGGTTTTTACACTCTTGCTCTCCCCAACAACTATAAACGAATAGTTTTTAGGAATATTTTGGTCTTTTGTGATGTTTGAAAAATTTATAAATTCACACAATTTCTCTTTAATTTTTCACACCAATCTTCTTACTCTCTCTTATATAAACATTCTACATTTCAACAAAAAATATCGTTGCAATTAATGTCTCTAATTTTTGCTTAAATAATAACAAAAATTATCGTAATTAAAGCCTTTACTTTGAATAACAAGAAAATACAAAAAAAAAAAAATTGGGCCCGGGCCCGACCCTAGATATTAGGCCTAGGGCCAGGGTTTGGACTGGGCCCATATTTCACCCCAATTTGGTCCGGCCCGGTCCCGTTTGGCAGCCCCACTGGCCGTGCCCCTGCCTGTTTTGTTGGAGGCCCGTTGGGCTTGGGCTGGCTCAAGCCCGGCCCATTTGACACCTCTAGCCAAAGGATCCTCAGTTCTTCATCTTCTCGTATTCCGTTTTTCAGCCTCAACCAATTCCAGCCAGTTTCCCATCGCGATACCATTTCTAACTTGGATTTCTAAAATTGGTTGATAGCAGCAGATCACCCCCGACCTTTCACAAACTTCACTTTGGCAATTCAAATGAGTTGTATTAAGAAAGAGAGGATACAATTTTTACAAGGGAAGGAAAGCTTATTCTGCAGGATCATCACTACATTTAGCTAACATAAAAGATAAAAAAAGGGGCACGCATGTAGTCTCCGAGAGCCAAATCCAAGTAAGGAGGCAGTTAATCTGTATCCACCTTGAAGCTTCATTGTATCACCACCTTAGCTTTGAGGGGAAGTACTGCAGCAAAAGCAATACAGATCAACCGCATGCATATAGACACGAAATTAACATGCGTAAATGGTCCTTATCTCCCTCTTCTTCATACTTTCAGACTGATAACCGGAGTGTTACATCCTATAACTGGAGTAAACAAGAATAAGGTCACCAATGATGGTACTCACCTTTTTAATAAGAGAGAGATAGTACGGCTTGACCTTTTCGACATCAATCCGATCTTTGCTCTTGCTATATAAGTCGTATTTGCTGTAGAATGAAAGAGGAGCGAGAACAATAATAAAACCGAAGTTCTTGCGTATGATACGAGGTAAAAAAATGTTTGCGAGTAAACCATTTAAAGAAAATGATTTTCGTACTTGAATATTTGAAGCCACTTTAAATTCTCAAAGTCCTCCCCATTCATCAAGTGCTTATATGCCCCCGACCTATGTAAAGCTGCAAGATGATATGATTCCATCATAATCAACACTAAAAAACAAAGCGACCATCTTTGTGATTAATCATTTACTTTCTTCTTATACGTACCATAAAATGAGTGGTATCTGATGACGAAAACAGCTGCTGATGGTAGAGTTGTCCCATTCTCCTTGGCCACCTGAAGAAACAAGTAAACATTAACCCATCAGTAATGTCGGATTGTAAAGATTCAGATTGCTTTTTTTCCTGTGGGTATAACTAAAAAGTTAGATAGCAAAAAACAGTGTCATATATAAGCAATTACCAGGTACATGTAGTCATCATGTCCCCAAGACATCATGACATTATTGAGTCCACAACCCTCTGCATAAACTCCATATTTAGTGCTGTAATCAGGGTTGTTGTAGTCTGGATTCTGCTTGAAGTACTGTGCGAAACAAACTAAAAGAATCAGAATTACTTGAAAACAATTTATGAACAGAGTTGGATGATTTATGAAGGAAGACGGACCTTGTGATGAACAATTGATTCGTCAAAAGCACACCCAACAGGGTAGGTGTCACCTGTGTTATGATTGATGATTACAGCCAGTCGCTAGCCAAAAGAATGTCTATGATACAGATGATAATTTGAAGGCTCTACATAGATTTACCTACAACAGCCCATTGAGGAAGTTCCCCAAAGCTAGGATGAAGCAGCACCTTTCCCAGATCTATAAACCAACATAAGCTTAAATAGAGATTTGCGCACGTCTAAAACTATTATTGTTATTACACGCTATAATAAACTTTAAATCCAACCCTAAATCATTTATTCATTGACGAAAGCAAAATGGAAAGCATGAGAACAACAAAAGTTTGCACATCTATACTATATATGAAGAGATTGGGCCTTTTGGTGTAACATTCTTTTTGGTGTTAGTGACATTTTGCATTATGGGAAAATGACACAAACAATACTAAATAACGGCCTTAAGGACATGGTTTGGTTTCCATAATTTTAAATCATTCATATATGATGCTTGATTTTTGCTGCTACATCTTAAAACACTTGCATATCATGCTTGATTTTTCCATAAGTTTTAATTTAACGGCATCCTAAGAAACTTCTTAAAAGGGACACAAATTAATAGTTAAAATAGTAATTAAGTACCTATAAGGACATGTTTGATCTTCACAATTTAAGATTCATTTAAAAATTCATTAAAAATATAGTTAAAATATATTCTAAAGACCAAACTTGATACTACAAAAATATCATACTGCTAACTTAATTTTTGCATACGCATCGCCTGTTCCATGATAACTAGAATCGATAGTTCAGAACACGAGACATATATCGGTCACAATTATGGTTGGGCTTCCCCATGTGAAGCCCAATTCGTATGTGAATACCACATACTTCAAGTCTTTACCATCTAAATACTTGGTACTGGACTTGATTAAGTATTGAAGATAGTTGGGCCACATCAGCCACTTTTTCCCGGAGTCCATGTAGGCCCCTAATAAAGGCACTCCAGCTTTACAAAGGTCCAATCTTTTGCTTTTTATGAAGAGCGATAATGTTACACAAGCAACGATAACATAACAAAATAAGTACAGTCCAGCTAAAAATAGTGAATACTGGGTGTACCATGGACTAGGGCAGTCAAGTGTAGCCATTCTTCATTAGGGTAGTCCTTCCTGATGGCTTCAGCAGTCTGCAACAGGTGCTCAATCTGAGGTTCGTCCAGATCAGGATCGCTCTCGTCGACGACATCGTTAAGAAGTTCACAGCACTCCCAGATACTCATTTCCACCTTGTCCAACTTTCCATACTCCTCTCGCATCTTTTTCACCTGCAACATACGCGAGGTACAAATTAGACCTTACAAAACGTTTTTCTCCTAACTTATCGTACCCCAGTAGCTAATAGTAAGAAACAATAAATGGTACTCAACACATGCGAATATTTCTCACTCGCTGAAAAAGCAAATGAAATGCATATATAACTGCGACACAACCAAATCAGAGAGTCCGCCGTGCTACTTACAAAGTCGTAAGATTGGTTGATGTGATTGATCCGGTAGAAATTCTCAACGCCTTCTTGCCTCTCACTTTCAGCATCGTAATCCCTGTTTTACAAAAAATCATGCTTTTACAAATAGAGTTTCATATAACACAAGACAGACCAACATAGAGAGTTTATTTTAATTCTTATGTATTAGTTATAATTGCCAATCAACTAGAGGTTATCATCGTCAAAAGGCAATACAATTCAAGTAACTTGCTACTCTGATGGCTAGCATTACACTTTTACAGGATTGGTCATTTCAGTCACACCAAATTCTGCCTCTACAATCCAGATTCGTGCAAGTCAACTGAAAGGAGGTATTGAGCATTAAAGGCAGTAAAGACAACACAAGTTTCCTTCCAGGGTCCAAGCAAAGGTTAAGAACTCCTTCAGATTTCTTCGGTGTTTTGTCCAGTAATAAACAGCTATGATATCCTTATTGTTTACTACTTTCAGATCTCATTTAGTTTCTCTGAAATGGTTATCATAATTCAATTCCTTTATCAGGCCCAGTGTTACATGAGGTCAATAGTTAGTACCATAGTAGCAGGCATGGAAAAGAGATATAGACCTAAAGTTATGGCCGAATGAATTGGTATGGGGCATGGAAAATCCACCATTTAACACCAATTCCTTTTCATTGTTGGGGATCTTCCTCTCCTCAACTCCACTTCCTGCTTTCAGGATTAAAAAAAAAAATTCGATAAGTTATTTTGTTACTATTAAAGTAGTTCATCTACTTTTTAGTAAATCAAATCAATCCAACCCACAAAAACTCAAATCTGGGTTTAGATTCTGGTCAAAAATCATCTTCAAATAGCTAAAGAAAAGTACCCTAATGGGGTTTTTTTTCCAACAACAATCGAAATGAATACATGATCCCCAATCTAGTGTTAGATATGCCAAACCATAGTTCAAAAATTGCAAAAATAAGTTACGTACGAAATAATCCAAGACAAGAATCTCAGAAAAACAAAAAACCAACAAAAGATTTCAAGGACAGAAAAAATCTGAAAAAAAAGAGGAAAAATTTACCAAAATCAGGCTGATCTACGAGGATGGTCATCCTGAATCAAAGCGGAAGCTGAATCTGAGACTCAACGGAGCCAAGAAAAAGAGAAAATCAAGAGGAAATTTGAGTCCCGGTTGAGGTTGCATTATGGGCACAAATAAAATGGGGGGGGGGGGGGGGGGCGGTATTTATAACTGCCGGCGAGTCCTTCCCTGAGAATTCGGGAGCTTCAAGTCCTTCCCCTCAAAATCCACAAACTCTCCATACCAACTTATAATACTCTATTATGATGACTTTGTGGTGCAGTTGGACAGGGATTCATCATCTCCTTTAATTTCATGCAAGTTGGCAGTGAGCCGACGATCACAGTGATCTGTGTTGGGGGCATCGGGATATTTATCTGCAGGTGGGGCCCGCCGTGACTCAGCCTCCAGTTGGAGTCACGACTCTCTAGGGGCCGCGGGCCCCGCCTGACGTGGATTCTAGTCAAGGACGATGACTTTTCCTAAGATGGTACGACGTGTGCCGTACGCTTGTGTGTCCGGGCCGGGCTGTCTATTTCCACTCCGTTTCTCGGTCGTGGCAGGCCCGGCTCGCGGGGTGAGGTCTGAATGTCTGATCCGACGGGGACTAATTGGTTGAACCGTGCTTGGGTGATGTTTACGAATCAGGATACAACGCCGGTTCACTGCCAACTTGATATATTCTTAATGAAAGATATGCATCAATATTTGTTCAATCGAATTTCAACTCAAGATATGCATTAATATTTTATATGCTACTCTCTCACAAATAAAGTTAAAAATTTTACACATTATAGATAGCGACCAAACGACACTGTTACACGACACTGTTACACACACACCATATCTTTTTTCTCCTCTATCTCCTCCGGCGATCAGTGATGGTTTTTTGAATAATTTCTCCCTTACAAGTTTTGGTGTCCACCTTAAGAACGATTCCTAACTCTGTCTCTTAATTCAATATATAAGAAAAAATTATTGAGCAATTTTTGAGAACTACATACTATTATGAGACGGGGTCTGTCTTATTTGTTTGAGAAAAAAAATCACTTCTCAACCGTTATCTCACAACAGTAAAAACATTAGATCAAAGACCCGGTCGACAAGTCGTCGCGCATCGACAGGGCCACGTTAGCTCGACGAGCTAGACATTAAGGGAAAGAGGAGGAACCGGGGTACACGGTACGGGGAGGTGGCTGTGAAGTGAGGTGAACCACAAGGACAGGAGACAAGAAGTGGTCGATGACACCACCCTACTCTTCAGAGGCATTCATTTTTCTCGTGTAAATTTTCTGCGGTTCGTGAAAATATCTAAAACAGCTAATCTTACTTCTACCCACAACATACAATTACGTGTTGGCAAAGAGGCGTGTCACCAAGGGTACCGCGATACTAGAAATGCTATATTCCTTTGCATTGACGATAAACCTTGGCATATCAGAAAAGGAACAAGAAATCTTACACATTGTTTGATTATCAAGTTGTTTCTTTCCGATCTTATATATTTCAAAATAAAAAAAATCTTTGTAGATAGAATGAGAAAAAAAAATGTTTTTGAAAACCATTTTTAGAATTACAAAAATAATGATATTTCTTATTCCAACAAAAATTGTGATATTTCTTATTCACATCCATCCACTGCAAAAATCTTTTCAGATAGCATAGGAAAAAAAATGTTTTGAAAACCATTTGCCAGAGATAGATGACTAGATTGCGCTGATAACTTATTTTAAGATGTCAATGCACGACCATTATCACATCCCATCATAATAACACATTTCGAAAGAAGTAGTTAATCCATTTGAATTTAGTGTTTTTGGGAAGAAATTCTGAATAGATAACCTAATAAAAAGCAAAAGAAATAGTCACAGACTGGGTGCACATTCTCATGTAAATATAACCGGCTATATTTATACGAAGCATCAATACCCTTTTCTCAATAAACCCCGCGGTGTCTGGACAACATTAGGTCCGCGCAAAGCGCATGCAGTGCAAGATTACAATTACATGACAAGCCCAGGTTTCTGGACACTAATAGGTTGGCGCAAAGCCTAAACTGCAACACTACATGCCAAGCCCAAGTGTCTGGACAATCAATATTAGGTCGGCGCAAAGCTCAAGCTCAGTAGTCAGTATATACAGACTGCGACATTATATGCCAAATAGGTTATAATATAATCCAATCCATTCCGGTAAGTCGATAACAGTTGATCGAGTGTCCTTTTGATAAGGCAGACGGCCAAGTCTTACACTTGAGAATGCCGGTCAATTAACAAACCAAACCCGTGAGCTGTTTAGCTCCTCAGTTTGTGAGGGGTTCATCCCTTTTCGGCCAACCGACACCCAACACCGCAATTCTGTGACAGATTTGTTTTTTTGGCTGTCAGTCTCGCTGTTCGAGGAGCTATAACCAACGGCGACTGAAGCGACACGATGTTCTGAGGCAGAATGTACAGCAAAACATCGTTACGTCAAGTAGTACTCAGTTTCTCTGCCTCGTAACCCATTATTCTATTGGCAATGTCGGTCACCCGATAGACACTCCTTACGTACTGATCTTAGGAGCAGGATTAAAAACCAATGTTTCCAAAAAGTATGGATGAACAGCGAACAGCATCATACATGTGCTCTTGTATAATTGACGTGACAGTGTATAAACAAACAACTAATTAAAGCTTAGCCTAATCTGATGCAAGGGCTTCCTAGGAATAAACCGTACTGAGATGCTGGAAGGAGAAACAGGTGTTTTATCAAAATTTCATTCTCTTAGACGGGCCTTGATCGAGGATGGGATCAACAGAAGAAAGTTGGGGCTCCGCTTGCTGGTCTTCAGGCCCTTTTTCTCCTTCTGTACTCGCAGGGGGAGCATACCCTTCTGGGAAAGGTGGTGGTGGAGGTGCAGGTGGCAGCTGCACAAACATGAACTTATTTAACTTAGCACGCCAACAAGTAATAAATATCAGAAACTCCAAACCTTCACTTTAGAACCATATTTCTTTTGAACGGATCTACAATCAGAATGCCATGGCTTAGTTAGACACAGAGATCTGAGACCCAAACTAAACATGCTTAAGCTTCAAAGATGTAGTCAAGACAGTTAAAATACCCCATAATTCACTTTCAGACAAACAAAATATTATGATTCATTGACCAAAGGAGAGTGATTTACAGGAGAATACGAATTCAATTTTCAACAAGAGGTTGCATTTTCTTTCAGGCAAGACCAAAGACTGCATGAACCTTAGCATGAATCCATTAAAATGCTTTGTCATTCTTGCCGAGATTTAAACTTTAAAGGCTAGAAAGAAGTTACCAATAATTACCTTGCGATGCAAAGATGCCAATATATGATCTACTCGTTTAACTTCCTTTAGGTCTATCGTCTCTTTAGGAGCTTTTGATTCAAGGGCTTCATTCTCGTTTTCAGCATCAACTGCAACAAAAATAACATACATTCCCGCATTAATGTAACAGACTATACTTACTAATGATGAAATTATAGTACGTTAAATTATGTTATGACAGTGAAGGGGACTTATTTATTATCAACTAGTCACACTTGACACCGGAGAATCTTGACTTGAAGAAGCCAAGCACAGGCTTTATATTTAAAAAGGTCAGACATTAGGTTCTAAACTGTACGAGCATTAGCTTTGTAAATTAAGCTGTTCAATCATCATTAGAAATCGATGTAATATCTGGAAAACAAAAGACCACATAAGATGAGAGTGGAACTAAATCGTGCCATTGTATTTGGCTGAGACATGAATGAGCCATCGAAGGGCCAAACCTAGTGGAACATTAATAGTACACGCTACACATTCTCATTGCACTGAAAAGCAACACATGTAACTATCTTTTTTCTTGCAAAAAGGCAACAGCCCAGTCAGTTTGAATTTCTTTTATAGTTGATAAAAAAATTGGAGGTGCATGAATGTTTACAGGTCATTGCACCCACTTATAGCGACATACAATACCCTGGTTCACAATGCTCTGTAGATCAAATTATACAAGCAAAATTCTGACAGGACATCAACTGATATTTCATAAAGGTACTTGTTATGGCAACTCGAGGAATATGCCAGCCAAATGTAGTTTAAAGATAGAAAAGCAGTGATTCTGCCCATGTTTCATACCAATTTGATCACAAAGATAAGCTATCTGGAATAAACAATGTGAACTTCTTCGGATATTCGAAGGCGAAAACCCTAACATCAAAGACACCTCAGGAAAACTAACCAGGACACATGCCAACGAATGTAACTATGTTCAACCTATTTTACTTGTCTTTTTCTATTTATTGCTAAGCAGTTGCAATCTTCTCCACCCCTGATTTATTACTTCACTACTTCAAATACCTCTAACTATTCGCAGGAATAAATTATTAAGTCGTACATAATTAGGAATATTGGAGAAAACAATGCCCAGGTACCATATCCAATCTTCTCCAACTTTGAGGCAGCAATTGTAAAAGCCTTTGATATATGATATAGAGCACGTCCCTGTCAAATGGGAATACAATCAAGACATACACCTTATCATCATGACAAAACATGTGTGCTAGTATTCATTATTCCATCAGTAGCTGTACCAATTAACCAACTGTTATTATTTCTAGAAAATTAGTAAACTAAATAACGCAACTACGATTGTAGAATTTGGTCTATACAATTTCTTGTTTGTTTAAGTACGTAAATAAGTTGCAAACTATGTACAGAAATAAACGCGTAGGTTTCCTTGAAGACCCAATGCATGCATAGGTTTTTCCAATTCTATAGAATAGACATATTGATTTGAATAAAACTGGTATCTTTCTCCAAACAATACAATAAAACTGGTATCTGAAACCTGAATGCTATTCTACTAAGTTGGGGCTCCCCACACCCGACACGCAAAGATAGAGAATATGAGATGATTGAAAGTAATAAAGAAAGAAACTCCCAACCAAGTCCACAACGACTACAAGTGCCCGTATACCCCTAACCAGGTTAGAAACATCACAACAAGGGTATTGACGAAAAGAGAGGATCACAATGCGCAATCTACATGCGGTTCCTCATCACAAAGAGAAATCAATTCCTCCAATTTCCAAGAAACTTAAGTTCATTTAGGGAAAATTGCGCAGAATACCTGTATGTTTTCGGTTGTTGCAGAAGGCACCTCGAATTACAAAAGTTGCAAAAGGCCCCTTGTAGTGCTTTTTTTGTCGCAAATGTTAGAGAAATCGTCTAAATTAACGGTGCGTACTATTCAATCTCTTAAAGAGTGTATTTAGTAAAAAACTAACATATTATAAGGCTAAATTACCCTCCCTTTTTATCTCTCCCAGAAAAGCCCTAATTTCTTCTCCAATCCCACCAAAACCTAACCCTAGCCGCCACCCTCGCCGACCAAAACCCTAGCTGCTACCCTCACCACCACCGTCCGTCTGCCACCACCCAGCCTCGTCGCCTTCGGTGCCGCCAGCCCCATTACCGTGCACCGGCAGTGTAAGCCCCTACATCGCCGGACCACCCTTGCGCGGCCAACCCCATCAACCACAACTTGCACCACTAGCCCTGTGCCTATGATGCCGCCAGGTCCATTACCATGCGCCCCGACGAAAGCCCCTTTCATCGCTGAACACACATTCGCCGCCAGCCCACCAACCTCCACTTGCGCCCTTACCATGCGCCACCAACTCCATCAATCCCGACTTGCTCAGTCACCAGACCCGCCATCGAGTCCAGACACTTGCACCACCGCCTCCAGCCCCAATCACCCACCACGAGTCTAGCCCTATCCACCAACACCAAGCACAATTCAAACAAAAAAAACCCTAGATCTACAATTAGGGGTAATGGTTATCATGATTTTCACAAATTTATTCACCGTAGAAATTGTCCCTTCATCTTTTGAATGTTTCTGATGCCTTCCCATTGAAAGGGTTGGGCTCTCAAAATAATTTCTGATGAAAATGGGGTTAGGTTTAGATATATTCCGATTTATTTAGAGGGGCAATTTAGACATTTTTACCATTATGTTACGGAAACCTTCTGATGCAACACCTTCGTAATTTCATGGGTCTTTATGCAACTTTTGTAACCCCAGGTGACTTTTTGCAACAACCCAAATGTCATTTTCCCATTCATTTATTGTAGGTGTTTGGAGGACCATTTAAAGATACAATGAACAACCAAGCTATGCTGTAAATCCCCTTTCGGTGATTGCAATAGGACATTATCTAAGGTGTACTTCTCAGCGCAACCAATAATACAGAGTCTATTGTTATTCGTAATATGAGTGATAAACTTTTTTGCCACTAGGGAGGGAAAGAATAACCTTAAAGCCAAAGCCAAAAACAGGTGACTAGTGATGGCTTTTCTGCCCAAAACAGCTCTTAAAACTTGGCAAGATCTCCTTTGTACATGGCCAAATCGACGTCGTACAAAATTTCCTCAGCCAAATATCTCAATAACCTTGTAACCACCTATGTTACATGGACTTGGTACAAGTGTCCGGATCGGATACGTGTCCAAGTGTCGGACTCGTCTAATTTTGAAAACGCAAGACACGGGAACATGGCAAAATGTTCATATTTACTATTGTTTTTTAGTTATTTCAAAGGCAAAACGGTGTTTTATGTGATACATTTGGTTTTAATTGACAACTTATCTCCACCCAAAGCAACTATTAATTAAACAAAAGACTATAAGATAGTATCATAATGACATATCCTATGAGATGTGTCGGACACATATCCCATACTCATGTCCAAGTGTCGAGTGTCTGACACGGGTACTTCACGCAAAACCAAAGAGTCCATGTAACATAGGTAACCACGTCTCCTCAGCCAAATCTCATTACCATTTGTCTAAACTCTACAAGGTTTTGTTTGTTCTGTTCGAATACTTTTCTTAGGTGACAAATATGAAGACACCGAATGGGGCGTAACACAACTACGGGTGTCCTCACCCACAAAAAGAAGAAGAAAAAGAAAAAGACCCAACCCACCACAAATGTGAGAGATGGGAGAGATCGCTAGCTCTTGGATCTTCATATAATGCATTCAAACCCGAGAGTTACCACCACATCTCTATAAATGTCTTATGGTCATCACCACTACGCCACTAGATCGGAGACAAGGACCCTCTAAAATTCTTGTTGAAAAGCATTCAATAACAACCATAGAACAACCTTTTTCACTACGAGTCCACACACCGCTCTCCCCACCTCAGTGGATGGGAACTAACCAGCGACTGACCATGCTCTCCTGCCTTGCACCTCAGACCTTAGTAGGACACTCACTATATGGGAACTTTTCTGTCGGAGAACAGCGCTTTTGCGATCCCAAGTTGGGATTGCGTCCTAAGCTAACACGGGAACTCGTTCCTATTCTCAAGACAGAGATGCATGGAAAAAGTGAGTGAGTAACTGGAAACCAAGCCCTCTCCTCCCCTCCCTCCCTCTACAAATTTGGACTCCATGCAAATCCATCTTTCCGATTTTGTTCCCATGTGTAACCCTGTAGGGTGGGAAACAAGTTGGTTGCCAAGGCAAGTAGCTGGTAGCCTCTTGATGTGATGAGTACAAGAGTAACAAGTAACCGCCACATGTGGTATTTTCAAGCCAAAGACTAAACATGTATGTAGTTGTAAAGTTCAAGACATATACAAATACAGGGACAATAAAATGGCTCCTAACCTTAGATTCTTCTAGGTCCCCCCGCCCCTTGCTCCCACTTCGTAAAACTAAGCCTCACCAAGGTCTTGATGTCATATTCCACACCCTAACACCCTTGTATGGAACACCATACACCAACTGCTATGTCAAATGAGAATCACCGACTGCAGCAACGCTAACAACATGACGACAGTGACAAAGAAATACCATTGGGAGGAGAGGAGGCCAAATCAGAGAAACAAAACCCTAGATCTTAATGAGGGGCTATGTTACATGGACTCGGTACGAGTGTCCGGATCGGATACGTGTCCAAGTGTCCGACTCGTCTAATTTTGAAAATGCAAGACACGGGGACACGGCAAAATGTTCATATTTGTTATTGCTTTTTAGTTATTTCTAAGGCAAAAAAGTGTTTTATGTGATGCATTTGATTTAAATTGATAACTTGTCTCGTCTCAAAGCAATAACTAATTAAACAAAAGACTATAAGATAGTATCGTAAGGACATAACCTATGAGATGTGTCGGACACATATCCCATACCCATGTCTAAGTGTCGAGTGTCCGACACGGGTACTTCACCCAAACCGAAGAGTCCATGTAACATAGATGAGGGGATGGAGAAATCTCAGAAGAAGAGAGCGAACCCAACCTCCGAAGCCTAGAAACTTTTCTAAAAGATTTAAGGAGAAGAACTGAGATGAAATAAAGGAGAAAAATTAAGACATTGGAAGTTCCATATCTCTTACTTTCAGGACAGCACCATACGAAGGCATTTGAAAAGATTTAACACGTTTACCGTTATCTACTTTTTTATCAGATTAGTGGAAAGAGCTTAACGCCTGATGCCCAAATTGATATTAGAAAGAGAAGAATAAATGCACTTGTAGTAATCAAGATGATGAAATGTGAAAGCCTTTCTCCCTCCTTTTGTTCAAAATGATTCTCTAAACTTCTACAGATTCTAAACCATACTCCTAATCTACAGGGTATTCAATAGTGTGTTCCTATCAATTCCAATCTATCAATATAGTCCTTAGTCGTCAGGGGACATATCTGTATGCAAAAAATAAAAAGCATCCATTGCTGATCTCACTGAATTGCATTATTTTTATTAGGAACCGGAGCTATCATATGTTGCAGTCTAATAATCAAAGAGCAAGAAAAGATGCATACAACTCGGGCTGAAAAGACGGTGCAAAGCTGTGGTGCTTGGTATATTGATCCATCCAAGATGTAATAAGTTAGCATTGGTGTGGTCTTCTCTGGACCATCCCGCTTTTGCTTACGGAAGACAAAGAGGTGGGGTTCCAAAAGTTCACTCAGCATGTACTCTGTGCCTATCATTTTCCTAGAAACATAAATAGCTCAGCGTCATCCTTTTCAATGCATTTCCCAAACAATTAGTGGTTAGCACAACATTTCATATGGTAAATAGAGAGTTCTCTTGAAGCACGAGATATGTTTTGTTCACATGAATCAACCCATTACCTTAGACTAGAAATCCCAAAACTCCACTAGTTACGAAAACGTCTTGACAGATGGTCACAGAACATAGGCAGTGGAACTCTATACATGGCATGTAGATGGGAAGCGCCTTATGAATATCAATTGAGAAAGTTCAGCGGATATCATCAGAGTCTAGTTGCTTTCTAAGGAATATGACACCTGGGTACCTTTGTGTTCCATTATCAACTATCAGCAAGAAAGAAATATAATTCCAGTCACCATGTGGCTCTTAAGCTCAATTTGGACTTCTTAACCACCAATTCCTATCTCCATTTAAGAGAATTTCTGCTCGTTGTTCTCTTGGAGTGCATGTTATTTCATTCCAAACTACGTTGTCCATTCACTAGATAATAGTCCAATCATGAAGAATTACAATAAATACCTTCCTTAAAAAATAGTTTCTTATAAAAACACTAACCAAATTTACTTAAAAACTCAAATCATGGCATAATTGTACTGGCATTGAACCAACCCTAGCTAATGACAGACTAAAAAATACTGGTACACATGTAACAATACGTGTATTAAGTGAGAGATCGTACGAGAGATGAGAGATATCGAGAGGGTGGATGGAGCGGAGCCTGAGCTGCTCGTTATTGCAGGTCCAGTCGTAGAAAGGGGACAGGGCGAAGTAGTCGAATACCAGGTTCCGGTCCAGTGGGTACGTGTTCAGCCACAGCTGATCCCTGAAGCATATTCCAGTCATGTCCGTCCCCGGAGGCGGCGGCGCCGGGTTGCCCTCGAAGGTGGTGTTTCCGGCCGCCGGAATGGGCGGCACCATTGGCGTCGTCGCCATTGTCGCCTATTCGCCTCAACTTTCTTTCGACGTAGGTCCACTTACTAAAAGCAACTACAACATTCGGGTCAGGAATACGGGCAAGTGCTATTGACGCTCTTTGAATTGCTTATTGCGCATATAATTTGTTCTTGTATGACCTTGTGTTAAGAGTCCAATAATGAGAAGTGCACGGACACGGAGAGAATTTTACTGCACCTTTGATATAATAAAATGTCGTTAAATATCTTTTAATAGTATAAACAACGTCAATATACGTTTTAATGATAACAACAAAATTTTTTTTTATGAGAATCTTTTGTTCAAATTGTTACAGTAAATATGTATGAAGTTGTTCTAAGACTAATTTGTTAATTAATTTGATCCATATAGTACCATTTAGAAGGAAACTTTTATATTGATAGAGTTGAAGAATATCATGATAATCTAAAAGACATACGAATTTGTAGGACACCTCATGGTGCATTACATCTTTCAGATTTTATCATGACAGGCCATGATTACTCAAAACAGATATTTTCTACTATCACTTACCTATATTGTAATAGGCCATATATTACATATCATAAAAGACAAAAAGGACAATAGGGAAAAGAAGATCCCACTCATAGCAACATGACCGTCAACTCGTGCATGGCAAGCAAAAGAGACTAGAGATCTGTATTCTTTTAGTTAAACCGTCGAGATCTTGTCAATACTATATTATTGAAGTTTGATACCATATAAAACAATTATATATGATGAAAGACTAAATTAGCTTATGATTGTCTATGATCAGACAAACGTAACAACACTACATCTAAATGATAAATCGACAATTCGCTTCAAGATCTATTTATATTTTTGAAATCATTTTATCATCAGGGTAATGGCGCCCACTCTGTTGACAATTCTTTATCTACCAAAAGAGAGGAAAATCACCAGAGTTTTTCAATCAAAAAGTATTTCAATTCCTTAATCAGATGCCATTTAACTTCACAAAAAATATAGTTCTTAATTTCAATACACGAGTTCGAACTATCAAGACCACCACGAAAAAGGTTGGGCAAAAGAAGTGGGTCCACGAAGGTGTAAGGTGTAGGAGCTGCAAGGTTGATGTATATGTTGAGAGACTCTTTAAGCATGTGAGGCTGATTGGATCTAAAGGCTCATGATTAGCCAAGAGATCAATATATATGACTGGGTTAAGCAAAAGTAGATGACTATCAAGTATGTAATAGAATAGTCATAAGTCACGAGATAAAGTCATATTGCTTCTCATATATTGCTGAACTCGTGGCAAAAATATCAAATTGTATCACCAAACAGGGCATCCAAGGTAGGTCATTGAAGTCCATGGGTCCTCAACAAACTAGAGGGTGAACACATTGAGCTCAGAGAGTCAAAAATTGAAAAGTCACCAAGCAAGCCATAGGGAGTGAATTTATGATGTCATAATGTAGAAAGCTCAAAAGGTACACGAACTATTATCTTTTCTTTTTTCATTTTTTGCTTTCTTTTTTGACCTTATCATAATGTAAAAAGAGTATTTGTCTTTTTTAAATAGATATAATCTCAAGGAGGACTTTATATGTGGACATAATGTAGGTTACGGTCTGGGTTAAGAAACAAATGATAGATTAGCTCAAAAACCCAAATATAAAATCAACGCCTCTAGTGTGTGCCCATGGAAACCGAACCTAGAATGTGTCTCAAATGCCTACGCATACCCATTGAAGCAATATTTGGGATATAGGTGTACACAAGGAGACTACATGTTCCAAGGTTAGAAATATAGGTTTCCAAAAAGAAAGATTAAACTGTTTAGACACAAAGGCTAACAATTGAAAAAAAATCTAGTATAGGGTAATCGTGATGATGTGTGGTTGCCAGACTAAGACCTCCAATAATCGGATATACTCATTTCAAGGAAAACTCATGCAAACTTACATCTTTCGACTTCTCTCTCTCTCTCTCTCTCGGCCTAATTCTAAACCGTTCTTTTCAAGATTTTTAGTGTAACGGGATTCTATTCTTCTTCTTTCTTTAAGATGAATTTTTTCAAGCTAGCCTACGGTCCATTAGAAATCACATCATCGTACGATCACCGAGTAATTGCTCGAGCATTATCTTAGTTGGAACTATCGGGCTTCTTTGGTAAAGAAGCTAGGCATAACATCTCTCTCGCTTGTCATTCCTAGCAATTGAGAGTTTCTTACACGAAGTTACCATTTTAGGTGCACTGAATATCAACATTGAAGTAAGTCGGATGAGGCCGCACTTTTTGTTTCTTGTTCATCTATGATGTTTTGCTTTTATGGTTAGATTAGTGTTCCCAACCTATTCTGGTCGTACCCAAGGGCCCAATAAGGGTCCTATTTCACGCGAACACGTCAACGGATTCAACAGTCAATTCTTTAACGCTTCGAACTGGTCAAAGTGCGGGTGCCCAAGTCACGTGCATTCTTTGCTTCACACGCCTCACGCGCGACTTAGTCACCAATTAATTTACATCAACGTCACTAACAGTAGCACGTTCGTCACACCAAAACCACCCGAGAACTTTTTCACAAAAAAACATCGACCGACGGCGCAACCGGGGCAACAGGGTCAAGGGGCAAAGGCCTTGGCCAACCCCATGGGGTCGGCCTCGGCCTCACCCAAGGCCATGGGGTCGGCCTCGGCCTCCCATGGGAGGTTGGCTTTGGCCTTCCCCCCCGGTTCTTCACTTTTCGCACAAGGTCCCTTTTTGCGCTTTGTTCGCTTTATACGCTTTGTATGTGACTTTAGCACCTTGTTCGTCACATGGGTATGATTCACATCGACACGATCGTCGCAACGCAACTTTTGGATTTGTCATCGTTCATCAAAACACCTACCGTCGGCGCGCCCAAATTTCACCGAAAGGGGGAGTGGCCTTAGCCTCCCTTCATGGGAGTTGGCCATTGGCCTTGGCCACCCCTTAGGGTCGGCCTCGGCCTCCCCAGGGGTGGTGGCCTTGGCCTTCCCCCAATCTTTGGCCCATGGCCTCCGTTCCCACGCGCATTTGTCTTCTCAAGTCTTTGCACCTCCGCGATGTTTGCGGACGTCCGTCGTGCATCAACCTCGCGATGTCCGTCGTGCATCAACCTCGCGATCCGTCGTGCATCAACCTCGCGACGTCCGTCGTGCATCAACCTCGTGACGTCCGTCGTCCATCAACCTCGCGACGTACGTCTTCCATCAACCTCACGACGTCCGTCATGCATCAACCTCATGACGTCCGTCGTCCGACGACCGCATACCATCACTTCCAACTTTGACATTACTACATGTTGCATTCATCATCTTGTTATGACAGGTACACTTAGCTCAAATCCCATCTTCGGGACACCCGACGTGTGCCCGTGCGCCACCTCCACGACGTTCGTCGCCGCGCCCATGCGCCATTCTTATGACATGTGCCCTGGCACCAAGTATATGCTCCGCGACCTTTATCGCCGCGCCCATGCGCCACTCTCATGACATGTGCCCGGCACCAAGTATATGCTCCGCGACCTTCGTCGCCGCGTCTATGCGCCACTCTCATGACATGTGCCCTAGCACCAAGTATATGCTCTGCGACCTTCGTCGTCGTGCCCATGAGCCATTCTCATAACATGTGCCCCAGCACCAAGTATATGCTCCGCGACCTTCATCGCCGCGCCCAAGTGCCATTCTTATGACATGTGCCCCGGCACCAAGTATTGTCTCATTGACGTTCGTCGCCGCACCCATGCGCCATCTTCATGATACGTGCCCCCGGCACCAAGTATTGCTTCGCGACGTTCATCGCCGCATCACTTTCATAATACGTGCCCCGACACCAAGTATTGCTCCGCGACGTTCGTCGCCGTGCCCGTGCGCCATTCTCATGATACGTGCCCCCGGCACCAAGTATTGTCTCCATGACGTTCGTCGCCGCGCTTGTGTGCCATCTCATCACATGTGCCCCCGGCACCTTACTCACTCCGCCGTGCCCATGCGCCGCACCACTAACACAGTCGTGCCCCTTGGCTCTCTGTCACACTACCATGCTCCTTGCATCGGTCCATCCTTTCACCACATCATGCGCACCTTGCCTTGGTCGTGGAACATGCTTCGACCCACTCTCCGGAGTGTGGAACATCATGCGGGGATAGGCGACTCCTCCGGGACACTATCTCCGCCAGGGAGCTCTTCAACTCCCCTTCTGCCAGGTAGACGGCTCCTCCGGGATGCTACCTCGGCCTACGGAATAGGCGACTCCTCCGGAACACTATCTCTGCCAGGGAGCTCTTCAACTCCCATTCTGCAAGGTAGACGGCTCCTCCGGGATACTACCTGGCCCGTCAGGTAGCGGTTCCTCCGGGATGCTACTTTGACGGGCTCTGAGTGCTCCGGCACAAGGACTCACCCGCGGGATAGGCGACTCCTCCGGGACACTATTTCCGCCAGGGTGTCTTCGTGACTGGCCTACGTGCTCCGGCACTCGGGCTTGCGTCGGCACCCCTATGGACTATGACCCCCGGGTCACTTCGAGACGGGAGCAAGTCTTCGGAGGGCATCGCGCCTAGTCTACCTGGCAGTTGGGCGTCGGGTTTTCCCCACTACTGCCAGGCCTGTGGGACTCTGCAAGGGCTTGGATTGGAGGCTAGATCAAGGGGTTTCTCTGGCCACACCGACGCTGTGGGAGCCAGTCTTTCCAGTCAGACAGAGCGACGCTGTGCGGGGCAGGCCGAGTGAATATGCGATTCGACAGTTCGTGGAGCACCGGCAGTTGTGGACCCTTGGTGATGTGTCACTCCTGGGGAGCGCCACGTGTCGCGTGATGACATCATCATCTTAACCTCTATAAATAGAGGTCTTGAGAATTCATTTAAGATTTGGACATTTTCAAAACACTCTCACTTTCTCACTCTAGAATCCTAGAGAGATGAACATACAGGACCCTGACTTCGGACCTAAGCATCAAACTGTGACTGTCGTCGTATATTCATCCTGCGCCATCGCCCTCGCAGCACTGCCACCCTCAGGCTCTGTTTGGGAAACCCTTGGTCTCTGCCCTTGCTCCGCCCTTGCTGTGTCTCACATCAACATACTTGGCATCTGAGTCAGACTGCATTCTTTGTGGCACCTCCACGTCGACTGCGAACCCACTTTCCTTGGCATCAATTAGGTTGCGCTCCAAGTTTTCTGCTTGGAAGACAAATTACCTTCCTTTTCGGTGGACGAGCAGCATGACTTAAATGGGTACTCATCTCAATTCTACTTTGTTTTGTACAAATACATGCTACTATTTATCGGATTAGGACCTTCTGCAATACAACATATCTCCTATAATATGTTTAGCGAAAAGATAAGGTCATTAAAACTTTAAAGTACCATTGTTAAAATTGCAACAATAATCTTTCGTTGTTAAAGTGCAATGTTTTAATAAAAGCATACAATTTTGATTCACCAGCATCTACTCGTTGCAAAATGAACAAAAAATTTGCAGATTTTCTTTGGGGTTCTTAGAGCAGTAAGTAACGTAGCTTTCTATATAAATCAAAACAATGGAGGTAACATTAAGACGTCCAACGTTTTCATTCGATTTGCACCAAGTAGAAAATACTAGATTTCTTTTGAGTCAATGGAAAAAGAATTTATAAATTAGACTCTTCAGACTCCAAATTTTGCTTTTTCCTTTTCGATACACAACTTTTTAAAAAGACATAAAACAAGAATTATCTGCTGTAACGAATCTGAAGCTCCGGGGACAAACTTATTCTTTCATCTACAAATCTGAGGCTTCATTGACAATTTCCGTTGCATGTGGAATTATCACATTGGCTTATACAGATCACAACCCTAAAAGTACATTTGTTCACATTGGCTTAAATCTTCAACTTAATACTACTTTCATTTGTTCATTTTGACAAGTCGTTTAGGGTAAAACAACGAGTGAAATTAATATTTATCTTTTGACAATTTGTCGTTACCTAAGATAGATTTTAGTATCATTGAAAAAGTCGAGCTATCTCATCATGTATATGTGCCATATCTATCTCATAAATACTGGCATA
Organism: Escallonia herrerae; assembly: GCA_033070095.1. Classification (NCBI taxonomy): domain Eukaryota; kingdom Viridiplantae; phylum Streptophyta; class Magnoliopsida; order Escalloniales; family Escalloniaceae; genus Escallonia; species Escallonia herrerae. Next base: position 310,027 of record JAVXUP010000908.1, read on the forward strand.
TGTGATGTGTGTGCCATGCTTAATAAAGTTTGCATATTGAAGGGCTCAAATTGATCTTCGGATCATTCTTCTACTTTGCTGTGTATATAAGCTTATGCCCATAAAACCGAGTTAAACCCCAAAAGAAATGAAAAAAAGGCGTTTAGCTTACTTGAATATCTAAGGATTTATTGTACATTATAAAATCAAACTCACTATCACACTGTTTTTAAAATTTTTCAATGAGTACTTGCGGAAGAAAGAAGATGCACATTACTGAATATAAAATGATATGTCGTTCTTTAACTAGGTACGAAATAATTTTTTTTTGTCACAATTAAAACTTATATATGTTACTAAGATTGTAACTTTGTGATGTGTATACTCTATTTTGCAGGGCTATGGCTAAAATTTCAAGAAAACAATTACAAGACATAGTGGAGAAGAACTAAAGTCTAATTGTTTCTTTAAGAAATCTTTGATGTTATTTATTTGAAAGTGATAGGTTTGATATGTGAATTAAGATAATCTTCCTTTAGTTCTATGATGTTATATTTAACTTTTTTTAAAATTTTGATGGTATATTGCAGACACAGATCTTTTACAACTGATATAGTAAATGACTCGCACATTCATCGCGTGTGCACGGCAGCTCGTTATAGTTTAAGAGGGGGCATGCCCGAATTCCTAGCACAACTAGCTTCCTCGACAGTCCTGTAAGTTATTTAGCAGCAATTGTAGGTTTCATGCATGGCTGGCATAAAAGACCGGAGGGTAAATATTTGCTATTCCCTTTGCAAGTACCCAAAAGGTAACAACTTCACGGGTTCAATTCCGGCACAACTTCTTGAGAAACAAGGGAAGGCCTTGCTATCATTGAGGTTAATTTAATTTGCTCAACTATGATATAAACCAGTTGAAATTGTCACAAGTTTCTTCTTGGCTGAACTATAAGAATCTGTATATATATAGGGAGCTGATCCACTGCTAGCGCTAGCAAGTTGCTAGCTCTGTTGGGTCGTCCGCTACATAATGTAGCGGACTATTTTTTCACCGTCCGCTACATTATGTAGCGGACGGTGAAAAGATTTGCTGTTGTGGCACGCGATCTGGCAGTCCATTCTCGCCCGTGGACGGCCAGATCGCGCTAGCAACTTGGGTTAAGTTGTTAGCGCTAGCAGTGGATCAGCTCCCATATATATATATATATATATATATATATATATATATATATATATATATATATATATATATATATATATATATATATATATATATATGGGAGCTGATCCATTGATAGCGCTAGCAAAATAGGAGAAGTTACTAGCGCGATCTGGTCGTCCACGCGCGATCTGTGGACGGCCCAAATCTTTTTTTTACGCTTTTTTTTAGTCTGTCCGCTACATTATGTAGCGGACGATTTTTTGACAAAAATACCCTCAAGTTTAAAAACAGCCCGTCCGCTACATTATGTAGTGGATGGACTTTTCTGTCATTTTTTTCTCTCTCTCTTCTCTTTCCCTCATCTGCTACAGAATGTAGTGGATTAGTTTTCTAACATTTCTCTCTCTCTCTTACTCATTAATGCTCTTACTTGTTTTTCCCCTCTCTCTATGTCCTTTCTCTTCAATCTGACTTATCTCTTTCTCTCACCACTTTTTTCTTCTCTTTCGTCCTCATCTCCCCTCTTTCTCCTTTCCTATGATAACCATCAAAAGAAAAGCTTTGAAACAGATTGCCGCAATTCAGGCTCTCTGCTTTTTGGAGATACTTGACCTCTGCAATTCAGGCCCTCTGCTTTTGGGTATGAATTTCAGCTACCTAAGCAAATGGATGAAAACCCAAGTGGTAGTTTTGATGAAGAAAGTATTGAAGATACAATGAAATCTTTCTTTCCTACGAGTTCTGGAATGAGTTTCCAGAACTACCCGAATGAGTTGATGCCAAGAGAAAGGAGAGAGAGAGAGAGAAAAAAAAAATGTCAGAAAACTTGTCTGCAACATAATGTAGCGGATGGAAAAAAGGGGAGAGAGAGATAGAGAAAAAGTCAGAGCATTAATGAGAGAAAGAAAAAAAAATTACAGAAAAGTCCGTCCGCTACATAATGTAGCGGACGAGCTGTTTTTAAACTTGAGGGTATTTTTGTCAAAAAATCGTCCGCTACATAATGTAACGCACGGACTAAAAAAAACGTAAATAAAAAAAATAGGCCGTCCACAAATCGCGCGTGGACGGCCAGATCGCACTAGCAATTTTTCCTATTTTACTAGCGCTATCAACGGATCAGCTCCCTATATATATATATATAGCAGCACAATTGTTAAACACACGTATAGCTTTTACCAAAACAATGTGCAATTAGAGAAACATGTGGTTGACGCATATTGAAATATGTTAGGATTTTCTATTTACCGTTAATTAGGTACATAGACGGTTGACAGTGCTCAAAGGGACTGATCTATAATCTCCCTGTAGCTGCTAAAATGATTAGGATTTTCAACAACTCAAGTTACAATAACAACCTCTTCTTTTATTTAATGCAGTATATCGATGGTCCTGCCAACACTCCGTATCCTTCTCCACCTGTTAAACCCGTAAAGAAAAAGAAGAACTTAATCGCTTTTGATTGTAGCATCATCAGCTGGTGCTGCTGTGCTTGTCCTGTTGACTGCATCGGTAATTATCCTCTGGATGATTAAACAGAGAAAACGACAAGGTTTAAGAGCCATAACAGTCATCTGTTCAAGATTAATTTGTTACTGGGAAAGCAAACTCGGTGCTAATTAATTAATACTCGTTCGATCACTTACTGTAAAATCTCCGTAGTCAGGAAGGTTGAAGCTGTTTCTTCAGGAGATGGTGGAAACTTGGAGACTAGGAAACGGCGATTCAAGCATTCCGATGTCCAGAGAATTACCAACAACTTTCAGAGGATTGTAGGGAAAGGAGGATTCGGCAGTGTGTACTATGGACATGTAGATGGCACTGGTCCAGTTGCTGTAAAGATGCTTTCTCCAGAATCAGCCCAAGGACACAGAGAATTCAAGGCCGAGGTAAGTAACATTACTTACTGTGAAAATTGTCAATCAAGAGAGAGTGATACGTACTTGCACTTCCCTTTTAACCCGTCCCCATACATTCTAATTGTGCTCCTAAAGATTATAAGTTCTTTAGACAATATATATTGCCTAATATATAATTTTACAAAAACGGGATGTGTCATTTAATTAGATGTATATATACAGGTCAAAATTCGTAGTTTTTGGTTTGCCTTTATGTGTGCTGATTGCAGCTCTTTCACATGATAGGCAACATTCTTCTACAGTTCATCTTAAGAACTTTCTTTTTGGTTGGGTACTCACATGAGGCTAATAAGGGAGTTAATATACAAGTCATGGCTAATGGTGACTTACAAATGTTTCATGTTCTCTTAAACTTAGAACATCGTTATATTTTCTGTTGGGCAATGAAGGATATTCTTATGATTTTCAACTTCTGACTCTAGTGGTGAAAACTTAAGAAGTTACTTGGTAATAAGTCACGTTCTTTAACTGGTAACTGGCATGGAAGATTCCCGGTCTACCACTTAGTTGGCGCGAACCAGATCTTAAAGAGAGCACTTAGTTCGTGGATGCAGATACAAGATTAAAGATTTTGAGTTGGGAAGAGAGATCGTCGAATCAGCATGGACACAGCATGGTTGCAACTCGGCTTTTAAATAGGATTGATGTAATCGATTATAATCGTACTCACAACTCGGAGGTAAAATTTCTTACGATTTTAGAGTGACTTAAATTGCAGCTTGGACTATATGCACCATTTTTAAACCAATGATCAACAAGATTAAGACGGTTAACATTCTACTCTGATTTGTAAACTATTTTCTTTTGGATTGTAGTGTGCCCAATCGAGTGTTACTCAACCATCTACATCTTTGCTGGTTACTCTTTGCTACCTCGACCCAGAAAGATGCACTCGAATTTATATGTGCACTCATGCTAAAGCTCATATGGGTTTTTGCCACTTTTTTAATCGATATTTTATGTGAATTTTTAATCACTTCAAGGGAAGAGGGATGGAATAATCTATCTATGTTGCACTTGTAGCTTAAACTTATCAAGTCAATGTTCTTTGAAACCCTGCGAATCTTAGCCGGAGGAATAGGCATCTGCTCGTCACCCTTCTACTACATTGAACTTACATAAAAGGAAACTCTTTTAAAAGGAAGGCGGAGCATAACTTTCTTTCCTTTTCATATTTTTCAATATACTTCCCCCTCTAAGTGACAAAATCTTGTCAATAATATTCACTTGGGCGACACTTTTTACATCACTTCAAGTGACAATATACTGCTACATAGAGAAAATGCATGGAAGTTTTGCATATTTTAGTGAATGTATATTTTGAGATGTAGTATTGTCACACTAATTCTTGATTCTTTTTTTGAGCTTCAATTTATTATCAGGAAAAATGATGAGTTTTATAGTGACAGTATATTTGTATGTGGTTATTGCGTTACTCCTTATGTGATTGAGTGCACCAAAAATAATTATATGGTTGATCATATAACAATGATTATGTGATTGTTATGTGAGTGATTATGGTGCATTATTGAGTAACGGTAGAGTCTTAATGCTACTAGTTAAGACCAGCAAAACTAGTCTTATTAACAAGTAAGCACACAAAGCAACATGTGATAAGCCTTAACAAATGCATAAATTGCATTCTGATGATTGTAAAAGTAAAAGTTTACATGGTGGCTGACCTGTAACGGTGTGGATCGATTATTGAAACTCGTGATGTTATCATGTATAATGCATATAAGTTGTTTGAGCTTTGTTTTGATACTTTTGCATTGGGAGATAGATAAATATATATTTCCGCTCCATTAACATTTTTTTGAATAATGACTTTCTCATGAAAAAAGGAAATTAGCACTCAATTAGATATGAGTTATTTGTATTTTAGTTATTAAACTATTTGTCTAAGGAGTAATGCATCAAAAGTTCTTTAACTGCATTACAAAGAAAATGCATTAGTATTTGGGGTTTGCAAAAGTTAGATGTGAATCCAAAAAGACAATAGTTTTAAAATTGAGAAGCTTTTCAAAATCTGGGAGCCTTAAAAAAAGGCATACCTATATACATGTAAAGTTACTTTCAGAAAGTACAAATATTTGCTAGAAGTTGAAAATAGAGATGCTTTTCATTTGAAAAGTTTTGGGTAGCAAAGTGAAATTTGGTAAAGATGACCAAATTAAAGCTTTGAAAATTTTATGCTCAACATGTTTTAAGAAATTGATGTTATTTTTTCGTTATCGAATATTGACATTTAGAGAACAAGATTATGTGCATGTTTGAAAAAGTTTAAGTATGTGCTTATGCATTTGGCTATGTTGGCTAAAACTACTTTCGCATGTACATGAAAAGCATCAAAATAAAAATGTTTATTACAAGCTAGCATGATAAAAAAAAATTGATCCTTTTTGCAAATTTGATAATTTGAATTAGTGAAATGCGCTTGATTTATTAATTCTCTAGAAGTTGAAGCTTAAAATGTTTTGTTAATTTTTGAGATCTCTTGAAACTATTTCAAGAAGTTATGAGCACAACAATGATTTCATTAACTATACCGTGATTTAGTATTGACGCTTTTCTAGAAAAGATCAGAACATACAATTTTTTTTGGATAATGGAAGATGCCCAAAAATGTATGTGTGTTATGTTAATCTCCACGTGCTCATAAGAAAATTAGGGTCATCGACCTCACGTTGGAATCTTATATTGATGCCGGAAAACTGCGTGTCATGCTTATTGACAGTGTGATACTTTTTGCAGTTTAGTCCACTTATAAGTTTATCTAAAAAGAAGTGTCGCTAATCAAGTCTAATCTATTACTTGAAGTAATATTTGAGCTCTTGTAGATTTTTTATATGGCTTGTTTTATTTGGTGTGAGTTTTGTATCTAACGTGCCTTACATCGAAATTTTCATGTGAGTGTAGCATTTCGCATCCCATATATCTTGAGGCATAATATGCAAGAGCAAGGTAAGAAAAAGAAAAAAAATTAAAACTGAGCAGGTGCTTATATTTTTTTTGGGCATATCTTAACTATGAAATGCAATGGTTGCTTGCCTATTTTATATTGTTTTTGACATAAAATTCAATGTTACTAAAAGAAGGGCCATAGGAGAATCCTGAAACATGCCCACATAAGAACTTTTATGAATTTGCTAGTACCATAAATCTTTTTTTGTTGCCAGATAATTCGTTGTGATATTACATGTATTATATGTTAATATGCATACACCGAAAAATTAAGGACATGAAAGTATGGATCTTGAACTCAAATTTTGTTGTTGGCTGAAAATAGTAATGATATTGCATGTGCTATATGAGTGATATACTGTATCAAAAAATAAACTTATGAAACCATGCATCTTGACGTGCATTACATTTCTTGTAACTGTTAATGTCACTGTGCATGAAACTTATAGAGATATCTCTGGTTTATATACATGATTATGGTTATTATTGATGGGTTAAATATATCCACATCGATGTGCTTTACTTGTGGGAGCTCTCAAGGGAGATACATATGTATCATCAATATATAATAATAATGCATTTTCTCGTCATCTTGTATTGCAATAGATTTCTTGTTAAGCTACTTTTGTGGGATATGAAAAATTGGTTTAGGCTTTGGAAAGGCTTAAAGTTTTTTGGTTAGTATTTAAAAGTTTTGAGTTCTTCAAAAGTATTTTGGCATACGACCATTCTTTGGAGTTGGTTTCAAGACTTGCACATAATTTAATGTGCGTTGAGATATTTTGAGAATTTTGAAGGAAAAAACTAAATTTCGAAGTGAAAAAATTGTGGTTTTACTCTTAGAAAGAGAGAACAAAAGAGTTTTTTTATATTATCCAAACTACACAGTTTTTAGATTTTTAAAGTCAAGAGATAGAGGTATCTCTAATATGTGACATGCCATTGGATACAAAAAGGTTGAGTAGCTCCTAGTAGTAGGCTACTAGTCGCAAGTTTGTGATTCCTAGTAGTAAGACTAATAGCATGGTCGTTGGGAAAGACAATTATTTTCGGGTAAAAGGAAGGGAACTAATGGACCCTTGTCCTTTCATGGTGAGGTTTTACTACCTCGACATGTGTCCCAAATTAAAAATGTGATAGTATTACATGGGACAGTATTACAATTTTTAGCCTCGATAAATTGTTTGCCTAATCGAGGTGAGGCAAATGTTGCCTTAAAATGAAAATCAGGTTGGTTATAGCACTATTTGTGAAAGTAAACTTATATCACCTGTTAATCAGACTTTTGTTGAAATTTATGTGATAAATTATGAAACTCTAGCTAGAGGCAAAGGTCTGATGTACATCGAGGGAGATGGGACTTAAGCCCAAGTTTATATAAGTCACCTATAAGGATACAACCACCTAGGGACTGGAGATCCCAAGAACTAGGCAGGAGACCAACGAATTATAGAGTGACTTGGGTTTATACATGTGTTATTCTTGTCTTATGACGCGGTGTCCCTCCTATGGTGTAAGCACATGTTTCTCGTAATGATATTGGAGGTTGAGATTCTTTATAATCTCTTAATGAGTTCTATAGCCCATACGGGTGGGATGTAATAGTTACGAGAGCATCCTTGATAGACTCACCTATATGAGTGTGGAAGTGGGGCCGCTTCCTATGAGATTTGGGCTAATCTCTAGAGCACTCATGAAAGCTGGGATAAAGCACAAGGCCATAATGTGCTGGCTTGAGAAGCTTGGTTGAGAATACCTTGAATATCATGTGTGTGATACGATTCCACGTGCCCTTAAGTAGTCATCGTTTCAAGGCTGAGCCACTTTGACTCTAGTACGGGAATTGTTGAACGCTAAGTGAAGGTTTCAAGGAAGAGTCACTTTCATGATACATGATATTCTATCTTTGCCCAACTATGTGTTTCATTATTTTTATTAAAATAAGTGGGGGATTGTTGGAGTATTTTAATAAAAATACCATTTATCTATTATGCAATAAAATAAAATAAAATCTTTTCAAGCAATAATTACTTTGTTATTATTGGACCGTTACAAGTATTAAGTAATATTTTACTTTATGTCTCTTTTATTGGTCCATAAGTGTCATTATAAGTAGTTTATGACAATAGTTATTTGCATAATGATAACTTATTACAAAAATTTAT